>WNGS01159964.1:186329-198829 GCA_020271785.1 Procambarus virginalis
ACTGAACAGCATTGGCTCTTATACCTGCATTTGGGTGAGGTGATGTAATACAATAGTGGGGTGAAAAACAAACTTTCAACAAAACACAGAACACGGAACAATGGGTATTGTTTTCTAACTGCAGAAGGCCTATTGGCCCATATTTCTTGATGCTTCTATATGGAGCGGAGTCTTGAAGTGGGTAGAATATAGTTGTGCGTTAATTGGCTGTTGATTGCTGGTGTTGACTTCTTGATGTGTAGTGCCTCGCAGATGTCAAGCCGCCTGCTGTCGCTGTATCTATCAATGATTTCTGTGTTGTTTGTTAAGATTTCTCTGGTGATGGTTTGGTTGTGGGAAGAGATTATATGTTCCTTAATGGAGCCCTGTTGCTTATGCATCGTTAAACGCCTGGAAAGAGATGTTGTTGTCTTGCCTATATACTGAGTTTTTTTGAGGCTTACAGTCCCAAGAAGGCATTTGAAGGCATAGACGACGTTGGTCTCTTTTTAGAGCGTTCTGCTCCGTGTCTGGAGAGTTTCTCATGAGTAGGCTGGCCGTTTTCTTGGTTTTATAGTAAATCGTCAGTTGTATCTTCTGATTTTTGTCTGTAGGGATAACATTTCTATTAACAATATCTTTCAGGACCCTTTCCTCCGTTTTATGAGCTGTGGAAAAGAAGTTCCTGTAAAATAGTCTAATAGGGGGTATAGGTGTTGTATTAGTTGTCTCTTCAGAGGTTGCATGGCGTTTCACTTTCCTTCTTATGATGTCTTCAATGAAACCATTGGAGAAGCCGTTGTTGACTAGGACCTGCCTTACCCTACAGAGTTCTTCGTCGACTTGCTTCCATTCTGAGCTGTGGCTGAGAGCACGGTCGACATAAGCGTTAACAACACTCCTCTTGTACCTGTCTGGGCAGTCACTGTTGGCATTTAGGCACATTCCTATGTTTGTTTCCTTAGTGTAGATTGCAGTGTGGAAACCTCCGCTCCTTTCCATGACTGTTACATCTAGAAACGGTAGCATCTCATCCTTCTCCATCTCGTAAGTGAAACGCAACACAGAATCTGCTCAAACGCCTCCTTCAGCTCCTGCAGATGTCTGACATCAGGTACCTGTGTAAAAATGTCGTCAACTAAATACCTGCAGTATATGGACAGTTTCAGTTCAAGTCGACTAGACTTTTTTCTGATAGTACCCATGTAGAAGTTCGCAAACAGGACACCTAGGGGAGAACCATTGGCGACCCCATCTACTTGCTTATACATGTGCCCATCCGGTTCAAGAAGGGTGCCTCTTTAGTACAAGCTTGGAGTAGTTTCCTCAGGATATTTTATGGGTATGTCAAGAGGAGTACAGGCCGGATCACGATACACTCGGTCCCTATCATCCCGATTGTTTCATCCACAGGTACGTTGCTAAACAGTGATTCTACGTCCAACGAGGCTCTTATCCCTGTGGCCCGTGTTCCCCGCAGTAAGTCAACAAATCCTTTGGGAACTTCAGGCTGAAGCGCAAGGACATAAGGCGTCAGCAAGCCGTTGAGTCGTTTCGCCAGTCTGTACGTGGGTGTGGTATCTGGCTGATGATTGGCCGAAGTGGGTTTCCAGGCTTATGTGTCTTGATATTTCCATACGCATATCCAGGTTTATATTCCCCGATAATCTTTGGCAGGTGGAGTCCGGATTTCTTGGCATTCACAGTTTCGATCAATTTCTTGACCTTTGCTTTCAATTCGGCTGTATTGTCCTTCGTTACCCTTTGGAATTTAGTTTGGTCAGAGAGTATGAGGTTCGTATGAGGAACCTCATATGAGGAACCGTTTTTTTGGTTTAATAGTAAATCGTTAGTTGTATCTTAACAACTAAGATACAACTAACGATTTACTATAAAACCAAAAAAACGGCCAGCCTACTCATGAGAAACTCTCAAGACACGGAGCAGAACGCTCTAAAAGAGACAAACGTCGTCTATGCCTTCAAATGCCCTCTTGGGGACTGTAAGCCCCAAAAAACTCAATATATAGGCAAGACAACAACATCTCTTTCCAGGCGTTTAACGATGCATAAGCAACAGGGCTCCATTAAGGAACATATAATCTCTTCCCACAACCAAACCATCACCAGAGAAATCTTAGCAAACGACACAGAAGTCATTGATAGATACAACGACAGCAGGCGGCTTGACATCTGCGAGGCACTACACATCAAGAAGTCAACACCAGCAATCAACAGCCAATAAACGCACAACTATATCCTACCCACTTCAAGACTCCGCTCCAATATAGAAACATCAAGAAATATGGGCCAATAGGCCTTCTGCAGTTCTATCTGTTACCCAACTTCTGCAAATCTATACCCATTGTTCCGTGTTCTGTGTTTTGTTGCAAGTTTGTTTTTCACCCCACTATTGTATTACATCACCTTACCCAAATGCTGAGCCAAATAAGATCAATGACCAAATAAGAGCCAATGCTGTTTCAGTCATAAGTTAAGTGTGAATAAACTAAATTATTTGAAAATGTAATAAGTTTTACGAAACGCGCTAAGTGTTGCGTCAGACTAGAAATAAAAATGAATTTTGGAGAATTGATTTTTCTTTTACCGTCACCAGTGAAAAGAAACATAAGGAAAATCGAGAAAATTCGTTTTAGAATTATTAATCTTACTTTTTCGGTCATATTTAATAACATATGTCTACAGGAAAGACTGCTACCAAAATATACTAATATATATATATATATATATATATATATATATATATATATATATATATATATATATATATATATATATATATATATATATATGAAATGAAAACTCACCGGTCCGGTCTTATGTCCGGTCGTGATGGTCAAGTGGTTTAAGGCGTCTTGTACATACCAGTTGCGTTGCTCCTGGGAGTATGGGTTCGGGTCACTTCTGGGGTGTGTGTTTTCATTCGCATATAGTCCTGGGGACCATTCAGGCTTGTTCGCATTTGTGTTCCTCACGTGTGCCCCAAAGAATGAGGTGATTTGGTAAAATGCTATGCCCAAGATAACCATCCGAGTGCCGGCGGTGAGGTGGTTCAAATAGCTTCGGCTATCACCTCATTATGTCCGGTCGTGATGGTCAAGTGGTTTAAGGCGTCTTGTACATACCAGTTGCGTTGCTCCTGGGAGTATGGGTTCGAGTCACTTCTGGGGTGTGAGTTTTCATTCGCATATAGTCCTGGGGACCATTCAGGCTTGTTCGCATTTGTGTTCCTCACGTGTGCCCCAAAGAATGAGGTGATTTGGTAAAATGCTATGCCCAAGATAACCATCCGAGTGCCGGCGGTGAGGTGGTTCAATAGCTTCGGCTATCACCTCATTATGTCCGGTCGTGATGGTCAAGTGGTTTAAGGCGTCTTGTACATACCAGTTGCGTTGCTCCTGGGAGTATGGGTTCGAGTCACTTCTGGGGTGTGAGTTTTCATTCGCATATAGTCCTGGGGACCATTCAGGCTTGTTCGCATATATAAATATATATATATATATATATATATATATATATATAAATATATATATATATATATATATATATATATATATATATATATATATATATATATATTATATATACAATATAGTGGTGAAGGTGATAATATATTGGTGAAGGTGCAATTGTGTATTGTTTATCCCTCCTTTATTCTTTGCACTACAACTTGTCACAGCCAGTTCTTGAAAACTTACCATCGACTTAGGGTTGGATAAAGACCAAATTTGGTTTAGGGTCCATTAACAGCAAGATCCCGGTTACTGGCCCAAAGTGACCGTAACAAAGGCTAACGATACAACAAGGCAACACACCTCGCAGTTGAGTGGACAGCGCTCTGGGGTCGTAGTTCTAAGGACCCGGGTTCGATCCCCGGCAGAGGCAGAAACAAATGGACAGTTTCTTTCACCCTGATGGAACTGTTCTCTTAGCAGTAAATAGGTACCTGGGAGTTAGACATCTGCTATGAGCTGCTTCCTGGGGATGTGTATGTGTGAAATATATGTAGTAGACATAATAGAGGAAAAATAAAAATTGGTTAGAAAGGCGGGGTCCAAGAGCTAATAGCTTGATTATGCAGATACTAATAGTAAAAACAGATTGTAAATACACACACATACACACAGTTCTGCTGATAAGAAATGACTGGAGTTTTGAAGAGATGGTTATTCAGGGCTGTGAGGATTTCAGTGACTACAGAACAGATACCATAGCAATTGGAGGACAAAAAATTATAGTAATAGTTATATATAACCCCCGACCAAACAACAGAAGACCAAGACAGGAATATGATAGAAACAATATGGACATAATTAATGTAAAAGAGAGAGCAGCTTCTGTGGCTTGCAGGAAAGGATCCAGACTACAAATCATGCGAGACTTCAACCATGGGAAGATAGATTGGGAGAACAGAGACACACATGGAGGACCGGACACATGGAGAGCTAAGCTGCTGGACTTGGCAACATGAAACTATCTAAGCCAACACATCAAGGGACCGACAAGAATGAGAGGAGAGGATGATCCAGATATGCTTGATCTGATATTTACCCTAAATGTGTCGGATATAAGGGAAGTTAAGTTGGAAGCATCCTTGGGAATGAGTGATCACAGTGTATTGATCTTTGAGTACCTAGAAGAGCTAGGATTTATCTCCTCAAAAAAGAACCAGGAAACAAAGGGCTGGCATACCGAAAGGGAAATTATGAGATGATAAAATTCCAAAGGGATATACCATGGGACACAGAACTCAGAACTAAGTCCGTACAAGACATGATGGACGATGTCACCAAAAAGTGTCAGGAAGCAGTAAACAGGTTTATCTCGGCCCGACAGGAAAAACCCGAGAAACAAAAGAAGAATCCGTGGTTTAATAGGGCATGTATGAAAGCAAAGGAACTGAACTAAAGGGCGAGGAGGAACTTCCGAAATAACAGAACACATGAAAGCAGGGAGATATACCAGAAAACCAGGAACGAGTATGTTAGTGTGAGAGGAGAACCTGAGAAAAAGTTAGAAAATGATATAGCTAATAAAGCCAAGACCGAACCAAAGCTACTCCACAGTCACATCATGAGGAAAACAAAAGTGATGGAACAGGTGAGGAAACATAGAACGGGTGATCACAGGTACACAGAGAAAGACAGAGGTGTGTGAAGAACTCAGCAAAGGGTTCCAAGAGGTCTTTACAATAGAACGAGGTGAGGTTCTATTGTGAAGACAGGGGAGGACAGATTGACGCTTCAAGAAGACCTGGATAAAGCTGCAGGATTGGTCGAACAAATGGTTGTTAGATTTTAACCCAACCAAATGTAATGTAATGAAGGTAGATGTAGGGAGCAAGAGGCCAGATGCAATCTTGAGGTTATCTTCAGATGATTTCGAGGCTTTAGTGTCCCCAAGGCCCAGTCCTCGACCAGGCCTCCACTCCCAGGAAGCAGCCCTTGACAGTTGACTAACTCCCAGGTACCTATTTAGTGATAAGTAACAGGGGTATTAGGGTGAAAGAAACTTTGCCCACTGTTTCTCTCCGGCGTCCGGGATCGAACCCGGGACCATAGGATCACGCGTCCAGTGTTCTGTCCGCTCAGCCACCGACTCCCTTGAGGTATCAGGGAGGTATCATTTGGGAGATGAAATACTTCAAGAGTGAAAGAGAAAGACCTGGGTGTTGATATCACGCCAGACCTGTCCCCTGAAGCCCGTATTAAGAGGATAACATCAGTGGCATGCCAGGTTGGCTAACATAAGAACGGCATTTAGAAACTTGCGTAAGGAATCATTCAGAACTTTGTATACCACATTTGTCAGACCAATCCTGGAGTATGCGGCACCAGCATGGAGTCCATATCTAGTCAAGCATATGACTAAACTGGAAAAGGATCAAAGGTTTGCCACCAGACTAGTACTCGAACTGAGGGGTATGAGCTACGAGAAGAGTCTACGGAATTAAACTTCACGTCACTGGAAGACAAAAGAGTTAGGGGGGATATGATCACCACATACAAGATTCTCAGGGGAATTGATAGGGAAGATAAAGACAGACTATTTAGCACCAGGGGCACACGTACTAGAGAACGCAGGTGGAAAATGAGTGCCCAAATAAGCCATAGAGACATTAGAAAGATTCTTTTCAGTGTCAGAGTAGTAGACAAATGGAATGCATTAGGAAGTAATGTGGTGGAGGCTGACCCCATACACAGTTTCAAGTGTAGATATGATAAAGCCCAATAGGCTCAGGAACCTGCACACCAGTTGATTAACAGTTGAGAGGCGGGACCAAAAAGCCAGAGCTCAACCCCCGCAAGCACAACTAGGCAAGCACAACTTGTTAAGAACACACACACACACACTCTCACACACACACACACACACACACACACACACACACACACACACACACACCACACACACACACACACACACACACACACCACACACACCACACACACCACACACACCCACACACACACACACACACAACACACACACCACACACACACACACACACACACACACACACACACACACACACACACACACACACACACATACACACACACACACACACACACACACACACACACACACACACACACACACACACACACACACACACACACACACACACACATCCTTAGGAAGTGATGTGGTGGAGGCTGACTCCATACACAGTTTCAAGTGTAGATATGATAGAGCCCAATAGGCTCCGGAACCTGTACACCTGTTGATTGACAGTTGAGAGGCGGGACCAAAGAGCTAAAGATCAACCCCCGCAAGCACAACTAGGTGAGTACAACTAGGTGAGTACACACACACACGCACACACACACACACACACACACACACACACACACACACACACACACACACACACACACACACATACACACACACACACACACACACACACACACACACACGCGCGCGCGCGCGTGCGCGCACACACACACTTTCTGCCCCTCCTCTTGTGGCTATAAAGACAATACGAAAATGACATCGCAAGCAAAGCAAAGACTCAGCCTAAATTGCTGCATAGCCACATCAGGAGAAAAACAACAGTAAAGGAACAGGTTATGAAACTAAGGATAGGGGCAGAAGGATTCATTAAAAACGACAAGGGCGTGTGTGTGGAACTGAATAAGAAATTCCAGGAGGTCTTCACCTTAGAACAAGGAAAAATTCCAGAGATAAAAAGAGGGAATAGTTAACCAAGAACCACTGGAAGAGTTTGAGATTACCAGCGGGGAAGTAAGGAAGTGTTTACTAGAGTTGGATGTGACAAAGGCTATAGGCCCAGATGGAATCTTCCCTTGGATACTAAAAGAAGGAGAAGTACTGTGCCTGCCACTCTCCATAGTGTATAACAAATCACTGGCAACAGGGGAACTGCCAGAAATTTGGAAAGCAGCTAACGTAGTCCCGATATACAAGAAAGGTGATAGACTGGAGGCACTGAACTACTGGCCAGTATCCCTAACCTGTATACCATGCAAAGTGATGGAGAAGATTGTGCGAAGAAAGCTAGTGGATCATCTGGAGCGAAAGAACTTTGTAGCACAGCATCAACATGGGTTCAGGGATGGCAAGTCCTGCCTTACAGGGTTACTTGAATTTGCGACCAGGCAACAAAATAAGGCAAGAAAGAGAAGGGTGGGCAGACTGCATATTTTTGGATTGCCAGAAAGCCTTTGATACAGTGCCACACAAGAGGCTAGTGAAAAAGTTGGAGATGCAAGCTGGAGTGAAAGGAAAGGTGCTCCATTGGATAAAGGAGTTTCTAAGCAACAGGAGACAACGAGTCAATGTGAGGGGTGAGGTCTCAGATTGGCGAGACGTTACAAGTGGAGTCCCGCAGGGTTCAGTCTGTGGACCTATACTGTTTCTGATATATGTAAATGATCTCCCAGAGGGTATAGACTCGTTTCTCTCAATGTTTGCTGATGATGCAAAAATTATGAGGATTGAAACAGAGGATGATCGTAGGAGGCTACAAGATGACCGAGACAGACTGAGTGAATCGAACAAATGGCTGTTAAAGTTCAACCCGAGTAAATGCAAAGTAATGAAACTAGGCAGTGGAAACAGGAAGCCAGACACAGGATAAAGAATAGGAGATGAAGTACTTAATGAAACGGACAAAGAAAAGATCTAGGAGTTGATATCACACCAAACCTGTCTCCTGAAGCCCACATAAAAAGAATAACGTCTGCGGCATATGCGTGGCTGGCATACATCAGAACAGCCTAAAGGAACCTGTGTAAGAAATCATTCAGAATCTTGTATACCACATATGTAAGACCAATCCTGGAGTATGCGGCCCCAGCATGGAGCCCGTACCTTGTCAAGCACAAGACGAAGCTGGAAAAAGTTCGAAGGTATGCCACTAGAATAGTCCCAGAACTAAGAGGCATGAGTTACGAGGAAAGGCTGCAGGAAATGCACCTTACGACACTGGAAGACAGAAGAGTAAGGGGAGACATAATCACTACCTACAAAATCCTCAGGGGAATCGACCGAGTAGACAAGGATAAACTACTCAACACTGGTGGTAGCGAACAAGGGGACACAGGTGGAAACTGAGTATCCACATAAGCCACAGGGACGTCAGAAAGATCTTTTTCAGTGTTAGAGTAGTTAACATATCGAATACATTAGGCAGTGATGTGGTGGACGCTGACTCTATACACAGTTTCAAATGTAGATATGACAGAGCCCAGTAGGCTCAGGAATCTGTACACCAGTTGATTGACGGTTGAGAGGCGGGACCAAAGAGCCAAAGGGGGCGTCTCGTTCCCGTTTGGTTCCAAAAATGCAAAAATGAAAACTCGTTCGATTTCAATCAAACTTTTTTGACAAATTCTATATGAAAAGTGTTTCATCTGGTCCAAGTTTCAGCATCGTAGCATAAATAGGAAGGGAGAAAAAAAATATTGAAGTAGTTGTGAAAATTATGCCAAAATGGTCAAAATCGATTATGAATCAAAAGTGTCAACTGAAATCATAGCTATGACTCTTTGCTATCACAATAGCATATAATAAACAAATATTATAATTAGTTTAATTGGAAAAAAAAAAGATTTTTTTTTTCCAAAATTTTTTTGTTCATTTTTTTTTCGGGCGATTTGCATCAAACTTACACACCTTACTGTACGTAAGCCTATCCGTAAGGATGCCAATTGTGGAGAAAATTGGTTGATGTCAACCTCAGCCACAGATTTTAGAACCTTAGACTTTATTAATTTCTGTGTTTTTTTTTAATTGACACAAACGTTTACAAAACTGGTTAATTTTTTATTCAATTTACATGAAACTTACACAGTATATGTGGAGGGCATGTCTCTACATGTGCATGTATTCATTTTTCTCTAAGTTCATTTATTGATTTTATAATAGCAATAAACATGCCATATTTGCATAATTTTTGGGGGGGGGGGAACTTTGAACATTTGTATTAGGAAAACTAAAGATGTTTTGGAAATTCTAATACACACAATCCTTTATTATGTGCTAATGTGTCAGAAAAGCGTCACAGAATAATTATATCTGAAACGTGTGTTCTGAAGTGTAGACTTGAAAATGTGTAAAAAACGTTGAAAAAAAAAATCTCTCTTTCTATTTACGCTGCAGTACTGAAACTTGGGACAATTTCAGCCCTTTTCATATACAACTAGTCAAATAATGTTGGTTGACATTGAACAACTTTTCGGATACAACCTAATTGGCCCCTCAACCACCGCAAGCGCAAATAGGTGAGTACACACACACACGTTAGGAAAAAAACAGCCAATGGTTTAACAGTAAATGCTTAGAGGCAAAAAAGAAAAGTAAATGAGGATGTACAAAAACAGGGAGCACAAAACAGAAGAAACCCACAATATATATATTGAAGAGAGAGAGAGGAACGTATACATAGGAATTGTTAGAGCACTACGAGAACGATACAGCATACAAGGCCAAGGGTCAGCCTGAGTTACTATATAGCCACAAGAGGAGGAAGATGGCGGTAAATGAACAAGTGACCAGGCTACAGAAAAGAGGAGGCGGCTACAGAAAAGAGGAGGCGGCTACAGAAAAGAGGAGGCGGCTACACAAAAGAGGAGGCGGCTACAGAAAAGAGGTGGCGGCTACACAAAAGAGGAGGCGGCTACAGAAAAAAAGAGGCGGCTACAGAAAAGAGGAGGCGGCTACACAAAAGAGGAGGCGGCTACAGAAAAGAGGAGGCGGCTACAGAAAAGAGGAGGCGGCTACACAAAAGAGGAGGCGGCTACAGAAAAGAGGAGGCGGCTACACAAAAGAGGAGGCGGCTACAGAAAAAAAGAGGCGGCTACAGAAAAGAGGAGGCGGCTACAGAAAAGAGGAGGCGGCTACACAAAAGAGGCGGCGGCTACAGAAAAGAGGAGGCGGTTACACAGAAGAGGAGGCGGCTACACAAAAGAGGAGCCGGCTACACAAAAGAGGCGGCGGCTACACGAAAGAGGAGGCGGCTACACAGAAGAGGAGGCGGCTACACAAAAGAGGAGGCGGCTACACAAAAGAGGCGGCGGCTACACAAAAGAGGAGGCGGCTACACAGAAGAGGAGGCGGCTACACAAAAGAGGAGGCGGCTACACAAAAGAGGAGGCGGCTACACAAAAGAGGCGGCGGCTACACAAAAGAGGAGGCGGCTACACAAAAGAGGTGGCGGCTACACAAAAGAGGTGGCGGTTACACAAAAGAGGCGGCGGCTACACAAAAGAGGAGGCGGCTACACAAAAGAGGTGGCGGCTACACAAAAGAGGTGGCAGCTACACAAAAGAGGAGGCGGCTACACAAAAGAGGCGGCGGATACACAAAAGAGGTGGCGGCTACACAAAAGAGGTGGCGGCTACACAAAAGAGGTGGCAGCTACACAAAGAGGCGGCGGCTAAACAAAAGAGGCGGCGGCTACACAAAAGAGGTGGCGGCTACACAAAAGAGGTGGCAGCTACACAAAAGAGGCGGCGGCTACACAAAAGAGGAGGCGGCTACACAAAAGAGGAGGCGGCTACACAAAAGAGGAGGCGGCTGCACAAAAGAGGAGGCAGCTACACAAAAGAGGTGGCGGCTACACAAAAGAGGTGGCAGCTACACAAAAGAGGAGGCAGCTACACAAAAGAGGCGGCGGCTACACAAAAGAGGCGGCGGCTACACAAAAGAGGTAGCGGCTACACAAAGATTGATCAGGAAACGTGCAAAAAAATAAATAAAAGATTCCAGAATGATTTTAATTGTGAACCAGAACTGTCCCCAGATCAACGACCTGTACCTGTGTGTATATATATATATATATATATATATATATATATATATATATAATATATATATATTATATATATATATATATATATATATATATATATATATATATATATATATATATATATATATATATATATATATATTGGTATATTTTGGTAGCAGTCTTTCCTGTAGACATATATTATTAAATATGACCGAAAAAGTAAGATTAATAATTCTAACACGAATTTTCTCTATTTTCCTTATGTTTCTTTTTACTGGTGACGGTAAATGAAAAATCAATTCTCCAAAATTCATTTTTATTTCTAGTCTGACGCGACACTTGAGCGCGTTTCGTAAAACTTATTACATTTTCAGAGACTTTAGTTTACACACACACAAAACAACTATAACTGAACAGAGTTTAAACAGCTTTTCTTTTTATACCTGCATTTGGGTGAGGTGACATGTTACAATGGTTTGGGGTGAGGTGAAAACAAACTTTCAACACAGAACACGAAACAATGGGTATAAGCTAAAGGGAAGAATAGATCTGTAACTGCAGAAGGCCTATTGGCCCATATTTCTTGATGTTTCTATATTGGAGCGGAGTCTTGAAGTGGGTAGAATATAGTTGTGCGTTAATTGGCTGTTGATTGCTGGTGTTGACTTCTTGATGTGTAGTGCCTCGCAGATGTCAAGCCGCCTGTTGTCGCTGTATCTATCAATGATTTCTGTGTTGTTTGTTAAGATTTCTCTGGTGATGGTTTGGTTGTGGGAAGAGATTATATGTTCCTTGATAGAGCCCTGTTGCTTATGCATCGTTAATCGCCTGGAAAGAGATGTTGTTGTCTTGCCTATATATTGAGTTCTTTGGGGCTTACAGTCCCCAAGTGGGCATTTGAAGGCATAGACGACATTGGTCTCTTTCAAAGCGTTCTGCTTTGTGTCTGGAGAGTTTCTCATGAGTAGGTTGGCAGTTTTCTTGGTTTTATAGTAAATCGTCAATTGTATCTTCTGATTTTTGTCTGTGGGGATAACGTTTCTACTAACAATATCTTTCAGGACCCTTTCCTCCGTTTTATGAGCTGTGGAGAAGAAGTTCCTGTAAAATAGTCTAATAGGGGGTATAGGTGTTGTGTTAGTTGTCTCTTCAGAGGTTGCATGGCGTTTCACTTTCCTTCTTATGATGTCTTCAATGAAACCATTGGAGAAGCCGTTGTTGACAGAAGAACTCTGTAG
>WNGS01159964.1:208829-217569 GCA_020271785.1 Procambarus virginalis
GTGCAACAGTGTCATACATGTCAGATGGCAGGTAAACTTAACATCTCTATTCCCAAAGCGCCGTTGACTCCTATCCAGGTGCCTGCGGAACCTTTCCACAGACTCATCATAGACTGTGTTGGTCCTTTACCCCGGACCAGTTCTGGCAACGCCTATATACTAACCATCCTGTGTCCTACCACCAGATTCCCCATAGCAGTTCCAGTAAAGAACATTACGGCTGCTACTGTGGTGAAACAACTATTTAAGATCTTCACCCAGTATGGATTTCCAAGGGAGGTTCAAAGTGACTGTGGCACCAACTTCACCAGTGATCTCTTCAAGAAAACACTGGAAGAGTTCAACATCACACAGGTATTGTCCAGCCCCTATCTTCCTGCTTCACAGGGTTCTCTTGAACGTAGTCATCAGACTATAAAGCACTCCTAAAGAAATTTTGCAATGAAACCTTGAAGGACTGGGATAAACAACTTGACCTCATTATGTGCATTTTCAGAAGTCTCCCAATGAGTCTCTAGGAGTATCTCCTTATGAGATGCTCTACGGACGTAAGTGCCGTACTCCTCTCAAAGCTTTTAAAGACTCTCTACGTAATGCCACCTTCAGTGACCCTCAGAATGTGCCCCAGTTTCTTCAAAACTTGAAACACATTCTAGAGAGAGTACGTAAATATGCTAATGACAATCTATTGAAAGCTCAGGAGAGGATGAAAACTCATTTTGACCAAAGCAGCGAAATAAGGAAATTTAAACCAGGCGACTTCGTGTTGGCATATTTTCCTATCCCAGGTTCTCCATTGCACAATAAGTTTTCAGGACCCTACCGCATCAAGGAGTGCAGCACAACCACAACTACGTTCTGAGACTCCACATAGGCGGCGGAAGACCAGTTGTGCCACGTCAACCTCCTGAAGCAGTATCAAGGTACTCCCCCCACTGTGTTGGTATCATTCTCCACATTAAAAGGTCCATACCTCCACAGTGAGGCCTTCCCTGCTTCTCCTTCCAAAAGCACTCACACGGAGTCAGTGCCTTCCAACTCGGAAATCCTAATGATCTTCATACCTATTTGCAGGACAGTAATAGTGCACCTCTCNTACTTCACTGAAACGAAAATAGAGATAAATCAGAAGAAAGGCTCGAGTGGAGCTGGCATTAAGTACAGCCTTCTCCAAGAATGTTAATTATCATCATTCCCACCAAGAAAGTATTAAAATAAAATAATCTTCTCTTGGGCTACACCCTCGACTGCCACCACTTCCCTGCCTCATTTATCAAATTTCTTCCCCCACCTGCTACCATCTCCTGGTCATACTAACATCTCCACCCATCCTGTTCCTCCCAAGTATTGTTACAATATTTACCACTCTCATCTTCTTGCGACGACATCTCTGCTTTCCCGCCATTTTCCTCTCCTTCCCTTTGCTCTTTCTGCTTCTATTCCACTTCTCGTTGTCCATCTTCCATTTTGTTTTATCGTTTCACATCTTGGCAAAACTTATTCTCACTTTATTGCCAATCTATCTCTTCCTGTCTGATCACGTTACTTTTTTCTGTCTTCTGCTCTCTTCCATCTATCCCACCCCTCCCATCTGTCAGTCACCATCCTTCCTGGGCGCTCAGCAAGATATACAAAAGACAGTAACAAAGATAGTCAGAATGTCTTGTATACAAATACCCTTGGTATCGCCAACAGAGAAAATGATCTGAAAGTATGACCTGTAAGGCAGATATTGATGTTATAGCTGTGTGAGAGACCAAAGTCTCTGAAATGATAACTGATAGAGAGTTTACCAGAGGCGACCAGAGTACCAGAAAGACCAAAACCAGAGGAATGAAGACTGTGTAGCACTGTTGGTTACGTGGGAGGAAATGTACGCGGAAGTTACAGTCACAGAGACATATAGAGATTCAGACTATATCAAGGGATTCACAGTAACATGTACTGGCAGCAGCTGAGTGCATCAAATAATTAACAGCACTGTAGGTATTGAGTGCAACCAATTAACAACACTATAGTTATTGAGTTCAACTAATAAATTTACAACACTGTAGGTACCTGGTTGATACCTGGTTGATGGGGTTCTGGGAGTTCTTCTACTCCCCAAGCCCGGCCCGAGGCCAGACTTGACTTGTGAGAGTTTGGTCCACCAGGCTGTTGCTTGGAGCGGCCCGCAGGCCCACATACCCACCACAGCCCGGCTGGTCCGGTACTCTTTGAAGGAAACAATCTCGTTTCCTCTTGTCCACGGTTGTTCCTGTAATATTTCTGATGCATGCTGGTAGGACGTTGAACAACCGCGGATCTCTGATGTTTATACAGTGTTCTCTGATTGTGCCCATGGCACCTTAACTCTTCAATGGTTCTATTCTGCACTTTCTTCCATGTCGTTCACTCCAGTACGTTGTTATTTTACTGTGCAGATTTGGGACCTGTCCCTCCAGTATTTTCCATGTGTATATTATTTGGTATCTCTCTCGTCTCCTTTCTAGTGAGTACATTTGGAGAGCTTTGAGACGATCCCAATAATTTAGGTGCTTTATCTCGTCTATGCGTGCCGTATATGTTCTCTGTATTCCCTCAATTTCAGCAATCTCTCCTGCTCTGAAGGGGGAAGTGAGTACCGAGCAGTACTCAAGACGGGACAACACAAGTTATTTGAAGAGTACAACCGTTGTGATCGGATCTCTGGACTTGAAGGTTCTCGTAATCCATCCTATCGTTTTTCTGGCTGACGCAATACTTGCTTCGTTATGCTCCCTAAACGTTAGGTCGTCGGACATCATTATTCCCAAATTCTTGACATGCTGTTTTCTTACTATGGGCAGATTCGATTGTGTGTTGTACCCTGTATTATGTTTAAGATCCTCATTTTTGCCGTATCTGAATACCTGGAATTTATTACCGGTAAACATCATGTTATTTTCTGCTGCCAAATCGAAAACTTTGTTAATATTTGTTTGTAGTTTATCAATGTCTTCAGCAGAGGTAATTTTCATGCTGATTTTTGTATCATCTGCAAAGGATGATACGAAGCTGTGACTTGTGTTTTTGTCTATGTATGATATGAGAATAAGGAACAGCAGTGGTGCAAGGACTGTACCTTGAGGTACAGAGCTTTTAACTGGGCTCGGACTCGATTTTATTTGATTGACTGTTACTCTTTGTTTTCTGTTCGACAGGAAATTGAGTATCCAGCGTTCTACTTTACCAGTTATACCCATTGACCTCATTTTGTGTAGGTATTAGGTATTAGGTAGGTATTAGGTATTAGGTATTGAGTGCAATCAATTAATTAGCAACACTGTATGTATTCAATGCAACCATTAAATAACAACACTGTAGGTACTGCTTGCAACCTATTAATTAATACTGAAAGTATTGAATGCAACTAATTAACAACACTCTAGGTATTGAGTGCCGCCAGTTAACTAAAAGCTCAGTAGGTATTGAGTGCAACAAATAATTAACAACACAGGTATTGAGTGTAGGTATTGAGTGCAACCAATTAGGAACACTATAGTTACTGAGTGTAACTAATAAATTTACAACACTGTAGGTATTGAAAATAAAGAATTCTTAACAACATTGTAGGTATTGAGTACAACCAATTAATTAACAACATTTTGGTATTAAGTGCAACCAATTAATTAACAACATTTCAGGTATTGAGTGCAACCAATTAATTAACAACACTGTAGGTATTGTGTGCAACCAATTAATTAACAACATTTCAGGTATTGAGTGCAACCAATTAATTAACAACACTGTAGGTGTTTAACCAATTAACAGCACTATAAGTATTGAGTACAACCAATAATTAGCAACACAGTAGGAATTGAGTGCAATCAATTAATTAAAACGTTTCAGGTATTGAGGGTAATAAATTAATTAGCAACACTGTGGGTATTGAGTGCATCAAATTAATTGACAACACTGTAGGCATTAAGTGCAAACAATTAATTAACAACAGTGTATGTATTGAGTGCAACCAAACATTTACAGTACTGCAAGTAGTGAGTGCAACCAATAAATTAACAACACTGTTGATATTGAGTGCAACCAATAATTAACAACATAGTTAAGATTGAGTGCAACAAATAATTAACAGCACAGTAGGTTTTGAGTGCATCTAATTCATTAACAACACAGTAGGTATTGAGTGCAACCAATAAATTAACTTCACAGTAGATATTGAGTGCAACTAATAATTATCAACACAGTAGGTTTTGGGTGCAGCCAATTAACTAACAGCTCATTGGGTATTGAGTGCAGCCAATTAATTAACAAACACTATGTATTCAGTGCAACCAATATATTAACAACACTGTAGATATTGAGTGCAAAACGTGGGTGTGGTATCTGGCTGATAATTGGCCGAAGTGGGTTTCCAGGCTTATGCGTCTTGACGTTTCCATACGCATATCCAGGTTTATATTCTCCAATAATCTTTGGCAGGTGGAGTCCGGATTTCTTGGCATTCACAGTTTCAATCAACTTGTTGACCTTTGTTTTCAATTCGGCTGTAGTGTCCTTCGTTACCCTTTGGAATTTAGTTTGGTCAGAGAGTATGTGGTTCATTTTCGCCAGATATTCGTCTTTCTTAAGGATGACGTATATTGGCGACTTGTCGCCTCTCCTGACAAATATCTCCTTGTTCTCACGTACAGACTGGCGAAACGACTCAACGGCTTACTGACTCCTTATGTCCCGTGCAACTTCAGCCTGAAATCCCCGAAGGAATTTGTTGACTTACTTCGGGGAACACGGGCTACAGGGATAAGAGCATCGTTGGACGTAGAATCACTGTTCACCAACGTACCTGTGGATGAAACAATCGGGATGATAATGGACCGAGTGTATCGAGACCCGGCATGTACTCCCCTTGACATGCCAGAAAATATCCTGGAAACTACTCCAAGCTTGTACTAAGGAGGCACCCTTCTTGAGCCCGGATGGGCACATGTATAAGCAAGTAGATGGGGTCGCTATGGGTTCTCCCCTAGGCGTCCTGTTTGCAAACTTCTACATGGGTACTATTGAGAAAAAGTCTTAGTCGACTTGAACTTGAAACCGGCCATATACTGCAGGTATGTTGACGACATTTTTACACAGGTACCTGATGTCAGACATCTGCAGGAGCTGAAAGAAGCGTTTGAGCAGAATTCTGTGTTACGTTTCACTTACGAGATGGAGAAGGATGGGAAGCTGCCCTTTCTAGATGTAACAGTCATGGAAAGGAGCGGAGGTTTCCACACTACAGTCTACACTAAGGAAACAAACATAGGAATGTGCCTAAATGCCAACAGTGACTGCCCAGATAGGTACAAGAGGAGTGTTGTTAACGCTTATGTCGACCGTGCTCTCAGCCACAGCTCAGAATGGAAGCAAGTCGACGAAGAACTCTGTAGAGTAAGGCAGGTCCTAGTCAACAACGGCTTCTCCAATGGTTTCATTGAAGACATCATAAGAAGGAAAGTGAAACGCCATGCAACCTCTGAAGATACAACTAACACAACACCTATACCCCCTATTAGACTATTTTACAGGAACTTCTTCTCCACAGCTCATAAAACGGAGGAAAGGGTCCTGAAAGATATTGTTAATAGAAACGTTATCCCTACAGACAAAAATCAGAAGATACAATTGACGATTTACTATAAAACCAAGAAAACTGCCAACCTACTCATGAGAAACTCTCCAGACACAAAGCAGAACGCTTTGAAAGAGACCAATGTCGTCTATGCCTTCAAATGCCCACTTGGGGACTGTAAGCCCCAAAGAACTCAATATATAGGCAAGACAACAACATCTCTTTCCAGGCGATTAACGATGCATAAGCAACAGGGCTCTATCAAGGAACATATAATCTCTTCCCACAACCAAACCATCACCAGAGAAATCTTAACAAACAACACAGAAATCATTGATAGATACAGCGACAACAGGCGGCTTGACATCTGCGAGGCACTACACATCAAGAAGTCAACACCAGCAATCAACAGCCAATTAACGCACTACTATATTCTACCCACTTCAAGACTCCGCTCCAATATAGAAACATCAAGAAATACGGGCCAATAGGCCTTCTGCAGTTACAGATCTATTCTTCCCTTATACCCATTGTTTCGTGTTCTGTGTTTGTTCTCACCTCACCCCAAACCATTGTAACATGTCACCTCACCCAAATGCAGGTATTTAAACTCTGTTCAGTTATAGTTGTTCTGTGTGTGTGTAACTAAAGTCTTTGAAAATGTAATAAGTTTTACGAAACGCGCTCAAGTGTCGCGTCAGACTAAGAAATAAAGAATGAATTTTGGAGAATTGATTTTTAATTTACCGTCATCAGTAAAAACAAACATAAGGAAAATTGAGAAAATTCGTGTTAGAATTATTAATCTTACTTTTTCGGTCATATTTAATAACATATGTCTACAGGAAAGACTGCTACCAAAATATACTAATATATATTATATATATATATATATATATATATATTATAATAATATTATATATATATATATAAATTAATATAAACCCCCTAATGTGTAAGGATCGATTGTGAGAATAATTGCAGAAATACAAAATACAATCCGCTAAACATCATACGAACTGCTATCAAAATATATAAATTAACGTAAATATAAATTCTACATAATTTCATATAAATTAATTTAATATAAATCTCACAGGTCGGTTCCCACACAAGTGCTGAGAGTGGTCCCCGCCCGCGTGGTGCTAGTCCTCAGGTTGAATAATGAGATGAAATGTGTGTTGAGAGGATAAGGAGAGTATGTGTAGCAGTAGGTGTGTGGCATGTGTGCAGGTGTGTAAGATAAAAGTGTATGTGATTGTAGCATACACTTAAGCAGCAGCATATTGTGACGGTGTTCCCCCCCCCCCCTTCTAATTCTCCCACGCCTGCTGTAAGAGTCATGTCCACTATTCCCGAGTGTTCTCTACGTTGCGGGACTCAGTTTAACATATGTGGGAGAGAATAGTGTTCTCGCAGAGCCGAGAAATTCGTGAAAGTAGAGTATTTTGGCCTGTGGTATAGGCCCTTTAGGAAGCCAATATGGTGCTGGCTACTCTGTTCTCCCGCCAAAACTGTGTGACATCAGTGTCACCAGATTGGTCACCGTCAGCGACGTGGCACTGGGAGCCAGTGAAAACCTCCCTTGGCAAATGTGACGTCACATAGGCAGGGGGGTCCAGACGTAGCGACGCGTTGGCGCCATCAGTATCATACGACACGTCCGCGAGGCAAGACGTGCGACCGGTCATCCTGTCAGAGTGACGGATTACCCGAGCGCCGGTGGATATAAGCGTCTCCTGTTGTCAGCACGCATTCTGAGAGGTCTTCCTTCATCCCAGGTGTGGACCAAATAAGGAATTGACGGAATATTGAGCAACAAGTGCTCCGAGACAGGTGCGTTGCAAGAAGTGGACCGGGCATTGATGTGTGACGTCTTTGGCAGTTCACCCATATAGGAGGCAGCTTAGTGGCTGGGCCATTCCACCATGAGGGAACCTAGTTGACCGACTTGTCAACTAGGTTAGACGTGTGATCGACGGTCCTGTCAAGTTTGACAGTAAGACAACAATCCCGTGGAACCTTACAAGTCACCAGATGTATGCAAGCATGTCGAGAAGTCTTCCTTCATTCCAAGAGTGCAGACCGATGAGGGAATAGACAGTATATTGAGCTTCAAGTGCTCTGGAGTCGAGTGCTGTGCAGGTGGAGCTTAACCCTGGAAACACAAACCGAAACTGTCTCTATTTTCTGCTTATTACAACTTGTAATAAAGTTGTTACATCTTGGCTTAACGTGTTTATGACGTATTAGAACGTTGTTACAACTTGCTATATTGGTTGTTATAACTGGTTAGGAGGTGTTAAAACCTGCTCGAACGTTGTACCAACGTCGTAGTTTCGGTGTGTGTTTAGCGGGTAAGCAGTATCGTCTGGGACGTCTGATAACTTCATAGTGACATCGTAGTGGTGGGGCCAGTTCCACTGGGAGTACAGTGACAAGGAACTAATTGGGAATCCGTACGACTACCGCCGAGACATAGGCTGGCTGCCGTAATTGGGAGGAAAGTTGATGGCCAGGAGACCGACTCCAACCCTGCAAGGCATGGAGGAGGAGCACGGACCTGCAGTGTACAGAAGCGGCAAGACGCGATCATCCTGGAACGTTGGCTTGTGTTTCTGGAGGGTGTACGAGGCGAGAGCCTGGACCAGGAGCTGCAACTCAACTCTCATCATAGGATAGGTGAAGTAGGTGTTTACAGTTACCCTCTCAATTCCCCTTTAGTTAGCTATATATATATTTGCCAGAGTATTTTTCATGTAGTGAGCAAGTCTCACCTGGATCTATGTCACTGAGGGCACAGGGTGCGTAGTGAGGCTTTACAGAGTACTCACAGTATTCGTTAACATATATATGTGTGGTGTGTGCAAGCACCAGGATTTACTAAAGAATTTGCTGTGACTAGAATTCATTTCCTGTGATCATTATATATATTACTAGTGAACCAGTTATTGGTGTTAGGCTATGAGCCCAGACTTTATATAAATGCTATGATTGATCTCCATGATTTATATATATTTATGCCTGTGTATTGATTAATGATTTATCCATATATATGCCTGTGTACTGAATAATCTCATATATGTGAAGTGATTACTAGTGATATCGCTTTTTAAGAGGAATTATAGATGTAAAGAACAGTACAGT
>WNGS01159964.1:249277-293343 GCA_020271785.1 Procambarus virginalis
GTAGGGTTCGGCTATGTGCCAGGTTATACATATATACATAAGTTAATATATGTGTGTGGGGTGTAGTGACTTCTTGTGGCAACTAGAGGAAGTGGCTGGTTTCAAAAGGTCAAGAGTAAAGCATTTAAATCATCCAGCTAACTGTGTTGCCAGAGGCAGAGTGAGTAGTGTTGCCGCCGTCTGACAGTTCTACATATATTATTTACCTTGCGGATTATTGTAGTTTTATCCAGTAAACTTATCATTGCTTTTACCATTGTGTTTGAGTGAGCCTTCCATCTCTAGGCCGAGTTGAGTGAATTATTTATATTGCACTGCATTATATCTGGCATTGAGTCTTTGGCTTATGATAATTAACAAGACCACTAAGAAGTGTTGCTGGGAGGCAAATATCGGTACCCAACCGGCGACCTTGATGAGGGTGAAGTGGTAAGAATTCACCTGTGTATTTTCCCAGTGTTACGGCGGGCAAATTCAGCCGAGTGTGACAGAGGTAAGGTTGGATTTCCGCACTCGCCATGGGTGCAAGGCCGGGGCATAGGCAGTGTCTCTGCCCGTGGTAGACAGGGGGAAGCTGCCAAGGTGATCAGTGGCGTCCAGGTACAAGGGAGCAAAGACCTGCTTGAATAACCCTAACCATATAAGGGAAGAAGTGTAACAACAGACTCACACACACTGAAGTTTGTGTGAAGCAAAGGAAGGAATTGATTGAAGAAAACAAAGGTGGCTGAAAATATGAGAAAATTTTCCTTCGCCAACAGAGTGGTAAACGGTTGGAACAAGTTAAATGAGGTGGTTAAGGCCAAAACCATCAGTAGTTTCAAAGCGTTTTATGACAAAGAGTACTGGGAAGACGGGACACCACGAGTGTAGCTCTCATTCGGTAATACACTTAGGTAATCGGGCTCACCATAGCCCGTGCTACTTGGAACTTCTTATTCCAGGTAGCGAATCTTTAACAACAACAACAACTTAGGTAATAATACACACACACACTGGCGAACCCGACCAGCCAGAGTTCATCCCTACACCAGACCACTCCCTCTTTCCAGTTTGGGAGTACCAAGATGCATTGTGGGAGGGGGTACCAAGATGCATGGTGGGAGGGGGGTACCAAGATGCATGGTGGGAGGGGGGTACCAAGATGCATGGTGGGAGGGGGGTACCAAGATGCATGGTGGGAGGGGGGTACCAAGATGCATGGTGGGAGGGGGGTACCAAGATGCATGGTGGGAGGGGGGTACCAAGATGCATGGTGGTAGGGGGTACCAAGATGCATGGTGGGAGGGGGGTACCAAGATGCATGGTGGGAGGGGGGGTACCAAGATGCATGGTGGTAGGGAGTACCAAGATGCATGGTGGGAGGGGGGTACCAAGATGCATGGTGGGAGGGAGTACCAAGATGCATGGTGGGAGGGAGTACCAAGATGCATGGTGGGAGGGGGTACCAAGATGCATGGTGGGAGGGGGTACCAAGATGCATGGTGGGAGGGGGTACCAAGATGCATGGTGGGAGGGGGTACCAAGATGCATGGTGGGAGGGGGGTACCAAGATGCATGGTGGGAGGGGGTACCAAGATGCATGGTGGGAGGGGGTACCAAGATGCATGGTGGGAGGGGGTACCAAGATGCATGGTGGGAGGGGGTACCAAGATGCATGGTGGGAGGGGGGTACCAAGATGCATGGTGGGAGGGGTACCAAGATGCATGGTGGGAGGGGGTACCAAGATGCATGGTGGGAGGGGGTACCAAGATGCATGGTGGGAGGGGGGTACCAAGATGTATGGAGGGATGGGGCACCAAGATGCATGGTGGGAGGGGGGTACCAAGATGTATGGAGGGGTACCAAGATGCATGGAGGGGTACCAACATGCATAGAGGGGTACCAAGATGCATAGGGGGTACGAAGATGCATGGAAGCGGTACCAAGATGCATGGAGGGGTACCAAGATGCATGGAAAGGGTACCAAGATGTATGAAGAGGGTACCAAGATGCATGGAGGGGTTCCAAGATGTAGGAGGGGTACCAAGATGCATGGAAAGGGTACCAAGATGTATGAAGGAGGGTACCAAGATGCATGGAGTGGGGTTCCAAGATGTATGAGGGTACCAAGCTGAAACAGAGGGAATACAGAGAACATATACGGCAGGCAAAGACGCGATAAAGCACCTAAATTATTGGGATCGTGTCAAAGCTCTCCAAGTGTACTCATTAGAAAGGAGACGAGAGATATACCAAATAATATTCACGTGGAAAATCCTTAAGGGACAGGTCCCAAATCTAAAAAAGTAAAATAACAACGTACTGGAGTGAACGATATGGAAGAAAATGCAGAATAGAACCAGTGAAGAGCAGAGGTGCCATAGGCACAGTCAGAGAACACTGTATAAACATCAGAGGTCCGCGGTTGTTCAACACCCTAATAGCGCACATCAGAAATATTACCGGAACACCCGTGGACATCGCCAGGAGAAAACTAGACTGTTGACCAACCGGGCTGTGGTGGATATGTCGGACTGCGGGCCACTCCAAGCAACAGCCTGGTGGACCAAACTCACAAGTCATGCCTGGCCTCGGGCCGGGATTGGGGAGTACAAGAACTCCCAGAACCCCACCAAGCAGGTATCAAGCATGGAGGGGGTACCAAAATGAATGGAGAAAGGTACCAAGATGCATGGAGGGGGTACCAAGATGCATGGAGTGGGGTACCAAGATGCATGGAGGGGGTACCAAGATGCATGGAGTGGAGTACCAAGATGCATAAAGAGGTACCAAGATGCATGAAGGGGGGTACCAAGATGCATTAGGGGGTACCAAGATGCATGGAGGGGGTACCAAAATGCATGGAGGGGGTACCAAGATGCATGGAGGGAGGGACCAAGATGCATGGAGGGGGTACCAAGTTGCACGGAAGGGGTACCAAGAAACATGGAAGGGGTACCAAGATGCATGGAAGGAGTACCAAGATGCATGGAGGGGTACCAAGATACATGGAGGGGGTACCAAGATGCATGGAGGGGTACCAAGATACATGGAGGGGGTACCAAGATGCATGGAAGGAGTACCAAGATGCATGGAGG
Organism: Procambarus virginalis; assembly: GCA_020271785.1. NCBI lineage: Eukaryota > Metazoa > Arthropoda > Malacostraca > Decapoda > Cambaridae > Procambarus > Procambarus virginalis. The sequence goes on from WNGS01159964.1 coordinate 252,359, forward strand.
GGGTACCAAGATACATGGAGGGGGTACCAAGATGCATGGAAGGGGTACCAAGATACATGGAGGAGGTACCAAGATGCATGGAGGGGGTACCAAGATACATGGAGGAGGTACCAAGATGCATGGAGGGGTACCAAGATGCATGGAGGGGGTACCAAGATGCATGGAGGGGGTACCAAGATGCATGGAAGGGTACCAAGATGCATGGAGGAGGTACCAAGATGCATGGAGGGGTACCAAGATGCATAGAGGGGGGACCAAGATGCATAGAGGAGGTACCAAGATGCATGGAGGGGTACCAAGATGCATGGAGGGGTACCAAGATGCATGGAGGGGTACCAAGATGCATGGAGGGGTACCAAGATGCATGGAGGGTGTCATGTTCACAGAAAATGGTACCATCCGTTTTCTATGTGCGGCGGCTGGACGCCACGAGAGAAGGTAAACAAGCACAGGACGCCTGCCAAGCTTGGGAGCCATAGTCATGTAATCGTTTATTAGTATTAAAGTCAGTAACCAGGAATGACTTTACATCAACCTTACTACCAAGACTATCTCAGCTATACACAGACACCACACTGGCGACGAGGATGAACTGGGAACGCAGGTATTTTGTTCAACAAAACACAAGGAAGGAGCATGCTGTCTCGCCCCCAGAGGAGGAAAGAGAAGCTGTCTGTGATCACCATACCCGATGCTGTATGCTAACCAATGCTTTGTGCTAACCATTGCTGTGTGCTAACCATTGCTGTGTGCTAACCAATGCTGTGTGCTACCCAAGCTGTGCTGATTGTTGCTGTGTGAGAGGAATCTGCCGACGCTGTGTACGAAACGACGCTTTGATGCAGTGTACAAAACCTGATGTTTTGGTTACGAAACGACGCTCCGTGCTACAAAATTCTTCACGCTGTGAACCAACTGCTGCCTACTGCTGCCAACTGCTGCCTACTGCTGACAACTGCTGCCTACTGCTGTACCAACTGCTGACAATTGCTGTACCAACTGCTAACAACTGCTGTGCTGCTGTGAGTAGGAGTAACAACACATGTACACAAGGGCTAGGTAAGAAATCAGTTGCTGCTGTGTTGTGCACTGTGAACTTTTGCATTAAAATGCTTGTGTGCTTTGCAAAATTAAAGTAATTACAGTGAATTCTTGAATAACATATACAGTGCAGTAAGTGTTATATATTCTGAGGAACATTTTAAGTGATAAGTTTAAATTTATTCAGTAAAAATGGCAAATATACCTCAGTTTCCTGCATTTGATCCTGACTGTGACCAGACAAACCTGTCACAGAGGTGGGTCAAATGGCTTAAAAGGTTTGAAAATTTGTTGATAGTTTCTGATATCAAAAATGCTGAAAGAAAGCGTGCCTTTCTGCTTCACTATGCAGGTGATAGAGTTTGTGATATCTTTGATACACTGAAAGATACTGGTGGTGCCAAAGATTATGACACTGCCAAGGCCAAATTAACTGAGCATTTCAAACCAAGGCAAAATACTGCTATGGAAATTATGCATTTCAGGAGAGCAAAACAACTCTCTAATGAAACTGTTGATCAATACCATACACGTCTGCAGGGTTTAGCAGCCCACTGTGAGTTTGCTGATGTTGACAACGAAATCAAACAGCAAATAATTGAAACATGCACATCTACACGTCTTCGTCGAAGAGCTCTAGAACTTGTTGATGATGAAAGTTCTCTTACCAAGATACTGGATATGGCTCGTCGAATGGAAGATGCTGCACGTGATGCTCGTGCCATGGAGTGCAGTGCCAACAACGGTTCTGCCACTGTTACTAACAGTCATGAAGTATGTAAGGTTCAGGGAGTACACCATGATCATAGAAGATATCATGCCAAACCTAACATTAAATTGAGCCGAGAACCACATTACAACTGGAGTCATGGAACAAGACTCAAGCAGTCACAACGACTCACATCACAGGTTGTCAATAATAAATGTTACAATTGTGGAGGAGACTACCCACACCCAGATAATGTTTGTCCTGCACAAGGTAAGAAGTGCTATGAGTGTAGAAAACTAAATCATTTTGGTGCTATGTGTCGTTCCGCACTAAAGAAACCACAATCAATAAATAAAAGCAATGTACGAGGATCAGGTCATAGGAGTCGAGGTGGCAAACACAATATTGCACCTCAAATCAAGAATGTTAATAAAATACAAGACAACATTTCATTACAACCAGTCTCAGATGACAGTGAATGTGATTACATTTATGGAGTACAATCAATCACAAAATGGAATGATCTTCCAAACAACCCAGAGACTATAGTATACATTGCTGGCATTTGTCTCAAAATTCTCATTGACACTGGATCAAACATTGACACCATTGCTGAGTGCCACTATGAAAAATTTAAAAAACAATTCCCAAAGCTTGAAAAATACAATGGCAAAGCCACTGCCTATGCTTCAAAGGTAGCCTTACCAGTGATTGGAACTTTCACTGCAGAGATTAAGTCAAAGAATGCAATGCTCATTACTACATTCCATGTTGTTAGGAATGCAAAGGAGTCTTACTCAGTTACAAGACTTCAACCAAATTGGGGCTACTTCAGCTTTCTAATGCTGTAGCAGTGGAATCTGCAAACAATGTTGATGCTATTGTTGCTGAATTTTCTGATCGGTTTAAATCCATAGGTTGTTATACTGATAGCAAGGTACATCTGCATATCAACCCAGATGTAATTCCAGTTGCCCAACCACATCGCCGACAACCATTCCATACTCGCAAGAAAGTCGATGCCGAACTGGATAGGCTGATAGAACTAGATATCATTGAACCGGTAACAGGCCCAACACCATGGGTAAGCCCAATTGTCACTCCACCAAAGCCGAAGAATCCAGATGAGATACGCATTTGTGTAGACATGCGTGTTCCAACAGGCAATAATGCGTGAACGCCATCCTACACCCACTGTAGATGNACTGGCCGGTTGCTGCCTCACCACACATCACACACTGACCTACTTGCCGGTTGCTACCTCACCACACATCACACGCTGACCTACTGGCCGGTTGCTGCCTCACCACATCACACACTGACACACTGGCCGGTTGCTGCCTCACCACACATCACACGCTGACCTACTGGCCGGTTGCTGCCTCACACATCACACGCTGACCTACTGGCCGGTTGCTGCCTCACGACACATCAGACACTGACCTACTGGCCGGTTGCTGCCTCCCCACACATCACACACTGACCTACTGGCCGGTTGCTACCTCACCACACATCACACGCTGACCTACTGGCCGGTTGCTGCCTCACCACACATCACCACTGACACACTGGCCGGTTGCTGCCTCACCACACATCAGGTGTGAGTTGATATTCTACTCTTACAAGGTTCTCCTTTCATACTGTTCTCTTGTAACAAGGTTACCAGGGGGAAAATAATAAACAAACAAGGGACAGTTATATGAAAGGAAACGGAGTGTTAGTAATGGTAATGTCTTCTCACAGACATAATACCATAGGATAAAAATCCACACTTGTGTATTTTTTAAATTTATATAAGGAATTTATATCAAGTCTTTCGCACTCTCCTGAGTGCTTTGTCAAGGTCTGAGGTGGGGTTAGGACCAGACTTACATCTCAACGTCTAATGAGGTTACCGTCCTGTTGTTGTTGTTGTTTTAGATTGAGCTACTCGGAATAAAGTTCCAAGTAGCACGGGCTATGGTGAGCCCGTAGTAGACTTAACTGGCACAGGAGCGGGGCTGTAACTGGCTGCCATCCTGGATCCAGTCCTCTTATCCTTCTTGACCTCCTGACCAGGTCACCTCTACCTCTATTCCCGACTGCTGATGTACCTGCGTAATGTCGTCTACGGAAATATGCTCATGTGCCCTCCCTGTATTCCTAGTATTCTGGGAACTGGAGTTGTTATTGATAGATGTGTTCGTCTGGATGCTTGCCATCGTAACCCTCTCAATACCCCAAGGACTGTGGCTAATGGAACTCCTTTCATTCATCCATTTGTTGAGATGTAATTTTAATTCACTCAGAATCATTTTCCTAGTAAAGCTATCCGAAGGAAGTAAAGCTTTTGTTACCAAAGAAAGTATTCAGAGTATTTATTAGAATCCCTAACACTACACTTCTAGTTCTAATATTATTACCTCTATAGATTATTTTACATTTCTTAAAAATCAATATTGTGACCTTTTCCCAACTATGGTTAGCTACGTCACTACTACTAGCCATGACTCTTCATGCTTTCTTATGTTCTTCATGTCTGATTTCAAGTTTACGGCCTGTTTCACCCAAATAGACTTCATTACAATCTCCAAGGTAATATTTAAATTACCCTAATACAGTTAGGGAAAGGATTATTAAGAAGAGTAGGAGAGGAAAATAATCCGGGAGGGGTTTATATATTACGTTTTACAGACCGTATTGAAGTTTGTGTGTGGGAAAACACGGCATAAACATGAGACCAGAAGTGAAGAACTTTGGGTGTACTCAATACGTACAGTGTTGTTAATTAATTGACTGCACTCAGAACCTACTCTGCTGTTAATTATTGGTTGCACTCAATACGTACAGTGTTGCTAATTATTTGGCTGCACTCAGTAACTACAGTGTTGTTAAGAATGATTTGCACTCAATATCTACAGTGTTGTTAATTAATTGGGTGCACTCAATACCCAATGAGCTGTTAGTTAATTGGCTGCACCCAAAACCTACTGTGTTGATAATTATTAGTTGCACTCAATATCTACTGTGAAGTTAATTTATTGGTTGCACTCAATACCTACTGTGCTGTTAATGAATTAGATGCACTCAAAACCTACTGTGCTGTTAATTATTTGTTGCACTCAATCTTAACTACGTTGTTAATTATTGGTTGCACTCAATACCAACAGTGTTGTTAATTTAATGGTTGCACTCACTACTTGCAGTACTGTAAATGTTTGGTTGCACTCAATACATACACTGTTGTTAATTAATTGTTTGCACTTAATGCCTACAGTGTTGTCAATTAATTTGATGCACTCAATACCCACAGTGTTGCTAATTAATTTATTACCCTCAATACCTGAAACGTTTTAATTAATTGATTGCACTCAATTCCTACTGTGTTGCTAATTATTGGTTGTACTCAATACTTATAGTGCTGTTAATTGGTTAAACACCTACAGTGTTGTTAATTAATTGGTTGCACTCAATACCTGAAATGTTGTTAATAATTGGTTGCACACAATACCTACAGTGTTGTTAATTAATTGGTTGCACTCAATACCTGAAATGTTGTTAATTAATTGGTTGTACTCAATACCTACAGTGTTGTTAAGAATTCTTTACTTTCAATACCTACAGTGTTGTAAATTTATTAGTTACACTCAGTAACTATAGTGTTCCTAATTGGTTGCACTCAATACCTACACTCAATACCTGTGTTGTTAATTAACTGGTTGCACTCAATACCTTCAGTGTTAATTAATTGGTTGAACTCAGTACCTACAGTGTTGTTAATTATTTGTTGCACTCAATACCTACTGAGCTTTTAGTTAACTGGCGGCACTCAATACCTAGAGTGTTGTTAATTAGTTGCATTCAATACTTTCAGTATTAATTAATAGGTTGCAAGCAGTACCTACAGTGTTGTTATTTTATGGTTGCATTGAATACATACAGTGTTGCTAATTAATTGATTGCACTCAATACCTAATACCTAATACCTACCTAATACCTAATACCTACACAAAATGAGGTCAATGGGTATAACTGGTAAAGTAGGACGCTGGATACTCAATTTCCTGTCGAACAGAAAACAAAGAGTAACAGTGAATCAAATAAAATCGAGTCCGAGCCCAGTTAAAAGCTCTGTACCTCAAGGTACAGTCCTTGCACCACTGCTGTTCCTTATTCTCATATCATACATAGACAAAAACACAAGTCACAGCTTCGTATCATCCTTTGCAGATGATACAAAAATCAGCATGAAAATTACCTCTGCTGAAGACATTGATAAACTACAAACAAATATTAACAAAGTTTTCGATTTGGCAGCAGAAAATAACATGATGTTTACCGGTAATAAATTCCAGGTATTCAGATACGGCAAAAATGAGGATCTTAAACATAATACAGGGTACAACACACAATCGAATCTGCCCATAGTAAGAAAACAGCATGTCAAGAATTTGGGAATAATGATGTCCGACGACCTAACGTTTAGGGAGCATAACGAAGCAAGTATTGCGTCAGCCAGAAAAACGATAGGATGGATTACGAGAACCTTCAAGTCCAGAGATCCGATCACAACGGTTGTACTCTTCAAATAACTTGTGTTGTCCCGTCTTGAGTACTGCTCGGTACTCACTTCCCCCTTCAGAGCAGGAGAGATTGCTGAAATTGAGGGAATACAGAGAACATATACGGCACGCATAGACGAGATAAAGCACCTAAATTATTGGGATCGTCTCAAAGCTCTCCAAATGTACTCACTAGAAAGGAGACGAGAGAGATACCAAATAATATACACATGGAAAATACTGGAGGGACAGGTCCCAAATCTGCACAGTAAAATAACAACGTACTGGAGTGAACGACATGGAAGAAAGTGCAGAATAGAACCATTGAAGAGTTAAGGTGCCATGGGCACAATCAGAGAACACTGTATAAACATCAGAGATCCGCGGTTGTTCAACGTCCTACCAGCATGCATCAGAAATATTACAGGAACAACCGTGGACAAGAGGAAACTAGATTGTTTCCTTCAAAGAGTACCGGACCAGCCGGGCTGTGGTGGGTATGTGGGCCTGCGGGCCGCTCCAAGCAACAGCCTGGTGGACCAAACTCTCACAAGTCAAGTCTGGCCTCGGGCCGGGCTTGGGGAGTAGAAGAACTCCCAGAACCCCATCAACCAGGTATCAACCAGGTACCTACAGTGTTGTAAATTTATTAGTTGAACTCAATAACTATAGTGTTGTTAATTGGTTGCACTCAATACCTACAGTGCTGTTAATTATTTGATGCACTCAGCTGCTGCCAGTACATGTTACTGTGAATCCCTTGATATAGTCTGAATCTCTATATGTCTCTGTGACTGTAACTTCCGCGTACATTTCCTCCCACGTAACCAACAGTGCTACACAGTCTTCATTCCTCTGGTACTCTGGTCGCCTCTGGTAAACTCTCTATCAGTTATCATTTCAGAGACTTTGGTCTCTCACACAGCTATAACATCAATATCTGCCTTACAGGTCATACTTTCAGATCATTTTCTCTGTTGGCGATACCAAGGGTATTTGTATACAAGACATTCTGACTATCTTTGTTACTGTCTTTTGTATATCTTGCTGAGCGCCCAGGAAGGATGGTGACTGACAGATGGGAGGGGTGGGATAGATGGAAGAGAGCAGAAGACAGAAAAGAGTAACGTGATCAGACAGGAAGAAATAAATTGGCAATAAAGTGAGAATTAGTTTTGCCAAGATGTGAAACATAAAACAAAATGGAAGGTGGACAACGAGAAGTGGAATAGAAGCAGAAAGAGCAAAGGGAAGGCGAGGAAGATGGCGGGAAAGCAGAGATGTCGTCGCAAGAAGATGAGAGTGGTAAATATTGTAACAATACTTGGGAGGAACAGGATGGGTGAAGATGTTAGTATGACCAGGAGATGGTAGCAGGTGGGGGAAGAAATTTGATAAATGAGGCAGGGAAGTGGTGGCAGTCGAGGGTGTAGCCCAAGAGAAGATTATTTTATTTTAATACTTTCTTGGTGGAATTATAATAATTAACATTCTTGGAGAAGGCTGTACTTAATGCCAGCTCCACTCGAGCCCTTTCTTCTGATTTATCTCTATTTTTCGTTTCAGTGAAGTAAATATTAAAAAATAATATTACGGAAATATATATTTTACAATTGTTACCTTCAAGTTCTTCACCAGATGCTTCCACGTCATTCTCTGGTCATAGTTCCTTTCCTATTTCTTAAGTAGGCTCCTCAAAGGGATCCCGGTAGTAAATTCGTTTTCTGTCTCTAAATGCCGTTGTTCACCTTGCAGTATTAATAGGTACCCAGATGTTAGTCAGCTTGTTATGGGGTTGCATCCTGGGGATGGTCAGTAATTCGTCCTTGGGGGAAATTTAATATATGCCTAACATGCATATATACACAAAGGCTGTCCTCCAACACAATATATTATTATTAAAATTGTTGACCTAATGTCTGCAATTTTATTCACAATTCGAAATTCTTTCTACCAATTAGCATTTAGATCTTGTGTTTGCATCCCAGTACTAAGCCTATTGTATTCTCCCCATTGTCAACTCAGTCTTTATTAGGAACTTTTTAAATTTCATTCATTCACCTAACTCAGGTCCCCAGATACACTCACGATCAGTATGTATCACTCACTCCTTCTCTGGTAAATGGTCCACCTTGTACTCCTCACCACTTGTCACTCCTGCACCAAGGGCCTGTATGTGTGTGTGTCCTCACCACTGGTGAGGTGGAGGCGCTGTCGTGGGGTCCCCAGCTGCTTCAGCTCGCCTGCTTACACAGACATGTTCTTTCCTCTATGTTCAGCTCCATATATTTACATTTGATATTTTTTACTCATAATTTACTTCTTTACACACACACACTCTTCACCACTGTTTCTCCTCTCTTGCTTATATTTTGTATTATATTAACTATTCTCCAGTATATAATTCATTATTGATTTCTCGTCCTTTAGCCTCCCAGGAGGGCGGCTTACGATATATTTATTCTAGGTACACGTAGACCACATCGTATGAATGTTAACTATAAGGATTTATGAAAATTGGCTTCTGCAGATACCAAGATTTGGCAACTGTGTTGATTAGTAGAACCTAATAATATGATAAACCTTGATATTATACACAAAATGTCAATAAATAACAACGTTGAAGCAAGTGGCACCATTGTTCATAAACACATTTATAAACAAATTATTCATTTTTGTTAATCATTTTTTATTCACCTCCTCGATTTGTACACGAGAATATGAGAAACTACGCAGAAAACTAATATTTAAATTTCAGGACATGCTATGGCGATATCGGAATTTAATTACTATAAAATTCTGTATATACCAGGTAATGTATAGAATTAAAAATCCAATAATAATAATAATCCATACTTTTCACGTTTTCAACTAATATTTGAAAAGCAGAAACTAGTGTACTTTAATTTTATTGGGATCAATGGAGATATATATCTAACAATTGCACATTCTAAGAGTTAATTAATCTTTGTTTACTTTTGTTAAAACTATGTTACTTTGGGAATAATAATTTTAAACAAAATAATAATAATAATAATAATAATAATAATAATAATAATAATAATAATAATAATAATAATAATAATAATAATAATAAAAATAATAATAATGACACAGAAAACACATTAATGTGATATATATCAATGGAAAAATCCATTAGGGCTATGAGGTGGGGGCGACCCCAGCATTGCCAAACTCTACCACGTACTCTTCCATTCTACCACGTACTCTACCACTAGACCACGTACTCTACCACTAGACAACGTACTCTACCACTAGACCACCATTGACCTATAAAGAGGGGGACTTTGATATAAGCCTAACATATACTGTGTGTTTACACTGGCTGCCTTCCCCCTGACACAATGTATTTGCATGACGGATAAAAATAACACAAAGAATAACCAAGTTGACGGTCGCAGCTTACATGTGTGGGACGTGGCGCCAGAGGACGTCCGGCGCAGTCTCCTCCTCCAGTCCCTCGTCAAGGGTTCTCTCCAGACATCAACTAGGTATGCAGTCGGTGATAAGAAATGATGACCAAACCACACATCAGAAAATGGAGAAACGACGACATTTCGGTCCGTCCTGGACCATTATGGTCCAGGACGGACCGAAACGTCGTCGTTTCTTCACTTTCTGATGTGTGGTTTGGTCATCACATCAAGTGGTACTATCTGTCAATTAAAATTTACGAACATAATTTTTTCTTTCCGCGTGAGCTTATTAGTTATGAAAAACTCTCTGTATAGTCAGGGATCTTCACACACAGCCCCGTAAAATGTTATATGTGCTGAGAATTTAACCTTTGTGTTTTGTTTACGGAGTCCAACAGGTGCCAGAATATCTTGAGTGCTTTTCCCAGACTTATAGTGTAAGTTCAGTAGTCGCCATTTTCCAAAATGATGGACATTTTTTCAAACCTTCTTACTTATCTGATTTCAATGAAATTAAAGCCTTTTTAAAGCACTTTTTAGCTAAATAGATTACATTTAAGAAGAATGTTTGTGAAATTAGTAATTGTTATGGTACTGAACTTTAAATTTTTTCTTCCATTTTTAAATTATGTTTTATAAAATGCATAATGGTTCAAATGAAACCCCTTACCCCTTCTACATATGATGACTGCTCACAGTATATATGACAAGAACAAAAACACAGAATGATTATTTCCATGAATCTGATTGGCATATCAATTAGCTATGCTGATACGCTTAGAAGCGGAAATTGATTAACTGTGTATGCTGTCCAGTCTTAGGAAGCCACCAATACTCCCACCCCTAGTCATTTCGGTGAAACAAGTTTCACAACAGGAGCTTTGGATAGCTTCGATTTCGAGGAAGACTCTTCATTGTGGGGCAACGAGGAGCCTACTGAACCACTGCTGTGGTTCTTTTCCAGGACAGCTCAAGTGAAGCTTCATCCAGAGAATCCCGAAACTCTCTGCGTAATAGTGGCTTCACATTTTGTGTAACTCCTGTCCCTACAATTTTCACATTACTCCTATGTTCATTGAACACACATTCTTTTGAATAAACATTATCTCTGTCAATCAAGTGTTTCTGCTGGTAACTTGAAGAAGCAAAGTTGTAAGCTTGAATCCAAGCATCCATGCCAGCATGTGGCATTCTAAAACAAAGAGCACAGACCAAATTTCTCTACATCATTCAAAGTAGCAGAAGAAACTGAAAATCAACTTTGTGCTGCTGCCTCGCGAAAGGCAGACAACACAGAAATTCTCATAACATTGGCTAGCTGTGCCCTGTTAGCAGAGGATGAAGGTAAAGTTTCTCCTTAGGTAGGAATCCCTGCCCTTACTTCCCAAAGTTGTGTTCCACTGGAGCTTGTAGGATTCCTCTCCGTGATACCATCTCCAATGACGGATTATGTCACAGTTTACACTGCTTTGTTCACTGCTCTCGAAGTATACGTGAACAGTTAGATCAGCCAGTCATACCTCTCTTTTGTGATGATGGAGTCTTTCACATTGCGGCTGAGATGTTTTGTACAATGCTACAGAATATCCGGGTCTGTACCTAATGCTGGGCATGTTTCATTTTGCAGAGGTTGAGTTGTTTTTGCACTTCGTTGCATAGGAAGGTACATACGCGGCAATGGATTGAAACTGTTTCTTTAGGAGTAAAACCTTTGTACAGTGTTTTATTCGATTCTGAATGAGCCTTTTCACTGCAAGGTATGCTAGTCATCTCTAAAGCTATAGAGTCATTGATATGGAAAACTTTCTGGATTAAAGAGAAATCTGATGACTATCGGTCTTTAATGTCAGAAGTGGCTGAACTAAAGGACGTCCTACTAACGTCTCTTAGTTCAAAGTAATAAGTCCTTTAGTGATAAGAAGTAAAAAAAATCTCATTCAAAATTTAATTTAAAAAGTGGGACATTGAGGATCAAGATATTATAATTGATTAAAGAGTGATGGGCACAATCAGAGCTTTGTAAGCACTCCAGTGAGTTTTACATTTTCTTCCTCTTGTAAATAGACTTATAACATGTGATCGAAAAGGAAATTGGGAACTACATGTGCACACAGTTGTGTTAATGATCAATGAGCACTTTGATCAATAGTTATTGATCCCACAGTTGAAAAACGTTATTGATCCAAGTTACTTGAAAAAAGTTCAAGCAACGTCACTTTGTGGTTAGAGATAAGGAAGGCAAATTCAATTTTGTTGCTCCGGACATGAAGCTAGAGCAGACAATATATATATGTCTCAGAAAAGCCCGAAAGGTATTGTTGAGCAAAGGAGGAGTGATTATGTGGCAGAGTGGCAGCTTGTCTACCATCAAGTCATAACAATATGTGGCAGAGTAGCAGCTTGTCTACCATCAAGCCTTAACAATATGTGGTAGAGTGGCAGCTTGTCTACCATCAAGCCTTAACAATATGTGGTAGAATGGCAGCTTGTCTACCATCAAGCCTTAACAATATGTGGCAGAGTGGCAGCTTGTCTACCATCAAGCCTTAACAATATGTGGCAGAGTGGCAGCTTGTCTACCATCAAGTCTTAACAATATGTGGTAGAGTGGCAGCTTGTCTACCATCAAGTCTTAACAATATGTGGTAGAGTGGCAGCTTGTCTACCATCAAGCCTTAACAATATGTGGTAGAGTGGCAGCTTGTCTACCATCTAGCCTTAACAATATGTGGTAGAGTGGCAGCTTGTCTACCATCAAGTCTTAACAATATGTGGTAGAGTGGCAGCTAGTCTACCATCAAGCCTTAACAATATGTGGCAGAGTGGCAGCTTGTCTACCATCAAGTCTTAACAATATGTGGTAGAGTGGCAGCTTGTCTACCATCAAGCCTTAACAATATGTGGTAGAGTGGCAGCTTGTCTACCATCAAGTCTTTACAATATGTGGTAGAGTGGCAGCTTGTCTACCATCAAGTCTTAACAATATGTGGTAGAGTGGCAGCTTGTCTACCATCAAGTCTTAACAATATGTGGCAGAGTAGCAGCTTGTCTACCATCAAGTCATAACAATATGTGGCAGAGTGGCAGCTTGTCTACCATCAAGCCTTAACAATATGTGGCAGAGTGGCAGCTTGTCTACCATCAAGTCATAACAATATGTGGCAGAGTGGCAGCTTGTCTACCATCAAGCCTTAAGAATATGTAACGTTTTCAAGATCATACAAATTAAATTAAATGAATCATGCAGAAACATTGCGTCATGCTTTTACTAGAAGAAAATGAGATAATTATCACTCCACTGAATCTTCAAGGAGTCCTCAGGCTTCCAATTAGGATTTAACGCCTGGCTCCCATGTACTGTGGCTTATTTTGCTTCTTGTCAAATGCATAATAAAATGACATTAACATGATGCATCAACGAGAAAATCAGTAGGAGTCTTGAGAAGGATTCGAACTAGATCACTTGGAACTCCCAATCCAACGCCCCAGACCACGACACCACTTGGGTTTCAGATGGAAGCCCCACTACTCTTAGAGGATTCAGTGGCATCCCAGGTTGCATTGTTTTCCATCATGTTACGGTGTATTGGTATATTCATCATGGGCGTTTGCTTGGGAGTACGAAATGAGTGGGTTCGAATCCTCCTGATGGCTCCCACTGATTTTCTCTGTTACAATCATTGCCAGTGGCATGATGGTCAATGATGATCTTATTCCTGCGAAACAGCACTCAAATACAGCTGACACAACAGTCACTCAGGCCCTCTGCAACGATATTCAGGAGGTTGACAGTCGCATCGTCCCGAACAGCAAACTGAGCTGTTGAACAAGGTGTGCAACCAATAGTTGTACTGTCAAACGATACTGATGCAGCTGCATTGCTGTTGCAATATATTTATACTCTCACACTAAAGGGAGTAAACAAACTGTAGGTTGGGTTTGGAACCGTAGGGAAAAAGGTATACACAGTATTTTTGCACAATTTGTTAAATATGATTGGATGTTTAATGTGCAGTGTTTTGGATAAGGCTCCCACAGTGACTGGGGATGATTCAATAAAGAAAATTGACGCTAAGCATTCAACCTTAAGTGTAAAGCCCCAAGTTTATCTGTCAACACTGAGAGACAGCCACATTATCAGAGAAGGAACAGAAAATTGAAGATAAATATTTAGTTGAGTTTGGTCCTCAAATGTGAAGGTCGATACTTTTCACGAGTAAAGGTTTATTACATTCAAAAAAGGAACAAAGTCCATATGCCTTCAACTTCCCAAAGTTGAACAGCTCCCAACTTCCCAAAGTTCAACTGCCCTCAACTTCCCAAAGTTCAACTGCCCCCAACTTCCCAAAGTTCAACTGCCCCAACTTCCCAAAGTTCAACTGCCCCAACTTCGGGCTCAATCAGAGGACATATTTATAGAGCACTTTTGTCAGCATCAGAGGAGCACTCACTCTCTTGAATAACGATGTTATTTCCTAAATTTAACCCTAAATCCTAAGGACTACGGTTGGCAGGAAGTTGGTGGACCCTTAAGACTGTGACAGTGCTTGAGCCTGTTGCCAGGTGAACAGGTAGGTGTGGCTGTAAGTCTGGTGTCATAAAACTGTGCATGCGCAGACTTACAGCGCCTACAATACTTCATTTTGAAAATGTGAAAAACAATGTGAAATTGTATTTTAATTTTAATTTCTTTTGTTCTGTTGCAAAGTTATAGTATATAACCAACAGATCCTTTTCAGAATTGTCACATAATTATATAATGCATTTTCCAAAATAATTCAACCACTGTTAAAAATAACTGTAAGGCATTAACTTAAATAAATATGGAGGAGTCACAAATTATTTCAATACCTGATGCACGAACAAAAATCATAAATCCACATCTTATGGCACTACAAAAAAATATTCCTAAAACAAATCTATTCAGCTAAAGAAGAGCTTTAAAATAGTTTGATTTTCGATGAAATTGTATTTACACCTCAAATTTGGGAAAGCACCCAAGATATTCTGACACTTATTTGACTCCGAAACAAAACACTGAAGTCAAATTCTCTGTAGATATAAATTGTTACAGGACTCTCCATGAGGATCCCGGGCCTGTAGATCCTACTGTAGAACCGAAGCTTTTTTAATTTAAGCTTTCCTTTCCCTTACATCGTTAAGATATTTTTCCCAAATATGTTGAAAAGTACAATGTTTACATATTGATCTTTTGTTTTACATTACAGTGAGGTGTACCCGGAGCCAGCCATTGACAAGACTGTGAGGAACGACACAGATGAAATTTTGAAAAACCTACCAAACCTGCCTCCCAGTTACCTGGAAAACCATAATCCACACCCTTGGTCAGGCGACAATAAGTGTGCTCAGTACCCTCCACTGTTCGATATTAGCTTTAATAATCTTTACTGGCAGGTCTTACAAACCAGCAACGGCACTTTCTACCTGTTTAGCGCCTTCTATGACAACCGCACTCGTAATGAAAAAAAAACCTTCACTTCGCATTCTTAGTATAATCAATCGCGTTGACCCAACCGTGAAGACCCACTGCCAGATCTGGTATGATGACAACAAATCCCCTGTTATTTCTAATATTACTGAATACCGATATATGTGGTATAAAGAATGGGGTCAATACAAAGACAGAAAAAAGGACCCATACCTGATGGAGTGCGTGGTGCCAGCTGAACACAGGCACCAGGTGCCACAGTCAGTGTCGCTGGTGGAGAAACCCTGTGATAAACCAACCAACAACCTTCGGATCGTTAACAACAAGCCACAGGATGGTCAGAAAAAGGACTTTGCTGTGTGTGTCAAAGGGTTAGACTTTTCTTACGTAGACTTAAGTGTGCGGATCGTTGAGTGGCTGGAAGTCCTCTTCAGTCTTGGTGCTGACAAGGTGTTTTTCTACAATCTTGGGATACACCCAAATATCAGCAAAATTCTTAAATATTATGAACATAAAGGACGAGTGGATGTTAAAAAATTAACACTCCCAGGTGACCAACCTAATGTTCGTGGCTTGTTGCATATGTATTTAAAACATAACAATTTACGCCAGTGCCAGAACGAAATTATACCGTATAATGACTGTATATACAGAAATATGCACCAGTACAAGTTTATAGCTCTATTAGACATTGATGAAGTAATTATGCCCAAGACAGCTGAAGACTGGGCGTCGCTGATGGAGCAGGTGGCTCCGGGAGCGATGACCACGAACAACTACACTCACGCATCATATTGTGCTCGCAATGTGTACTTCTTTGGATTCCATGCAGGACGCTCACGGCCACGTCCACAACATACCTCCTTACTTACACATGATGCAACACATCTACCGTGCCGCCAACTACACACATCCCGGACACTACATTAAGTGTCTGCATGATCCCGAGAAGATCGTCACTATCCACAACCACTATCCCTTCTCCTGCTTCGCCTACTGCAACGCCATGAATATGCCAGAGAAACACGTCCATCTCCACCACTACCGCAAGGACTGTGCTCCTGAGCTGGGTTCTCTGTGTTCATATTTCAGAAATCACACAGTTCTCGACGACAGAGTCCTGAGGTATAAGGAAACTCTGACCAAGAACATAACAAACGTTTTGCATCAACTCGGGTTCTTGAAGCGATGACTGTCATACAGTTGACACACACACTGTTATGTTATGTTATATTACTAGAGGGCCAGGAGTCACCGGCTGCAGTTTCTGGACGCTGACCACCTAGACGGACTGTGGGAGTCAACCTCCTGTCACCTAGCTCGTCCTACTAAGGTTTCTCAACGTAAAGAAACTGTTGTAATAAAGTGTCCTTCCTTATCTTAACCTACCAGAGGACTTAAAGCAGAAAACGGGACAGTATGTCTATTTCGTGAGCCTCTACCATTTTCTAGTACGACAATTTTTGGCCGTAGGTCGAGTATACGTCAAACTGCGACGTTCTGTTATTAGGACGGGTTGCTGATCATCGTCAGCACCGTTCAAGTAGTTAGGTAGTTTCTTTCCCCTAACCCTTGTGTTTGTTTCGTTCTGAGGAACGATATCAGTTTATTCTTGTATTGTTTTGACTGTGCTAACAATTCTGTGATTTATGTTATCATTATATTTTCTATTTTATAGCCTAGTGACTGCTTTAGACTTTAGTTTGTGTCCTCGCTACTTAAATGAGGTTACTGCTAACGAAAAGATAGAATTATTCAAGACAGCCTCCATAAAAAAAAGTCCAGTTGATGCTCAGTTAATGTGTTTTGCAACACTCTGGAGAAAGATTACAGAAACTTTTTGTGTTTAAAGAGAGCTACATGTGGTCAGTTTTTAATTTTGACAATGTTTATGCATCTACAGATATTTTCTTTTTTTTTTATTAATTAAATACCATTTGTATATGCCGTGTTTGTGTTCCCTTCACTGTTGTTTATTTACTGGTGATCAACACTCATACTGAATCTTAATGATTGATATTCACAGCGGGAAATGTGTGGGAGAGGCTATGCTGGAGGAGTTGCAGACTACGTCAGAAGGTAGCATACACTCAGGAGAAAGTGTATGTGAGGGAATCTAGATTCCCTCAGCTAGTTTTCCTAGTTCTAGAAAGGCTAGTCGCTCTAGGGACTCTAGAAACTGAGGCTTTCAAACTAACATATACTTGTGGGGTGTTGATGAAAGCTTATGTTAAGGACTGTCGTTTGGGACTGACTAGAGGTCTGTGATTGCTCTATAGAGAGAATTACAGAAATTTTCCTGATTTGTGAAATAGGAAGAGATTTGAGAGGAGCGGTATGTGAGGATACTTGACTTTCAAAAACCGTTAGAGGTAGGGGGGACAGTGGGGTGAACGTTGCCTCCCCCCCCACCAAGTGAGACACTGCGCCATTGTCTTAGACCTGCCCCCCCTCCTTGTGACGTCATGGGATGCTACAGGGGAGGGGCGCCCGGATTGGTTTAGGCATCCCTGCCTCGAGCTGAGTTTTGGCGCAAACAGCTGTTATTGGAAGCGGCATGAGGGAACAGTGCCGGCTTCCTGCTGATTGGTCAAGACAAGGTAGGTGGAGACATGGGGATTTGAGTTCCCTACCCGCCAAAAGAGTTGAGTTTGAATCGGGCAGCAAGCGGAGGAGGAAGTGAGGTGGCGGCCACCTCCACCCCCGTTAATCGCTTCTGTCGTCCAGATTACTCATCTTGCATGGCACTCCTGCCATCCTGGGTGTGTCGAGACCCAAATTTGCGTGAAATTGGGGCTGATGATTACGGGACAGTGGAAGCCCCAGAGACAGTGTCCACCCATGAGGCAGCTGGTAGAGCCTCAGGGTGTAACAGGTGGTTCAATTATCCTGTATGTTCATGGACAATTGGGTGGAATAATGGGCAGGGCCTTCTAGTGCAATTAAGGTGACATCACAGGCCCCTGTAGGACTTTGTATTCCACCCGACAGTGTCCATGTCGTAGTGATGCCGGCCATTATCACGCCCAGTGTAGAGCAAGACATGCTCTGGTATGATGGGGTTGTTAGTGATTCCCCATCCTCGTGTGTATGCCCGGGGGCCACCCCAGGCCGCCTGCGCGCCACCCGGCCACCCGCCCGCCCGCCCGGCCCGGCCACCCCAGGCCACCCGCCCGCCCGGCCAGGCCCTCCCACCCCACCCCGCCCCGCGCGCCAGCTCAACTCGGGTGGGTGCTGTGACGTCACGCGCTACCCTTGGCCACCCCCTTAGGGCCACGTGGTGGCCACATGCTTTGGCCACCCCCTTGGGCCATTGGCCACTTTCCCGGGACAGCCTAGGGCCACATCTTGTCGACGCACGAGAAGCAAGCTAAGTGTTGACAGCCAGTGAGGTAATGACCTGGGAAATGAGGAAAATGAGTGGAAAGCGTGAGTACAGTACTAATTGTTACAGTGTCGAAGATTAAGGAGAGACAGCTGTCTGTAGCACGTCCAGGTGACTGGTAGGGAGTACCCGGAGAGGGATGTTGTACACAGTACCACATGTAGGTATATGTTGTGTGTAGTCTGATAATTATTAAATATTTTCAATTATTATTATAATAATTATCATAATAATAATTGTTGTATTTAATAATTATCACTCTTCCTTCTACTTGGTCTTGAAGGAGGCCGGCCTCGGGTGAAGGGGGGCTGTGACGATCTCTGTCTGGGACCCGTAGGTGCGGGACCGGGACGTCCACCTCCCGGGGCTCGTGCGGCCTCAGGCTCTGCTTCAGGAGGCTGGGGTCGTTCGTGCCCTTGTTGGGGTGGTTCTTCTCCGGCCCCGACCACGGCGGTCTCCGGGGTTGGAGGTCCCTATGCCCTTCTTCATCACCTTCGAGGTCAACCCTGGAACTCACAGTTCCTGCGACGGCGCTGGAACCAATCGTATTGGCGTATGCCTTTCCATTGGAGACTTTCAGCGCCGTGGAGAGGGGGGACCTGCTGCCTGGGTAACAGCTTCTCCCCCGATTCAACCTACCCTGGCTTTGCGCCCTGGTGAGGTCACTACAGACCGACAACCAGCGCGCAACTCCATAGTCTCCTGAGACTGATGGATGCCTACTAGTCTGACTTGAGTATGGGACCAGTCAGTGTAGAGATTCACCACCATATTAGTGATACAGCCTGTCGATTCTATATAATCGGTCAGACTGGGTTAATGCCATAGAGTACCGCATATAAATTGTAGCATGTGTGATAGGCAGGCCAGGTGTTGCAGGGTCGTCAGTGGATACCCTGAGGTCTGTATAATTAGGACATTGTTCTAGTGTTATAATTTTCATTGATTATGTGAATGCCATTTCTATGTGTTGATTTGCATATTTGCATGTACTGTGTTGTGTGGTGAGTCAGTAGATGTGATTGCTGACTGATTGCCTAATGATGTCATTAGCATGTGGGGCATGCTGACGGCATCATTATGTTGCAGGTTTGTGCAGTGTTGTTATCAGGTATACGATATTACTGTCCTAGAACTGTGTTGAGGATTTAAGGGAACCCCTTTGAGTATTCAGGGAAATTCTCAGTACTTAGTCTTTTGCAACGGTTGCAAGATTAAGGGGAGGCAGTAATATTGGTATATTTTTGTTGTTGCCAAACCATGTGTCATTACTGTGTGGGTATAGTAATTAACGAGTTGCAGTAGCCGCAACCGTATGTGCGCGGTGCATTTATGTTGTTATGCATGCCATAGTAAGTGTGACCTATGTAACATTGGGGTTACTTTATGTTTCTTTAAGTTGTGTTGAAGACTTGAGGATTCAGTGAGTTAATTAAAGGGGTAATTAACTGGATAAGGGGTGCACATTTATTGTTGAATGAGTGAGAGCTGTTAGGGGAGAACAGTGTTGAGCTTGAGTGAGATACGTCTCAGGTGCAATTAATTGTCCGTGTGACAACTAATTGACCACTCTAGCTAATTATGTAATTAGCATTCTCATCATGAATTCACGTAGTGGGAGAGGATCTGTCAGAGTCTGTCAGTATTTGTGTTAACGTAATTTGCTCGGGACTAATTACCTTTCAGAGGTATAGCAATTAGTGGCTCATGATCATTAGTGGAGTAATTAACGTCTGGAGTCTTGAGGACTCAGATGACTTGGTAAAGCGAGGTCATGGAGCTAGCATAACTCGTTAGATTAATCATATCCTGTCTGAGGACAGTGGATTAATTGCACTCATGTTAATTAGGGTAATTAACTCCTCTTCCATGAATTCACAGTGTTTGATGAGACCTGCTTAGGCAGTGCGGAGTGAGACGTATTTATGGATGATTAATTTTCAGTCCAGGTGACAGTTAATTAATTGCTCAGAGTTAATTAGGGGAATTAACACTCATTAAAGTAATTAATGACACAGACTGTTGAGAAGCTACCCAGTTAGGGTAGGCTTAATTAACGTAACTCAATTGGGATATAATTAGTGGTCCGTTTGACCTTAATTAAGAATTACTCACTAAATACTTGCAAGGAGTCAAGTGTGATGTAATGTAAGAGGTTGGAGTAATTATTAACAAGATGACTTGTGTTAAGAGAAACAAGTATTGATGATTAACGTAGAGTACCATCATGTTGTTGTCTAGTGAGAGACAATTGTTTGTGATTAAAGTAGTACTTTGTTGCTGACTGCTGTGATCAGTCAATTAACGTAATTAATCACATAATCAATGTTGTAATTGATTAAGGCAATTTCTTTTGGTTATCGTCTGGTGACGAGAGTAGAGTAAACTTAGGGATTAGTGGAGCTGTGTCCCAGAATCCCACCTTGCCTGACTTTGTTTACTGTTTACAGTGCAACTTCCTGTAGGGAGTTGCAAAGAGTGTTCACATTGGGTTGTGATAGAGGGAGCCACTGTTGGACTACCCGCCTAGTTACGGGGGTCACTCCTGTTTGGAAGGAGGACCTTAAGCTCGTGATTAGAGTAGCTGTCAGGGAAGCCGTGACACTATTGATTGCATGCTTGTGTCATCAGTGGATATCCTTCATTTGTTCAGTTAGTTCATGTTGTCAGACCGAAGTGTCAGCAAGATGGAGCCTGCTGTCACTTCTCGAGGGGCTGTTGAATAGCTGTGTTGCAAATGCCACTGGATGGACATTAACATAATAAATCACTCGCTGTGGTGTAACTTAGTCTGTGATATTTTTCTGATTTGCAATATTGCGTCGTCAGTGGGCACACCTGTGTTCAGGTTAGTTCAGTATGCAGCCACACAGCAAGGGTTGCTAGTTAGCTGTTTGTTATAGTGCCACTGGATGGACATTAACGTAAATGTAAACTCAATAATATAGTAGTCTAGTCTCTTGTTATTAATAAATTGTTTATTGGTAGAAAACGGTCTTTGATGTCAACCCTTCAACCATTCTTTTCTCCCATGTTCTGCATTTTACGATTGACGTTGATGTGATCATTTGATATGACGGCTGCTCTTGGGAATTTGAATTCCAATTCATAGCGCCACATCAAATATAAATATTTGATTGTGAGAACACGTCGGTTACCCTTTATTAGTTTTAAAGTCCTGTTTAACTAGGAGGAACCAGCAGCCTATTGTGGACAGGTTTTCACCCCTAGTGGTGGAAGCCTGGCGGTTTGCTCCCGATTTTCCTTTTTCTATTGGACACATGCTTAACTGCCTCGAGCAGCCTTTAAACTTGTAGTCCACCTCCTAATGGAGGTAGGCGTAGAAAAAAATCTCACAGTGTATATCAACACCAGACAACGTCAGAAGGTAGCATACACTCAAGAGGTAGTGTTTATCAACACCAGTGTGACGGTGTTTCCCCCCTTCTAATTCTCCCACGCCTGCTGTAAGAGTCATGTCCACTATTCCAGAGCGTTCTCTACGTTGCAGGCATCAATTGAACATATGTGGGAGAGAACAGTATTCTCGATGAGCCGAGAAATTTGCGAAAATATAGTATTTTGGCCGGTGGGATAGGCCCTTTAGGGAGCCAATATGGCGCTGGCGAGTCTGTTCTCCCGCCAAAATTGTGTGACGTCAGTGGCACCAGATTGGTCACCGTCAGTGACGTGGCACTGGGAGCCAATGAAAACCAACTTTGGGGAAAAGTGACGTCACATAGGCATGGGGGGTCCGGCCGTGTTGGCGCCGTGGCGATATCAGTCTTTCACGACACGTCCGAGAGGTAGGACGCGCGATCGGTCATCCTGTCAGAGTGACGGATTTACCGAACTCCGGTGGATGTAAGCGTCTCCAGTTGTTGGCGCGCACTCTGTGAGGTCTTCCTGCAACCCAGATGTGGCTCAGATAAGGAATTGACAGAATATTGAGCAACAAGTGCTCAGGGGACAGGTGCGTTGCAAGAAGTGGGCCGGGCATCGACGTGTGTCGTCGTTGGCAGTTCACCAGTATAAGAGACAGCTTAGTGGCCGGGCCAACCCACCGTGAGTGAACCGAGTTGACTATCTTGTCAACCAGGTTGAACGTGTGATCGACGATCCTGTCAAGTTTGACAGTAACCCCACCTTCGTGGAACCCTACGAGTCAACAGTTGAATGCAAGCACGTCGAGAAGTCTTCCCAAATACCTAGCGATATATCTAGACGACGAGGGAATTGACAGTGTAGTGAGCTTCAAGTGCTCTGAAGTCGGGTGCTGTGCGTGTGGAGCTTAAGCAGTATCGTCTGGGACGGCTGATAACTTCACAGTGACTTCGTGGTGGTGAGAGGCAGTTCCTCTGGGAGTACAGTGACAAGAACTAATTGGGAAACGTGCGACGACCGCCGAGACGTAGGCTGGCTGCCGTAGTTGGGAGGAAAGTTGACGGCCAGGAGACCGACTTCAACCCTGCGACGTACTGTAGAGGAAGGAGCACGGACCTGCAGTGTACAGAAGCGGCGAGACGCGACATCCTAAGGCGTGGGCTTGTGTTTCTGGATGGTGAACGAGGCGAGAGCCTGGACCAGGAGCTACAACCCAACTGTCATCCTAGGATAGGTGAAGTAGGTGTTTACAGTTACCCTCCCATTTCCCCTTTAGTTAGCTATATATTTTCTTGTCAGGATATTTTATATGTCGTGAGCAAGTCTCACTTGAGTCTAAGTCACAGAGTGCACAGTATGTGGTGAGCCTGCCCAGAGCGCTCACAGTATCAGTTTACATATATATCTATGTGTGGGTGTGTGCAAGCACCAAGATTCATCAGAGAATTTACTGTGACTATTATTAATTTCCAGTGAGTATTATTATTATATATATTGGTAGTAAACCAGATATTGGTGTGTTGATCTCTATAATCTATTGATATAAATGCCTGTGGATTGATCTCTATAATCTATTGATATAAGTGCCCGTGTGTTGATCTCTATAATCTATCGATATAAATGCCTGTGTGTTGATCTCTATGATCTATTGATATAAATGCCTGTGTATTGATCTTCATGATGTATATATATATATGCCTGAAATTTGATTACTGATTTATATATGACATGACTGTGTACTGAATAATATCATATACGTGAAGTGATTGCCAGTGACATCTCTGTGAGAGAAAGTATAGATATAAAGAAAAGTTCAGTGATCAAGCGAGTGCATTCACAGTAAATATTATTAAGAATAGAGTAATCTTTTGGTACGGTGAAAAGCCACTGTGAGAGTATTGTGAATAAGATGTTGATCGTGAGGCCAGTGAAATCATAAGTAAGCCATGTGAATGTTGAATAGTGTTTTGGAAAAAGTTAAATAAACGGGGATCGTGACAGAATTAGAAAACAAGTACTAGTCTGTTCCCACGATTGCGAGGGTCCCGGTCAGCTGACATCTGACAGGTGGTGCTGCCGGTGTTACCATATTGTTGCGCTCCAGAATATTATGCTATGAATGGAGCAATTGTCATATATTATTCCTGATACATTGATGCATATATATTTCTCGTTGTCTTTTAAGTAAAATACCAAAACTCTTTGGTGTTTGATATCATCCCCTCCATTTATCTTGTGACCGTGTAATGAAGTAAAGCAGAGTGACCTGCCTGATACCATATTACTGGAATTTGCTCTTGCCACAATTACACCTGACCACTGCAGTGTTACTGGACACCTGAAAACCAGTTGGCGACCTTGAAGGCTGTGTAAGAGTTCGGTGTCGGGGCGGGCCACAGATTGAGGGAACGATCTGTGCCTCCACTCATCTTGCAATTTAAAGGCCGGTTGTGAGACCGACTGGGGTACTCTCCGAGGCGAGCAGTGGAGCCTAGAGGATCGAGGGAAGACCCGCCGAACGACGGTGAGTAAGGGTTATTGTCGGAGCAACCACCTGGAAAGGAGATCCAGTCTACCTTTGCTTTAACCCTTCACAGACGAACACCGTGAAACCCCGATACCAGACAACGTCAGGAGGTAGCATACACTCAAGAGGTAGTGTATAACAACACCAGACAACGTCAGGAGGTAACATACACTCAAGAGGAAGTGTTTATCAACACCAGACAACGTCAGGAGGTAGCATACACTCAAGAGAAAGTGTTTATCAACACCAGACAACGTCAGGAGGTAGCACACACTCAAGAGGAAGTGTTTATCAACACCAGACAACGTCAGGAGGTAGCACACACTCAAGAGGAAGTGTTTATCAACACCAGACAACGTCAGGAGGTAGCATACACCAAAGAGGAAGTGTTTATCAACACCAGACAACGGGCAAGCCTGAGCTACGGACAACTACACCGGGTCCAGTGTGTGTGTGGAGTTGAGAGTTTTATACAGTGGGCACTGAGTGAGTGATTCCTGAACCCCATCTTCAGTGCCGAGGACGACGCCCTCAAGAAGAGTTACGGGCTAGAGCCGTCTTAGAGCTGCTCATTCTGCTCTACCACCCCTAGGGATTGCCGGTGTCATTAACGGTTCTCGAGGGAGCTGCTAGCCTTCTTGGGCCAGTGATTGACACAGCGGGAAGGTGCAACAACACACACACACACACACACTTAGGTCATCAATAAGTGACCTAACCAAAACTGCTCCGCAGCCACATCAGGAGGAAAACAGCAGTGAAGGAACAAGTGATGTAACTGAGAAAAGGGGAGAACAGATACACAGAGAACGACAAAGACGTGTGTGAAGAACTCAACAAGAGATTCCAGGAGGTCTTCACAATAGAACAAGGAGAGGTCCCTGCACTAAATGAGGAGGTAAACCGAACAACCTTGGAGGAATTTTACCTCACCAGTGATGAGGTCAAAAGGAATCTGTTGGAGCTGAATGTGTCAAAGGCTGTTGGGACTGACAGAATCTCACCGTGGATTCTAAAAGAAGGTGCAGAAGCACTAAGTGTGCCACTCTCTATGGTGTATAACAGGTCACTGGAAACAGGAGACCTTCCGGAAAGCTGGAAGACATCTAATGTAGTCCCAATTTACAAAAAGGGTGACAAGCAAGAAACGCTGAACTACAGGTCAGTTTCCCTAACTTGTATACCATGCAAGGTGATGGAGAAGAGTGTGAGGAAAAGGCTCGTAGAGTATCTGGAAGGAAACAGCTTTGTAACACATCACCAGCATGGGTTCAGAGATGGTAAATCGTGCCTCACAGGCCTAATAGAATTCTATGACCAAGCAACACAAATTAGGCAGGAAAGAGAAGGGTGGGCAGACTGCATTTTCTTGGACTTTCAGAAAGCCAGTACCTCACAAAAGGCTGTTACAAAAGTTGGAGCAACAGGCAGGAGTAAAAGGTAAGGTGCTCCAGTGGATAAGGAAGTATCTAAGCAGTAGGAAACAGCGAGTAACGGTGAGGGAGGAGGCATCAGAGTGGCGAGATGTCACCAGCGGGGTTCCACAGGGCTCTGTACTCAGACCCATCCTGTTTCTAGTATATGTAAACGACCTTCCAGAGGGTATAGACTCATTCCTCTCAATGTTTGCTGATGATGCAAAAATTATGAAAGAATCAAAACAGATGAAGATAGACAGAGACTACAGGACGACCTGGACAAACTGGTGGAATGGTCTAGAAAATTACTGCTAAAGTTCAACTCAGGAAAGTGTGAAGTAATGAAATTAGACGAAGGGAGCAGAAGGCTGAACACAAGGTACCATCTGGGAGGTGAAATCCTGCAAGAGTCAAATAGAGAGAAAGATCTGGGGGTCGATATCACATCGAACCTGTCCCCAGAGGTCCACATCAAAAGGATATCATCAGCGGCTTCTGCTAGACTGGCCAATATAAGAACTGCCTTTAGAAATTTTTGTAAGGAATCGTTCAGTACCTTGTATACCACTTATGTAAGACCAATCCTGGAGTATGCAGCTCCAGCCTAGAGTCCATACCCAGCTAACACAAGACGAAGTTAGAGAAGATTCAGAGGTATGCCACCAGACTGGTCCCGGAACTGAGAGGAATGAGCTACAAGGAAAGGCTAAGGGAGCTGAACCTCACAACTCTGGAAAACAGAAGAGTAAGGGGAGACATGATAGCCACCTACAAAATTCTCAGGGGAATTGACAGGGTCGACAAAGACAAACTCTTTAGCACGGATGGAACACGAACAACGGGACACAGATGGAAACCTAGTACTCAGATGAGCCACAGAGACGTAAGAAAGAATTTTTTCAGTGTCAGGGTAGTTAACAAATGGAATGCATTAAGTAGTGTTGTGGTGGAGGCTGACTCCATACACAGTTTCAAATATAAATATGATAGAGCCCAATAGGCTCAGGAATCTGTTCACCAGTTGATTGACAGTTGAGAGGCGGGGCCAAACACCCAGAGCTCAACCCCCGCAAACACACCTAGGTGAGTACAACTAGGTGAGTACACACACACACACACACACACACACACACACACACACACACACACCACACACACACACACACACACACACACACACAAAAACGGACAGAGAGAAAGATCTAGGAGTTGATATCACACCAAACCTGTCTCCTGATGCCCACATAAAAAGAATTACATCTGTAGCATACGCGAGGCTGGATAACATCAGAACAGCCTTCAGGAACCTGTGTAAGGAATCATTTGGAATCTTGTACACAGCATATGTAAGACCAATCCCGGAGTATGCGGCCCATCATGAAGCCCGTACCTTGTCAAGAACAAGACGAAGCGGGAAAAAGTTCAGAGTAGACTACTCCCAGAACTAAGAGGCATGAGTTATGAGGAAAGACTGCGTGAGGTGCACCTCACGACACTGGAATACAGAAGAGTAAGGGGAGACATGATCACTACCTACAAAATTCTCAGAGGAATTGACAGGGTAGATAAGGATAAACTTTTTAACACGGGTGGTACGCGAGCAAGGGGACACAGGTGGAGACTGAGTACCCAAATGAGCCACAGAGACGTTAGAAAGAACTTTTTCAGTGTAAGAGTAGTTAACAAGTGGAATGCATTAGGCAGTCATGTTGTGAAGGAAAACTCCATTCAGAGTTTCAAATGTAGTTATAATAGATCCCAGTAGGCTCAGGAATCTGTACATCAGTTAATTGACGGTTGAGAGGCGGGACCAAAGAGCCAGAGCTCAACCCCCACAAGCACAACTAGGAGAGTACAATTAGATGAGTACACACACTCACTTAGGGCGCTGGTGTCTGTGTGGACAGTACGCAGGATACGTAATCCTGTGGGCCTGGGTTCGATTCCCGGCGCCGGCGGAAACAGATGGGCATTTCTTACACTCTGATGCCCCTGTTACCTAGCAGTAAATAGGAACCTGGGAGTTAGACAGCTGTTACGGGTGTTTCCTGAGGGTGTGTGTGTGAAAAAAATAGTTGTTAGTAACAGATGACTGATTGACAGTTGAGAGGCGGGCCGAAAGAGCAGAGCTCAACCCCCGCAAGCACAGCTAGGTGAACACACACACGGCGGCGTGCGAGGCTGGCTAACACGAGAACTGCCTTCAGGAACCTGTGTAAGGAATCATTCAGAACCTTGTATACCGCAGATGTAAGACCAGTCCTGGAGTAGCGGCCATTGCATGGAGCCCGTACCTTGTCAAGCACAAGGCGAAGCTGGAAAAAGTTCAGACGTATGCCACTAGGTTAGTCTCAGAGCTAAGAGGCATGAGTTATGAGGAAAGGCTGAGTGAACTGCACCTCACGTCACTGGAAGACAGAAGAGCTCGCTGAGACATGATTACCACATACAAAATTCCTTGAGAAATTGATAGGGTTGACAAAGTTGGATGATTATTTATATCGGGTGGTACACGCGCAAGGGGACACAGGTGGAAACTGAATACCCAAATGAGCCACAGAGTCATTAGAAAGAACTTTTTCACTGTCAGAGTTGTTAGTAAATGGAATGCACTAGGAAGTGATGTGGTGGAGGCTGACTTCATACACAATTTCAAATGTAGATATGATAGAGCCCAGTAGGCTCAGAGATCTGTACACCAGTAGAGTGACGGTTGGGAGGCGGGACTAAAGAGCCGAAGCTCAAGCCCCACAAGCACAACTAGGCGAGTACACGCACGCACACACGATCCAGTGATCATTATGTCTTAGTCTTTGATTATATGATCGAACTTAAAACTATAACCACGAGACAAAGGGTCAGGGAGAGGAGAGTTGACCATATAAAAGGAGATTACATGAGTGTAAGAGAGTATCTGGCGAACGCACAATGGGAGGATGAACGTAGAGGAACGACAGTACAGGAAATGTTGGATAAGGCCAAATGGAGGCGCAAAGAAGCTGAAGTGTGTTTCATACCAACCATAAAGAAAAAATGTATGAGAGAATATAATAATCCATGGCTAAAGAGCCAGTGTCAAGAAGCAAAAACGAAAAACAAGAGGGAGCAGAGGAGATACAGAGGTCAAAGAACAGAGGAAAACAAGAATAAACATAGCAGAGCTAGGAACGAATACATAAATATGAGAATAAAATAGGAAAGAAAATACGAGAATGATATTGCCATTAATGCAAAGAAACTCCCCAAAAATACCACATCGTCATATAAGAAGGAATATAATAGTGAACGACCAAGTAACAAGACTACGAAAAATGGGAGGGGAATATCCAGAAAGTGATAAGGAAATCTGTGAGGTACTGAATGGTAGTTTTCCCTGAGCAGCTCCCAATGATAGAATAGGAGCTCCCACTGAACCTGGGTGCCACTACCCACTCTGGGAGCACCTCAGTCTACCACGGGCTGGAGTTCCTTCCTGCAACCCGACCTTGCACCCGTGTGAGTGAGGTAAAGCTCGATCTTTCCTCTGGGCCTTTCACAAGGCAATTTGAAACCCTTGGTCGTGCTTGCCCGACTATCTGCTCACTGGCTGCCCTCCTTATACGCACAGCCCTCTAGGACGCCAGGTGGGTTATCATATACTCACGACCCAGCAAATACTAATTCAGGGGTCTTATTAACAGTTTCTAGTATAGATTTCAGTGACAGGAAGAGAGGTGTACAGCAGTTAATCGCTCTACTAATCACTCAAATGATGGAGGAGATAACATAAACACTTGAGTAAAATAAAAGTGAATTTACTTAGTAAAGTTTAAACAGGATCACATGCAATAAACCACCCAACACTGGTGGATGGTGGCAACACTCCGGACAGTCACATCTGGGAACTTCATCAGCTGATCCACTCAAATCGTCGCGAAACTATCACCTGGATCTGGTTATCTCCTCTCGCTGGCACATAAATATATATTTGGTTCACTTTGCCAAACACTGAGTGGATACTGTCCTTCCACAATAATCACTAATAGTGTGTTCATGAAATATATACACACACACCTCGCTATCACTACACCCATGATAATACTGGCAATCGCCTAACAATAAATCAATAATAATATTAATTATAATAATAAACTACTTCACCTGACTCAACGGACAAGGGGAGGGAAAGTTTATCTACTTAACTCTCTCTGCTACAATAGTCGTGAACTCGTGATGGTAGCTGGGGTCCTTTGCTCACTGGTCAGTTCCTCGACAATGTCAGGCTCGTGTAGAGCCCCACGGCGACTTGTAGCTAGCGCATCGTCTTCGTGCTCGTGACCTCTCACTGCTGGTCCTCCTCCTGTCACCGAAGGCTGGCACTCTTCACACCTTTCTCCCTCGCACACATGAACTCGTTGACACTTTCCAGTGATCTCGTTCACAGTGTCCCTTTAATGCACCATGGATTACTCTCTCGTCCTGTCAACTTCTCGCAGTGCACTTGGATACAACCCGCAGAAACTGCGCGCAGCTCTTCCCAGCGTCCTCCCACATAGGCATAGACTTGACGACCCTTAGCTCCTGACGCCCTCTTTACCAGCTGAACTATGCCTTCTCACACACTCTTGGAGTTTACAAGTCTTCCTCGACGTCTGTGGTAACACCTGATGCTGAATAATCCACCTTCTGGGGCAGGCTAGCCTCTCAAATTGCAGAGTTCCAAACGCATTTCTGCATTCTGTCACGGCTGGATGAGCTCCGAGCTCCCACCCCCACGCTTCCGCGGACGACCGTCGCCCTGCTGACTTCGTCTTGGGGCGCTGCCCGCATTCGACAACATTGTCACGTGACCTGCACTAACCAATCGCCAGGCAACTGGCACCCCTTCCACAATGCTGGCTTCCTCGGGTGGGAAATCTCCCCCCTTTCCGCCATATTTGCAATGGTAAAAGGCTTAAGCGACATTTGAAACCACAAATAAAACCGTAATTAATCTCCACACGATAACTCAGGCTATTCATTACATATTCCAAATTGTTTCCTAGGCATCAGAGAACGTATAGGTTATAGAGATATGACTCTTACTGCAGGCCAATGCACAATATAGGATGGGGAACAGTAACAATACCTGGAGAGAATTACGAATGTAAACTAACGCCAGCTGACTTTAGGGAAAGGAATTCATGCCTTCGAACCGGCTGGCAGTCTATGATAAAGTAACATGAATAAGGCAAGACAGAGAACCATAAACAGAATGTATATTTCTGGACTGTCAAAAAGCCTTTGACATAGTTCCACACAAGAGATTACTATACAAACTTGAGAGGCAGGCGGGAATAAGCAGAAAAGCCCTAACATGGGCGTGGAATTACCAAGTATGCAGGAGCCAGAGAGTAACAGTAAGGGGCGAGAGTCGGACTGGTGTACGGTATCAAAGAGAGTACCTCAGGGCTCGGTGCTGACACCAATACGAATTATCATATATGTAAATGGCCTATGTACAGGAGTTGAGTATTATATATCAATGTTTGCAGATAACGCAAAATTAATGAGAATAGCCATCTGTGACAGATGACGCTTGTAGGATTCTCTAAGATGACTTTAACAGGTTGTAGAGATGGTCAGAGAAATGACTACTGGAGTTAAATTCTAGCAAGTGTAAAGTGATGGAAATAGCAATAGGTAACAAGAAACTAAAGGGACAGTACACAGTACGTCCTAGGCCTCCTTGCAGGTGTGTCTACAGACACGGACGCTGAGGTCCACTTCGATCAAGCAATCCGACATAAATAAGTCCAAAGTCACCAACTTGGCCCCCCTCATATCCGCGGCCCAGTAACACTCTAACTCATTGGTGGATTGTAAGTCCCCTGGTATAGTACCTTCTGAAAGGGGATAGTGCACAGCAACTCACTATAACCATAAAGAAAATGGTGGGAAGAAAGCAAACACGATAGTAAAGACCAGAAGGTTTACTGGATAATAATCTACATTGGCCATGGGTGAAAACTTTCTCCTGGTCCGGTGGAATGGCATCGCTCCTGAAAATATACATATGTGTATTTCCATACATAATATACAATACTTTATAGAATGTAGTGTCCGGATTATATCACTACAACATATGATCACTGATATTTCCTACTCAACACATATATATATATATATATATATATATATATATATATATATATATATATATATATATATATATATATATATATATATATATATGACTGAAAACTCACACCCCAGACGTGACTCGAACCCATACTCCCAGGAGCAATGCAACTGGTAACTACAGGATGCCTTAATCTGCTTGACCATCATGACCAGACAAAAGGAAGTGATAGCCGAAGCTATCTGAACCACTTCCCCGCCGGCACTCGGATGGTTATCTTGGGCATAGCATTTTATCAAATCACCCCATTCTTTGGGGCACACGTGAGGAACACAAATGCAAACAAGCCTGAATGGTCCCCAGGACTATATGCGACTGAAAACTCACACCCCAGAAGTGACAAAAGGAAGTGATAGCCGAAGCTATTTGAACTACTTCCCCGCCGGCACTAGGATGGTTATCTTGGGCATAGCATTTTATCAAATCACCTCATTCTTTGGGGCACACGTGAGAAACACAAATGCAAACAAGCCTGAATGGTCCCCAGGACTATATGCGACTGAAAACTCACACCCCAGAAGTGACTCGAACCCATACTCCCAGGAGCAACGCAACTGGTAACTACAGGACGCCTTAATCCGCTTGACCATCATGACCGTGATGGTCAAGTGGTGTCGTAAACCTTTTACAGGTCAAAAAGGACGGCAACAACGGAGGCCCTCGCAGCAAAAGCAGTACGAATATAAACCTCCAAGATCACCAGGACATCTGTCATGCTGCGGCACTTGCGGAAACCAAATTGAGGAGGGGAGAGGTGGTGATGGTGTTCCAGGAACCACATCAGACGAACGTTAACCATACGTTCAAAGAGTTTGCAGACACAACTTGTGAGGGCAGTAGGGCGAAAGTCCTTAGGGGAAGTTCCCACAGACCCTGGTTTGCGAACAGGGAGGACAACAGCATCGAGCCAGTCCTCAGGGACTGACGACGACTCCCAGATCCGATTATACAGACTCAGTAAATACTGAGACGTGCACGGAGGGAGATGGCGAAGCATCTCATAATGAATACCATCGGAGCCCGGCGCCATAGAATCGCAGAGGGCCAGGGCAGAACGAAGTTCAGAGAGAGAGAGAAGGGATCGTTATAGGAAAGTCGAAGACGAGTGCAGAAATCTAAAGGACGAGACTCAAGGACAGGTTTACGAAGAAGGAATGATTGGGGAAAATGAAGACCAGAGCTAACAGAAGAAAAGTGAGAACCCAGTTCGGTAGCGACCTGCAACGGGTCTGCCACAAGAGTACCACGGAGGTGAAGGACCGGGGAAACATCGGGAACGAACTTACCCGCTATCTTGCGGATACGCTTCCAGATCTGTGGCAGGGGAGTTTCGGACGTAATAGTAGAGACATAAGAAGCCCAACATTCACGTTTAGCCATACGGATGGCCCTACGGGCCACTGCACTCGCTTTCTGAAAGAAAAGAAAAGAATCGGTCGTCTGCCGACGGCGGTGCCTCTTCCAGGCTGTACACTTACAGCGGACAGCCCTAGCACAGTCCTCATTCCACCAGGGAACGCACTTCCATGGACCCCGAGAGGAAGAGCAAGGAATAGAGCGGAGGGCAGCATCGAAGACAGTGTCATGAAAAAGGAGGAGAGCGCGAGGGAGAGGAAGAAGGGAGAGGTCAGAGAGAGCAGCACTGAGGGTAAATAGGTTCCAGTCCGCTTTAGCAAACTGCCACCTAGGAAAAGAGAGGGAAGGGCGAAAAGAGAAAAAGGAAACAAGGATAGGGAAATGATCACTGCCATGGAGGTCATCAAGAACCTGCCACGTGAAATCTAAGTAAAGAGAAGAAGAGCAGAGAAAAAGATCAAGACAGGAAAGGGTGCGAGTCTGAGAGTCCAAATGAGTGGGCTCACCAGAATTCAGAAGAGACAGGGAAGAAGAGAGGAGAAACGGCTCAAGAAGGCGACCCCGGGTATTCGTCAGAACGTCACCCCAAAGAGAATGACGAGAATTGAAGTCACCCAGCA
Source organism: Procambarus virginalis (assembly GCA_020271785.1). Classification (NCBI taxonomy): domain Eukaryota; kingdom Metazoa; phylum Arthropoda; class Malacostraca; order Decapoda; family Cambaridae; genus Procambarus; species Procambarus virginalis. The sequence continues at coordinate 286,386 of WNGS01159964.1, forward strand.
GGAGCACAGGCTCCGGCAAGGACTCCAAGAGGTGTTTCAAATCAGGAAGAGAAAGCGGGACACTCGGGGGAGATAAATGGAACAAACTGTGTACCATTTCCCCACAAAGATACGAGCAGCAGAACAATGGAGGGGAAAGGAAAAAGTAAAGGAACAAAGGGAACATCAGCGCGAATCAAGAGAGCAGAAGAATTAGGAGCCCCAGCAACGACTGGGGGGGGGGGGAGAGAGAAAGAAAACGACCAGGATGAGCACCAAGCATCAGCTCCTGAAGACAGACACAAAGGGTCGAAAACCGTGAAATTAGAAGTTGGAGTTCGAGGAAATAGGCGTAATAACCTCGAACGTTCCATTGAAGAATAAACATCGACGAGAAGAGAAAGGACAATAACAGAGAACAAGGAAGAAACAAAGGCGAAAGAGCAACACAGCACGTTAAAGAATATCAGGGTCGGGATCATGGTCAGCAAAGTCAGGGTTAGGGGGCATGGGTAAACTGAGCAAAGACAGAGGGAAGGAAGCGGGAGAACAGACCAGAGGTGGGCGGGCGGGGTCCGGAGGAGGAGGAGGAAGAGGAGACAACGGAGAGGAGCAGGCAAGGACAGCAGCAGCAAGAGGGGGAGGAGAAAGAGGGGAGCGCACCTCAGCAAGAAGGAAGGAATTATCAATAGAAGGCACCAACCGGGAAGGCTATGTAGCACCATGCACCTCAGCAAGAGCAGCAACCAAAAGGGAAGCAGGGGCCAATGAAACCTCCATAGCAGGAACAGGGGGCGCAATCACTGAAATGGGAGGGGAAGGAGCAACAGAGCCAGAAGGAGGGGTTGAGGAAGAAAGCGAAGCCTTCTTACCCGCCGGGGAGGAGGAAGGAGAGGAACCAGGCTTATGCTTCTGACTAAAGAGACCGGTGTCCCAGCAACTACATACCGGGCAACGGATTCCAGTGTCTCAACAGAAGAAGCTGAACGAGAGCACACACGACGGCCGTTAGGAGAGCGATGGACATCCGCCTGCACCGACAGGCAGCGGGGAGAGTCAATAGATGGAGGAAAAGGATGGGAAGGAGGATCGGAGGGAGACGAGGAAAAAGACTCAGGAGACACGACAGACCAGGTAGAAAGAAGGGGAACCCCAGACAGAGGACCAGGAGGGGGACCCTTCGGGACAGAACTCAAAGGAACAGAGGAGGAGGCAGTGGGTGTATCAGGGTCCAAGGCCCGGAAACGGTTGTGAGTCTGAGGAAGGAGGGAAGGACGAGGAGAGGAAGAGTGCAACACGCAAGCATAAGAGACGTTAGCATAAGGCGGGAGCCGGCGAACCTGGCGCCTCGCCTCAGGAAAAGATAAACGCTCCCAGTGCTTTAAGTTGAGGACGGCTGCCTCAAGCTTGTAATGGATACAGGCACGGGAGAAGGTAGGATGGGCCTCACCGCAGTTGAGGCAGCGAGCTTGGGGAGAAGTGCTCTCCGACTTAGAGTGACCCTCACCCCCACACAAAGGACAGAGAGAGACAGTCCCAGAACAGTGGAGGGCACCATGCCCAAACCTCGAGCACTTATTACAAAGCCGAGGAGAAGGAATATACTCCTGGACAGAGCACCTGGCACCAGCAAGAATGACAGAGGATGGAAGGGTCCTACCATCAAAGGTGATCTTCACAACACGAAGGGGTTGACGGCGACGACCACGAGGGGGACGAGTAAACGAGTCAACCTGGAGGACAGAATGGCCTTGGGCATCAAGGATATGCCGAATATCATCGTGGCAATCCTGCAGATTCCGAACACCGGTTGCAACATGGGGCGGGAGGAGAATAGTGCCAACACTGGCATTCATCCGAACGTTCTTGGAGACCCGAACAGGGATCTCGCCAAGGCAAGATAAGGCAGCAAAGCAGGGAGCTGCATCTTGAGAATGAGCAGCAACGACACGTGTACCGAGATGAGTGGGGTTGAATGTAACAGATGCATCCACGAAATCAACAAGATGCCGATGGAGGGAGAAATCGTCAGGAGGCGCAGAATAAAGAGGGAGGAGATCAAAGTATTTGGCCCATGAAGCGGGGCCAAACAAGGCCTGATACGCATCAGTACGGGAAGGAATCGAACGAGTGCGGCCGGGGCGCGAACGGCGTTGAGAACCCCCCAGAGAGAGAGGGGTCAAAAGGCGCAGTAGTCACAACGAGAGACTTAGCCGCACCAGGGGACACCACTGGGGGCTGGAGGCTCGATCCAACCACAGAGGAGGGAGGGGAGCTGGGGGAAGAAGTCAGGATGGTCAGAGGAGGAGCAAGGTCGGGGCCCAACGCAGCGGGAGCTACAGAGCCTGGTCATCCAATACAGGCCGACTCGGGGGCTTGGTCGCCCACCCCAGGAGCCTGACGGGGTACAACAGAAACATTTATTGACATAGAGACGAAGAGAAAAATTCATCCACGAAAGTGCCCCATACCCACCACGGAGCCACAATTAGAGGCAGAACACACAACAGGAAGCTATCGCCGATCATGCCGGGGCCCCCTAGGGGTGCGTCGGGAGTATACGCCCCACAAACGCCACCTTAAGAACCGTCAGTCCATCGAGATCGGGTTCAGCAACGAAAGGGGGATTGGCAATAAAAGGTTCCCCTCGCTCGAGACGTTAGGTACTACAGTTCTATGGGTGCAAGAGTATGCCTCCCCAAGCACCCGGGCGTCAAAATAGAAGAAGTCCAAAGGAAGAATCCAAAACAAGCAAAAGGTCGGAAGGAAAACGACAAGCAGATAGGAGAAGAGGGGGGAGAAAAACGAAACATAATGAAAAGGAAAAGCAATCCGGCACAATTAGAGAAGACAGCAGCAGGAGTGCAAGGCCACAAAAGGACAGAGGACTGTCCCACGGAGCATCACACTCCGGCAGCCGTCTACGAAGCCCCCTCACGACTCCAATGGGCCGGATGGCGAGGGGGCCAAAGAGCTAAAGCTCAACCTAGCAATCACAATTTCTTGAGTACACACTGTGACGGTGTCCCACCCTACATCTTTCCTATGCCAGCCTAAAGAGTCATATCTCTTCAACCTGCACATTCTCTGATGCTAAGGGAACATTTTGATATATATAAAAGGTATTCAAAATTATTGCATGGGAACTGAATTTGCTGATTTAGTGTTTGTAATGCAGTTGGTTTACGCCCTTTAGTGTTACAAGATGGCGCCGAGGCGAAGATGTTCCCACCAAAGGAGCCTGATGCCAGCCGTTTGGTGATTGCCATGTAAAGTCACGTGACGGGATTGACCAATGGCGCAGCGCCCTCGGGTGGTGTTGTCGGGAAAGCTGCCAGGATTGATATGAGAGGAGAACTACTAGAGACTTGTACTGAAATTAAAATTTTACTCTATGCAAAATTAATTCAACTAATGTCTCTAGCTAGGGTCGTAAATCCTAGCTCCTCTTTTCCTAATGACAGACTGTGGGCTGTAAAGGGGCAGATGGGGGTGAATGAAGAGGTTGATTGAAGCTCCACAATCCACCTGCAGGCAATTATCTCACATCAGCTTGTATTTTTAATACAAGGATAAGATTTTAATAAATTCAGTTCTATGACTGAACACTGGTTTTGTTTAACTCAGGGATTTTAACATGTACATAGTCCAGCCTAGCACCATAACTATCAACAGCCAATATTCATTTACTATAAACACAACAATTTAAATTGTGAAGTATGATATTAAATGACCTTAAATGTGGTCTAAATACTATTAACTAAGTACAAGAGATTAAATTCAATTAGATAAACTTATATGATAACTAAGTACTCAATTGTTAAATTAATTTATAGGTTCAAGTATATATACAGATATATTCAATTTATATAAAGAGATTCAGTCAGCTTGACTGAAACTCTTCCCAGACTAGGGACACCTATAGAGTAGTGAACCTCACGAGTGTCCAGGGTCCTGTAAAAGATTCAGCCGCTGCAAGATTAATGAATACTCACTAAAATATGAGGCGTTGCCTCACCCTATAACCGACAGACAGACTTATTGGATATATTAAAGTTATACAAGCATACAATTAGCCAATTAATACACTAAATAACATTCAATACAGTATACTCCTCTGAATGCCGGGTGCCTGTCTGACAAGTGTGACAGACTGGATAACTCTTGTCGAGTTTAGGCATGATATTTTATATCACAGAATTGCTGTATAATGTTCTAGTAGCGTTGCTAATTGATTATTTTGTTAACTGCGTTTGCAGTAGGATGATAGGTGACGATGGTGCAGGTGGAGACAGAGTCACTTTGTGACACTCCACTTTACACTCTTACATAGAAATGTTCTAGGAATTTTTCCTTCTAGATATATTGTCCAGGTACTCCCCCAGTTCTAGAGAGTAATCACTGGTGATAAAGATAATTGGATAAGGTGTCCTAAGCTGAATAATTGTTCGCAAGACACCGTCACACATTTTGCTGTTTGTAAACACACACGTTCTGCCTCGGGCGCCCTGTAGATCGCTTACTCCAAAGTTGGCTCCTCCCTTCTTTTTGGAGAAGGTAGCCTTCAATGACTATTGATTGATTATTTTTACTGTCTAGACATATGATTGAGATAAGCCGTGATTAAAATATAATTAGATATAGGATTTAAAGATTACAAGTAGTACTGGATAGTACTATTGAATCTTATTAAGGATTTGATTTAATCCCTACTGGAAATCGATTTAATTGTTCTAATAGTTTTTTAATTAAGAAATCCTTCTAGAAGCTTCTGGATCCTTGAGAAATCATGCACAAAGTCACGTAGGCAACCAAGGACCCTATGGTCGAACGTGATCATAGGTGTCATTGTGTTGTAGGGTCCAGATGTATAATGAATCTGTTGTGATTCTGATATTATTTTGATATGATTTTGTTATTATTTAGATATGATATAGAAATAATACATTTCTTAGATAATAATATTGATATAGTGGGGTTAAATTTCCCACATCTTCCAGAGGGAGAGAACTGGCACAGAGTCCAATACGAAGGACAATAGTAACCATATGTTCATTTACTCTCCATCGGATTGATAATATAAGTGCAAATTTTGCTTGCACTTTTGTACGGCTGTATTTGTGGACAAGTGTGCCTGTTAGAAGTCTGTGGATCATGTGGAGTTAGAGGATTGGGGGGGTCTCCCAGGATCTAACTGTAGCTGACTCACTGATTCCTTGTGGATGAGTTTGTCAAATGTCTTCAGGGAAATTGTTCCATTAGACAGGATTTTGACTATTCTCAAAATCCCCTGGCTATCTGGATGGACTCAGACAACTTTACCCAATGGCCAGTCAGCCCTAGGGCCATCACTGTCTACCAAGACAATATCGCCAAGTTGGAGATTAGATATATTATGTGGGACACTGGCCCCATAGTGATGTTCTCATAGAGATGTAAGATATTCTTTTGTCCAAACATCATTCCATTTTTGTATTATGCTGGACAGATGCTTATACCCCTGAATCAACTGGTTCTGACCCACATATGAAGGATCTCTGATCTCATCATCCACTAGAGATGGTACTGGAGTCAGAAGTCTATATATATTAGGTGGGCAGGACATAATGGCTCATGTTGAGTAGGATCCTCAGACAAGTAACTCAACGGCCGGGTATTCACACCTGATTCTATTTCCGTGATTACTGTCTGGAGTTCTTGAGGATTGATTTTCTGCCGGTGTAGAGATTTTCTCTAGGATCTTTTGACAGTTCATATTAACCGTTCATAAAATCCTCCGTGCCATGGGGCTCTCGGAGGGATAAATTCCATCTGCAATGACGCTGTTCCAGTGTGGAAGTAACTGCAGGATGGGAACAGATTTCACATAGAGATGCTTCTCCAGCTACGAACTTTGCACCGTTGTCTGAAATCATCAGCAAGGGCATGATCGGCATGCTGTGAATCTGCAGAAAGCCTGGATAAATGAATGAGCAGTCATATCGGGTGTTACCTCTAAATGTACTGCTCTGGTGGTGGCACAGGCGAACAGACAGATGTGTGTCTTGATAGGTTGCTTATCTGCAGTCCCTGTTAGATATATTGCTCCTGTATAATCTAGTCTGGTCGTTTCGAAAGGATGTAAATGGACCACTCGTTCCTTTGGTAGGTGTGGTGGCCCAGGATAAGAGCAATTTCTTGCATCGTACCTTCGGCATATCATGCACTTTTTCAAGATTGATTTGACTGACTGTCTTCCCTGAGGAATCCAATACTGCTGTCTGATATGTGTGAGTGTGTCTAACGCTCCTCCATGTTTAATGATTTGTTGCTGTGTATGCAATGCAATCAACCTTGTAATCCAATGATTCTTTGGTAAAAGCCATGGATGTACAGTATCTAGATTGATATCTGCATGTTTAAGTCTCCTGCCACAATGCAGAATGTGATTTTCTTTGTCTATCCACAGACCGAGATTGTATTTTAACTTATGCGGAAGATTTTCATAGTCATTCCCATAAGTTTCTCTCTGGGCTTGTCTTACCCAAATAGATAAGTGCCTCTGGAAAGTGTATTTTATACCTCTTTTCCTGAGATAATGAAACACGTTCTGTGTTACATTGATTAATTTGATGAGCGAGGAGTAATGAGTACAATCCAAGACTGATATTTGAGCTTGCTGCCTGGTGGTAGTTATGGTTTGTGTAGTAATGATGTGTGGCCTTTGTTCCGGCCAACTACCATTCACTAACCATCGAGGTCCATGAAACCAAATATCTGCCTTTGCAAACTGTTTAAATGTCATACCTCTTGATAAGAGATCAGCTGGATTATCTTTTGTTGGTACATGCAACAATTGAAAACCTGCAGAAATTTCTTTAATTTCTGAGATGCGATTTTTACATATGGTGTCGGACAGTTGTCGTTTTGTAGGTATTGTAACACGGATTCATTGTCAGACCATATAATGACATCTTTGAAGTTCATGGTAGACAAGACT
>WNGS01159965.1:28785-54545 GCA_020271785.1 Procambarus virginalis
TCTAATGCTTTGTTTGTTCATTGTCAGAAGATGCTCACAAAATTGATTGGGAGATGGCTTCTTCAATAACAAATTGTAAAAGCACCTATAACAGAAACATAATTGAATCTGCTTTGATACAGATCACAAAGAAAGTAATTTGAACATTAGCAGTGGTCTATATAAATTAGATCCATTTTTAATAGATCAATTAAAGGGCGATTTAAGTAGGATCATGGGAACACATTGTCTCACTAATTCATTGTATATATTTACTCTTTATGCTATAATTACCTAGTTGTTGACCTGTGTGTGGTTGCTGCATCAGATGGCCAATAGGCCGTCTGCAGTGTCCACGTATTATACCTCACCTCACTTACCCTTCTCTCCTGCCTATTTATGTCCAGTACTCGATCTGTAAAATCACTCCTTCTGAAGATGTATTAATATACGAAAGTACTTAAGGAAATTCTGTTTCATTTTTCCTCCGTGGTCTGACATTGTCATAAATATATATATATATATATATATATATATATATATATATATATATATATATATATATATATAGATATATATATATATATATATATATATATATATATGACCGAAAAAGTAAGATTAATAATTCTAACACGAATTTTCTCTATCTTCCTTATGTTTATTTTTACTGTTGATGGTAAATGAAAAACCAATTCTCCAAAATTCATTTTTATTTCTAGTCTGACGCGACACTTGAGCGCGTTTCGTAAAACTTATTCCATTTTCAAAGACTTTAGTTTATCCACACACACTTATGACTGAACAGCATTGGCTCTTATACCTGCATTGGGTGAGGTGATGTAATACAATAGTGGGGTGAAAAACAAACTTTCAACAAAACACAGAACACGGAACAATGGGTATAGATTTGTAACTGCAGAAGGCCTATTGGCCCATATTTCTTGATGCTTCTATATTGGAGCGGAGTCTTGAAGTGGGTAGAATATAGTTGTGCGTTAATTGGCTGTTGATTGCTGGTGTTGACTTCTTGATGTGTAGTGCCTCGCAGATGTCAAGCCGCCTGCTGTCGCTGTATCTATCAATGATTTCTGTGTTGTTTGCTAAGATTTCTCTGGTGATGGTTTGGTTGTGGGAAGAGATTATATGTTCCTTAATGGAGCCCTGTTGCTTATGCATCGTTAAACGCCTGGAAAGAGATGTTGTTGTCTTGCCTATATACTGAGTTTTTTGAGACTTACAGTCCCCAAGAGGGCATTTGAAGGCATAGACGACGTTGGTCTCTTTTAGAGCGTTCTGCTCCGTGTCTGGAGAGTTTCTCATGAGAAGGCTGGCCGTTTTCTTGGTTTTATAGTAAATCGTCAGTTGTATCTTCTGATTTTTGTCTGTAGGGATAACATTTCTATTAACAATATCTTTCAGGACCCTTTCCTCCGTTTTATGAGCTGTGGAAAAGAAGTTCCTGTAAAATAGTCTAATAGGGGGTATAGGTGTTGTATTAGTTGTCTCTTCAGAGGTTGCATGGCGTTTCACTTTCCTTCTTATGATGTCTTCAATGAAACCATTGGAGAAGCCGTTGTTGACTAGGACCTGCCTTACCCTACAGAGTTCTTCGTCGACTTACTTCCATTCTGAGCTGTGGCTGAGAGCACGGTCGACATAAGCGTTAACAACACTCCTCTTGTACCTGTCTGGGCAGTCACTGTTGGCATTTAGGCACATTCCTATGTTTGTTTCCTTAGTGTAGACTGCAGTGTGGAAACCTCCGCTCCTTTCCATGACTGTTACATCTAGAATGGGCAGCTTCCCATCCTTCTCCATCTCGTAAGTGAAACGCATCACAGAATTCTGCTCAAACGCCTCCTTCAGCTCCTGCAGATGTCTGACATCAGGTACCTGTGTAAAAATGTCGTCAACATACCTGCAGTATATGGCCGGTTTCAAGTTCAAGTCGACTAAGACTTTTTTCTCGATAGTACCCATGTAGAAGTTCGCAAACAGGACACCTAGGGGTGAACCCATGGCGACCCCATCTACTTGCTTATACATGTGCCCATCCGGGCTCAAGAAGGGTGCCTCTTTAGTACAAGCTTGGAGTAGTTTCCTCAGGATATTTTCTGGTATGTCAAGAGGAGTAGAGGCCGGATCACGATACACTCGGTCCACTATCATCCCGATTGTTTCATCCACTGGTACGTTGGTAAACAGTGATTCTTTGTCCAACGAGGCTCTTATCCCTGTGGCCCGTGTTCCCCGCAGTAAGTCAACAAATTTCCTTGGGGACTTCAGGCTGAAGGCGCAAGGGACATAAGGAGTCAGTAAGCCGTTGAGTCGTTTCGCCAGTCTGTACGTGGGTGTGGGTATCTGGCTGATGATTGGCCGAAGTGGGTTTCCAGGCTTATGTGTCTTGACATTTCCATACGCATATCCAGGTTTATATTCCCCAATAATCTTTGGCAGGTGGAGTCCGGATTTCTTGGCATTCACAGTTTCAATCAATTTGTTGAACTTTGCTTTCAATTCGGCTGTAGTGTCCTTCGTTACCCTTTGGAATTTAGTTTGGTTAGAGAGTATGAGGCTCATTTTCGCCAGATATTCGTCTTTCTTAAGGATGACGTACATTGGCAACTTGTCGCCTCACCTGACAACTATATCCTTGTTCTCACGAAGGCTCTTAGCTGCCGCTTTGAGCTCAGGGGTCAGTATGGTGCTTCTGTAGTTGCCTCGATTCTTTCCTCCTTCTGCAATAAGTTCTGCTTGTAAGGTGTCTTTGGTGGTGACCTTCTTTTGTGCTTCGAGGTCAAATATGTCGTCCAACAGGATCTCCAACTCCACTTTCCGGGCCAACTCACTTGGTCTGGACATAACGTGACAGTTTATATCCAGATTTAGGAGAGTGACTTGGTCAACCTCACTGAGGACCAAGTCGAAGTCTGAAGTCCCCACTGAGGATCAGTATGTTATGTAGACATATTTTATTAAATATGACTGAAAAAGTAAGATTAATAATTATAAAACGAATTTTCTCGATTTTCCTTATGTTTCTTTTTACTGGTGACGGTAAATGAAAAATCAATTCTCCAAAATTCATTTTTATTTCTAGTCTGACGCGACACTTGAGCACGTTTCGTAAAACTTATTACATTTTCAAAGACTTTAGTTTATTTACACACAACTTTATGCCTGAAACAGCTTTGGCTCTTATACCTGCAATTGGGTGAGGTGATGTAATACAATAGTGGGGTGAAAAACAAACTTACAACAAAACACAGAACATGGAATAATGGGTATAGATTTGCAGAAGTTGGGTACAAATAGAACTGCAGAAGGCCTATTGGCCCATATTTCTTGATGTTTCTATATAGGAGCGGAGTCTTGAAGTGGGTAGAATATAGTTGTGCATTAATTGGCTGTTGATTGCTGGTGTTGACTTCTTGATGTGTAGTGCTTCACAGATATCAAGCCGCCTGCTGTCGCTGTATCTATCAATGATTTCTGTGTTGTTTGTTAAGATTTCTCTGGTGATGATTTGGTTGTGGGAAGAGAATATATGTTCCTTAATGGAGCCCTGTTGCTTATGCATCGTTAAACGCCTGGAAAGAGATGTTATTGTCTTGCCTATATACTGAGTTTTTTTAGGCTTACAGTCCCCAAGAGGGCATTTGAAGGCATAGACGACGTTTATCTCTTTTAGAGCGTTCTGCTCCGTGTCTGGAGAGTTTCTCATGAGTAGGCTGGCCGTTTTTTTGGTTTTATAGTAAATCGTTAGTTGTATCTTCTGATTTTTGTCTGTAGGGATAACATTTCTATTAACAATATCTTTCAGGACCCTTTCCTCTGTTTTTTGAGCTGTGGAGAAGAAGTTCCTGTAAAATAGTCTAATAGGGGGTATAGGTGTTGTATTAGTTGTCTCTTCAGAGGTTGCATAGCGTTTCACTTTCCTTCTTATGATGTCTTCAATGAAACCACTGGAGAAGCTGTTGTTGACTAGGACCTGCCTTACCCTACAGAGTTCTTCGTCGACTTGCTTCCATTCTGAGCTGTGGCTGAGAGCACGGTCGACATAAGCGTTAACAACACTCCTCTTGTACCTTTCTGGGCAGTCACTGTTGGCATTTAGGCACAATCCTATGTTTGTTTCCTTAGTGTAGACTGCAGTGTGGAAACCTCCGCTCCTTTCCATGACTGTTACATCTAGAAAGGGCAGCTTCCCTTCCTTCTCCATCTCGTAAGTGAAACGCAACACAGAATTCTGCTCAAACGCCTCTTTCAGCTCCTGCAGGTGTCTGACATCAGGTACCTGTGTAAAAATCTCGTCAACATAACTGCAGTATATGGCCGGTTTCGAGTTCAAGTCGACTAACACTTTTTTCTCGATAGTACCCATGTAGAAGTTCGCAAACAGGACACCTAGGGGAGAACCCATGGCGACCCCATCTACTTGCTTATACATGTGTCCATCCGGGCTCAAGAAGGGTGCCTCTTTAGTACAACCTTGGAGTAGTTTCCTCAGGATATTTTCTGGTTTGTCAAGAGGTATAAAATATATATATATATATATATATATATATATATATATATATATATATATATATATATATATATATATATATATATATATATATATAGGGGGGTACCACCTCTGGTGCAATTATAGGGACCCACAGCCTCAGAGAAGGGAACACAGAGCATTCAGGGAAAAACTTGCCTATATATATATATATATATATATATATATATATATATATATATAAAAGTTTGTGAGGTACCACCTCCGGTTCCAATGTGGGGACCCAAGTATATATATATATATATATATATATATATATATATATATATATATATATATATATATATATATATATATATAAAAGTTTGTGAGGGTACCACCTCTGGTGCCAATGTGGGGGCCCATAGCCTCGGAGAAGAAAATAAAAAGTATTCAGAGGAGACCTTGTGGTTTCTCACTGAACACTAATATTATCTTCTCCTACCCCCCCCCCCCCCCAATCTTTTGTATGTACACATATATATTTGTTTTATTTGAACTTTGTTACAAAAAGGAGTTACATATAGTGTACAAAGATGGTTATCATAGGTTGTCGAGTTCCTCCAGCTCCTCAGATGGCGGGCAGGAACCCTGAATGCAGTGCGCATTTCCCCTCTGTATCGCCACGCTGAGGCGCTGGAAAAGAAAGCTGGCAGCTCTAGGGTCCCTTGTTGTTTCAATGAGCCTAGAACCCAGTTCCTTCAAAAAACTGGTAGCACTTTTACCCCAGGCGCCGAGTGTCTCAGAAGCAATGGGGACAAAATTGTAGTGGTGATCCAGTTCTCTGTACTTACGAGATTTGGCTGCTTCCCTGTGGGTGGCAGCGCCACCTGGTTGTGCAACACTGAGGTCAATGTAGATGTTAGCCAGGGTTGATACGCACGTGTAGTCCCACACCAACTGGTTGCCATTCTTCCAGGGATTCACTGTGATACCATCCGGGCGACCAATAAGAGCATCAGAGTAACGGGGCGCTAGGTAATGGGGCTCTCTTTCAGCTGGGCATCCAGCTGTGGTGAGGCTCCTCTTGATGATGTCGTTAACTTCACTGTGCCTCGAGTGCCATCCTCCTGTGCTTTGGCAGAGTAGGCCATGGTGGCCGTACCTGTCAACCACCACCTCGCCGCAAATACACTTATATCTGGTGTGGATTGGGGCAGCAAGGTGGAGGGCCACAGCAATTTGGAGGGCGTGTGGGGTGAGATGCGTGCCAGTTGCCAACATTGGTGTTGCTAACAGGAAATCCCCTGCATGTGGGGCTGCTACAGCTGTGAGGCGAGCAATGTCGTGTTGTGTTGTTGCAGCACCCAGGCACTCTGCAGCAACTTGGTCTACAATGGGGCCATCCCAGCTGGATTGCTTGTGGGCTTTTGGGGATGGTGGTTGAGGTGATGGGCCTGCACGAGAGGCCCACTCTGTGGCACAGCGTGTAATATTGGGATCATGTACACCTGCCAGCTGATGTAAGTGGGCAGGCAGAATTTCCTTCACAGGGTCTTCGGATGCCGATGAGGAGGGCAGAAAGGCTGGAACAGCAATTTGCGTTGCTGTTCGAACTCCGAGGCCCCCAAGTCTTACGGGAAGAGAGACTTGTTTCCACTGTAGGTCATCAAGAGAGAGGTTAAGGTTAAGAGAGAGGTTAAGGAGAGAGGTTATATATATATATCTATATCTATATATATATATATATATATATATATATATATATATATATATATATATATATATATATATATATATATATATATAGATATATATATAAATATATATATATATATATATATATATATATATATATATATATATATATATATATATATAAGACTAATGTGGAAAATCTTAGTCTTGATATTATTATTATTACATCTTAAAGTGTGACAGGTGTCTGGGCAGCTGTGGTCGATGCGTGCCTGCTCGCATCTCAGCTAAACTACCCTCTCGTCCATCACACATCGTTTACTTATCCCCTTAGTCTGTCTCTCTACATTTCTCCTAGCTTCTACCATCACTCAGTAACTCAGTAAGTCAAACAGCAACACTATACTGAAGACTCTAATATGCTATTGGAATAGTCAGCTTCTCTCTCGGGCTGAGCCATTAGTGAAATACCCGACTTCAATTGCTAGGACATATGATCAACAGTTTCGTCAGGTTGACCTTATGCCATTAGCATTGTACGGCACTGACTCGCCTTAACGAGATGACTGTGCACAACAGTAGCTCAGCGAAAACATAGACTTTTAATATCATAGCAAGACAATGACACAGAATGTTCAGCACTCTTATACTGAATGAGGGAAACATTTTACATCTTAAAAGGTGTCTCAAGTAAATGAGGCAGCGAGGCACTTAGTAACGTAACGTGGAAATCATCTTTCTGCAGTCCAAAATAGCATTTTGAAATGTAAAGTGAGACTTAGTCCATCTCCATTACATCTTTTACCATATAAAAAATACTGTGTGGCAGTTTTAGCCCCTGTAACAGAATGTAATGTAAAGTGGAAATCATCTTTCTGCTGTCCAAAATATACTAAATGACTGCGGGACCCAGCATTCGAGCGGTGTACCTCTTGTTGTCGGAGAACCCGACAACATTTAATAATATTACATACAATATGCAGATAATATTGATGCTGTATTGTATACACATGTTACCCATAGAAAATGTAGCTTGTAGAGGAATTTTCCGTCAATAGAAAACAAGATATCATTGCCACATAGTACTATAAATTCACCAGCAATTCTGTTGGGAATTATTCTTAAATACATATGTCTTTGGACTTTTAATATCATAAAAACATCTCATTTGAGTTAACTTAATTATCAGTATCAAAATATAGTAAATGTGACCCTTCTATCACTTATTGACATTGGACAAGGAGAGTGAGTAGCGTCAGAGCAGTGGTGTGAGGAAGGTCAGCAATTGTTTGTTAAGACCGAGTCGTTGGAGCGAGTTCAGCTCATATAATTTCTCTTGGACGAAGTGTTATGGAGATCAAAGTATTCTACCATCATCAACATGCTGTCAACAACCACAAGGGAAGTGTCTTTCCGAAATCTTATCAAAGTCATTATTGGCCAGTAATGTTAGATAGATATGATTAATTCCAGTTAGAATGCGAACGAGCGACTCAACACAGGTAATTAAGCCTTGGTCCTTATCATATATAATATACAGTGTTTTCTCTGATATAGCTGTCATATATTAGGATTCCGGCTTTATAGGTAGTGCCCTTTGACAGGAACAAGAAGAGGAAGCAAGAATTTATCTTGGTACATCAGTTACTAAGGATGATGGAAGCTAGCCTCACATGAGGATAATTTGGTGTCTAGGTTGCAGTTTTCGCCTGTAGGGGGTGTGGGTGTCTCTACCCTCCCTGCTGAGTGAGTGTTGACGTGGTGCTTTTGCAATGAGCGGCCATCTTCCCGCTGTCGAGAGGGTAAACTCTGTGGGGTTGGAGTTTACCTGCCGTGCAGGGTATCCTCTCGTTGAGCAGGTCCTGTGTGACGTGCTACATGTCCCGGTCGAGGAGGTCTACGGGATTGAGCTGGTGACTGCTCGCCGGGTGATCATCAAGTTTGTTGGTGAGGAGGAGTACCGAGGGGCCGTACCTTGACGTTGTTGGATGGCACTGGTTCTGTGGACATTTCTGATCGGAGTGGTGCCGTGACGTATGTGAGCGTTCGTGGGGCCCCCATGGAATTCCCTGAGTCCCTTCTCCGGCGTTTCTTCCAGAGATTTGGCTCCGTCGCAAGTGTGAGGATGCAAAAGCTCTCTTCAGGAAAATATGCGGGAGTGAAAACGAACATTTGTACCCTCGGGATGCGCCTGAGGTCGGACATTCCATCCTCTGTCCGACTTTTAGGGTACTATGTGCGGGTGTATTATGCCCGACAACCCCGTACTTGTTTCCGGTGTGGCATGTTGGGGCATCAGGCTGCCGGATGCACTGCGGATCCGGTTGCTCCGGTCAACTTGTTCCGGGATGAGGATTTCCCGCCGCTCCCTCTGGAGGAGGTCTCAGGGGATGAGGAGGTGAGCGTTCAGTTAGCAGATGCGGCTCCCCATACATCGCCAGTCGCTCCCCCGGTTGTTGCAGACTCTCCTCCGGGTCTTGCAGTGCCATCTGATGATCTACGTGCTCCTATCACTGTCTCCGCTGCTCCGGAAGGCCTTCCTGGTGATCGTTGTGACGCGCCGCCGTCTTCTCCCTCGTCTTCGGCTGCTGCGCCTGGCCCTGTGTTCTCGCCTCGGGTCCCGGATGTGCTGAGTGCTGGGGTGGCTGCGGAGCCTCCTGCTGTGTGTGGGCCGGTTCCCCCTGTGGTAGAGGCTGCTGCCGTTCTGCGTCGGGCGTCGGTTCGTCCGGCTGATGGGACCCGTATTTCTGGGTCCGCTTCCGACTCTGACGATCTCCGGCCGGAGCCCAAGCGTTCCAGGCGTTCGTCGTCTGCCTGGGCCGATGTTGGGGAATTCGGTGACTGTTGGTCCTTGGGAGTTGACGGTGTGGAACCGGATGTGTCGCTGTCTCCACGGTTGGTGGTGGCGGAGGTTCATGTGCCTGTTGATGCTGGTGCCCGAGTCTCGGGGGTGCCTTCCGGTGCTTCTCCGCCTGGGGACTCTCCGCAGTGGGAGGTGGTGGCTCCCGCTCCCAGGGATGGTGTGGTTGCTGGTGCTGGGCGTGGCCTGGTTGTGACATTAAGGAAGGATGGGCGCCGCCCTGGTTCTCTGCAGTCGTCTGCTGGTGTGCCCGTGGCCGCTGGTGCCCCGGTGGTGGTGTCCTATGTCCGGCCCCTTCCTGAGAGGATATGTGTTGGGGACCTGGGGGACGTGTTGCCGGCGTCGGTGATGCCGCCGGGTCACTGGACGGAGATTGCCGAGTTACGGCTGTCTGACGGGCCAGAGAACTTTCGTGGTGGGCTGGTTCCCTTCATGTCGAGCCATGTGGCGACTACTCGCCTCGTGAGTGCTTCCATTTGGGTCCCATGCTTGCGGGTGTTTGTTGCCCCGGTACCGGATGTTATGGAGTCCCCGCTGGGTATTCACGACCCTTGGAGGTGGGTGCTCTGGGAGGGATTCAATGTACGGTTCCCGCGGGCCCGGTTTCCGGGCAAGTATGTACCCTGATTTCCTGTGTGTTTGCTCTTTTTTCTGTGTGCTGTTCATTTTGTGCCCATGTGTCAGTTTGGCCTGTGACCGTTTACTGTATGCTTGGCTGTTTCTGTACTTCTGTATTTCTGCCTGGGTGTGTATGTCTGGCTGTGTTTGTGCTTGCGTTTGTGTGTGCGTAGGTGTTTATTCCTGGCTCCTGCGTGTGCCTGTTAGGTGCTGTATTGGGGTTTCCTGTTTTGTATCGTGAGTCCGTCATTTTGGCTGCTCCAGTGTGTTTGTGTTATGTCCGTATGAGTATGGGTGTGTGGTTTTGGGGGGGTTTTGGCTCCTGTGTGGGCCTGGGTTTTTTCTGCTGTGCTGTTTCTGCTGTTTATTTTGTGGCCGTGTTTCGCTTTGGCCTGTTACCCATTATGTTGTGTGCTTGGATGCTGTGTGGTGTGCGGTTGTGGTGTGGGTGGATATGAGAGTGTGTTTGTTTTGTTATTTAGGGTGTGTTTAGTGTGTGTGTACATAATTTCTTCTCCTTCGTGTATATTGTATTCCTTGGTGGCGAGTGTATGGTCCTATATTTTTTTGTGTTCTTCTGTGTGTGTGGTTTTGTGCACGTGGGTCTCTGTCCACGACTGTCTGTTTAAGTATCTTTGCTCCAGGTGTTTAATTGTTATCTTTTCATGTGCTTTTCTTTGCCGTGTCTGGGTTGGTACTGTTTGGCCAATGATTTATGTGTACTGTTTTGGCAATTATAGTACCCTGTACTACTTTAGCCCTTTGATTCGATGTGCTTTTACTTTGCTCACCGCTTGTTTGTTTTGTGGTTCCTGTTATGTGTTTGTTATTGTCCTGTTATCAATGTTACTACTGCTTGTTAATACTATTGTTTGTCTTGTTCCTGTTATTGTTTGTTGTTGTACAAATTTTGTTATTGTGTACTGTTCCTTGCTATGTACAGGTTTTGTTTGATTTTGTGTTCTGTATTCTGTTTTAGCGGTTACTGTGTTTTATTTCTATTTTGTATTTGTTCTTATTGTACGATTTTGTTTACCATTGCTACCATCATCTTGTATTGTTGTAATTAATTTTTGTACGTTTGTGCCTCTGTGTTTTGTATATTGTTTATTTATATAAAAATAAAAAAAAAGTATGCTGTACAATAAGATAAGGCACCTCCAATTTATTTACTAATATACGTAGTTTAATACTGTAGTTTGATTAGCTGCATATATATATATATATATATAATATATATATATATATATATATATATATATATATATATATATATATATATATATATATATATATATATATATATTAATATAACCCCCCTAATGTGTAAGGATCGATTTGTGAGATTATTGCAGAAATACAGTCCACTTAACATCATGCAAATTGCTATCGATATATATAAATTATCGTATATATAAATTCTATATAAATACATATAAATTAAATAAATATAAATCGGACAGGTCGGTTCTCACATTATATGGTCCTTCGAAATGGATTATATGGTCCTTTGAACCTAGATTATATGATCTTTCAAACCTAGATGGTCTAGAGAGCTAGATTGTCATCAAATTAAATAAACTAGTGTAATAAATTAGTGAACAATATATTGCCAGTCAAAGACCGGCAGCATAGCCTTGAGCGCTGAGGGACAGCTCAGTCCAGCCTCATCAGCGGTTTCATGGTCAACCACTGATTTGGTGGGTTGGTATTCCGTGAAGTGACAGCGCTTATTTTAAAGCCAGCCAAATTAGTGGCTGTGTCCTCACAAGATTGTTCACGGATTTTGTGTTATTAATTTCACGAGAGATTATCCACGAATTTTGTGGTGTTAATTTCGCGAGGTCACTAATAATATTTAATACTTCTGGATAATATTAAAAGTTTCATAGAGGCTATTAAGAGGCTATCATCAATAATTGTGCATTATTTCTCCAAAATAGAGAATTATTTAATATATATTGCACAAGTTTCCCAATACAATATTTACCAATTGCCAACCCACAATAGGGTAGGATATTACCATTGACTAGTTGAACTATTTATTGTTCATCCTAGTCCCATTATTACCATAGTCTAGTTGTACTATATTAAACAACCTAGCACCATTAATGAATGGTGCAGACCCTATTTTGGGTGTAATTGTTACCAGCTCTAGATGAGTTGTGTATATAATAATTTACTTATGATCATTACACCTTTGAGTGATTAATTAGTGTCTGTACCATCCTAGGGTGATAATTGAGGAGCTAACCTAAAGGTACTTCCAATGACACTGGTTCATCACTCAAATCATTAGTGTGTATGATTATATATATATATATATATATATATATATATATATATATATATATATATATATATATATATATATATATATATATATATATATAATGTGTATTAATTTTAAGTGCTAACCTCTAGAAGAGGTAGGATTATATCCTAGTGATTGCAGAATTTTACCCTAGGCTTCCAATAGTACTTGTTCAGCATTATGAGCAACCCAAGTACAAGCCCCACAAGGCTTTATCAACTAGCCAGTATGGATAATGCAGGAAGAATGAAAAGAACCCCTGCAGGTCTTAAAGGCCACTTAGCAAGACAGATCAAGAAATGTGAGGATTTGTCACAACAATCTCCAGTTGATTATGTTGACCTGGAAAGCTATTATCAAGCAGTTGCAGGTAAATTTGAGCAAATCAAATGCCAAATAGCAACATATGTTGCTGAACTTGCCAACACCAATTTATCAGAAACAGAAATAGACGATATTATGTCTGTCCTAGCACAATATGAAGAAGAAACTCAAGCCAGGTTGGAGCACTTACACAGGATAATTGAATCAGATCAAATAGCAAGTACATCAAATAAAGTAGATAATATTATGGATGATCTGGATCTTTTTGAGTATAAATGTCAAGCCAGATTAGATCCTTTAATCAACGAGGATAAAGCTTCACCCATTACAGCATCACCCAATATTATACCACCAGAAATTAAACAGTTCTCAGACAATTTATCCACAGTCTCTGTGGATTCTGAAAACCCAATACCTGAGGCTACTAAGTTAACATGCCTCCAAACTGAAATTAGAGGTGAAGCTGAACCAGTAGTAGAAAATGTAAATGAAGATAGCGACAGCACTAATTTCCCAGTCCAGGTTCCTAGGGATAATGCTGGCAATGAGAAAACTGTCATACATCTAGTACTACAATTGTTGGATTTACCTCAACCTGATCAGACTGCTGACTCATTACAA
The DNA here is from genome assembly GCA_020271785.1 of Procambarus virginalis. NCBI lineage: Eukaryota > Metazoa > Arthropoda > Malacostraca > Decapoda > Cambaridae > Procambarus > Procambarus virginalis. Next base: position 41,689 of record WNGS01159965.1, read on the forward strand.
TCCTTCAGCATGGAGTTTGAGTCACTACTAAGAACATTCAGTCTTAAGGTTGATATAACCACTAGTGAGTGGATGACCAAAGTAGTCCTTCAACGAAAATTGTCCATCAATATACTAGATGAATTATACACACATCAACATAACAACATCATTGAAGGTTTGCATTCCATCATAAACAAACGACGTGCAAATGAGGAAGTTAAAGCCTCATGCGAGCCTTCAAAAATAGAAAATAATAGTCAATTAAAAGGTAAAACAAATACCCCAAATAAACATCAGTTAATTACACTCACATCAAGTTGCAGAAAATCTGGCAACGTAGCAGAATCCTCCAAGCCTACTGTTACTAGTTCACCCAAACCGGTAACTTCCAAACGTGCAGTAGGCTGGGGGACATGTATGCTCTACAAAATAAAACATTCAACATATCGTTGTGCTAATTATCCAGACAGAGACACTCGTATTAAGCGACTCCAAGAATTAAGGAGATGTTCAAGGTGTCTCAAGTCACACAACATAGACCATTGTGATACCCAATTCAACACCTGCAACAGGTGTAGAAGAGGTAGGCACCATGCAGCACTGTGCAAACATACGAAATTAACGTATTCAAGACCCAAGGTGGAAGATAACATTCCCACCACAGTACAGTTTTGCAAGGTGCGAGAGAAAATCAGTGTCCAAGCCGCAGATTCCAAAAGTAATGCGACTTTGCCTACTGCCCAAATTACCATCCAGAATAAGAGGGCCAAGGTCCATACCCGAGGGTTGTTTGACCAAGGGTCCCAGAGAACATTTCACTAAAAGGTTGGCAGATGAACTACAATTAAGGCCTGCAGCTCAGACGACAATCAGGGTTTCTAACAGATACAGGACCTCAAATCTACCAGATGGTACAACCATCAGTATGTTTAGGCAGGTTTAGGCAGGTATCTCCAGTAGCATTATACTAAGGAGATTACAGCTGATTTTACCAACAGAGGTTGATGTTAATATCTTCATTCAAAGTTGAAGATGAGTTCATGAGGCCTCAGTGGCAAATCAGTGAACAGTAGCCTAAACAGCTACAAGTCACTGCGACCAATGTCACTGAACCAACAGCAGTCTCAGAACCATACTTGACTTTAATGATGGACTATTCAATCCTCTGAATTAACTAAATTAAACCCAATAAATCTGACGACTGATTTTGATACATTTATTATTTAATCAAGATGAATTCCATGGGCCTCAGTGTATATATATCAGTGACCAGTTACCTGAACAAGCTTCAAGTTATATCTAATGTCACTGATCTCACTGCAGTCCCTGAATCATACTTGACTGTAGTACTTGATCACATTCAGTCTTCTGGGTTAAATAATATGTACTGTATTTAGGCTATAATTTCAGCCTCTCAAAGAGTTAACAGGGAAATGAAATCGCATTAGACATTACTAACTACTAACATCAAATTAATCTAATAATTCGAAGGAGGAGTATTGGTGTTCGTCTGTTCTAAATAGGACTGCGACCCGTGAGCAGCCCCCCGGGGAATTATGTCGGAAAATCCGACACCATTTAATAATATTACATACAATATGCAGATAATATTGCTGGTGTGTTGTATACACAAGTTACCCATAGAAAATGTATCTTGTAGTGGAATTTTCCATCAATAGAAAATGGGATATCATTGCCACATAGTACTATAAATTCACCAGCTATTCTGTTGGGAGTTATTCTTAAATACATATGTCTTTGGACTTTTAATATCATAAAAACATCTCATTTGAGTTAACTTAATTATCAGTATCAAAATAAAGTAAATGTGAACCTTCCATCACTTATTGACATTGGACAAGGAGAGTGAGTAGCGTCAGAGCAGTGGTGTGAGGAAGGTCAGCCATTGTTTGTTAAGACCGAGTCGTTGGAGCGAGTTCAGCTCCTATAATTTCTCTTGGACGAAGTGTTATGGAGATCAAAGTGTTCTACCATCATCAACACGCTGTCAACAACCACAAGGGAAGTGTCTTTCCGAAATCTTATCTAAGTCATTATTGGCCAGTAATGTTAGATAGATATGATTAATTCCGGTTAGAATACGAACGATCGAATCAACACAGGTAATTAACCCTTAAATGGCGCATGGCTATATACTTATTGACACCCACAGGCGCAAAAAAAAAAAAAAAATATTTTTTCTTCCTAACCTGTTAAGTCGTGTTCCTTGATCACGGGGAAAAAAATCAATTGTACTTACCGGCGATGTAATTGAGCCGAGAATATGGATGATGACGTCACAGTTTGCATGTTCGCTCATGCACTGTGCGTCCCGGAGGCGTCGAGTGCGGTCTTCAAGCGGCCACAGTTGCCACGAATTTATTTTGTGTCATTATTTACAGTGTTTACGCGTGTATTCTTTGCAATATTAGTCACTAATTATGTTACACATAATGTCACTTGACAGTTATTGTCAATATATGTTGAACACATCGAGTATACACATGCGCACACAAACGTTTTCCATTACGGCATTATATTATGTACAGTAATCACAATGTTCATTATTTTATATGTACACACTAGCACGCACTATGTACAGGTTTTTGCACTATTATTGCACATTTATAAGTCTTGGAGTGTGTGGTAGTCGTTGAAGCAATCGACAGCACACAATGCAACTCCACACCCTTCACACCATGTTTGCACCATTTTACGTTTTTGCTCTCTTCGTTTTGTTGTTTTACATACTACGCATGCACGTTGGCCTTTTGCACGCTTTCCACCTGCTGGCAAATATTTTAGTCTGTGCTGCTGAAAGGCATCTATGTGAGCGAGCCTGGGTGTTGCATCATGCTGCAACACTGGGTTCATGATTGGTCTTCGTATGCCAGGGACTTCTTGACCAAACTTTGCTAATAACTGTGTTGCAAGTGTAAAAGCAAATGTACGGAAAATAGGTTTACATCCAGTTTTCACCAGGTACAAATTATAGCAGTTCAACATGCTCATGTCAACAAGATGAAAAAACACTTTTTTCGTCCACCTCAATGTTTTCCGCACACACTCGATAGTGCCAATCATCATGTCAGCCTTATCAATCAAACGCATGTTGATATTGTAGTCAAGAACACAATCTGGCTTATATACTGGTTCTCTCGTTACACGGTGCACCTTGCCACTGTTCAACATTGTACTATCATGAACGGTTGTCAGCAGGTTCACTTCTCTCTTGTCTTTCCACCGTAGTGAGAGAATTTTATCACATTTTCGTACCTGGCACTCACCAACTGCAAGTCCACCTTCAAACACGGGCATTTCCCTTCTTCGTGGCTTTACTATGCCAACCAACCCGGTTCTATTTTCAATCAAGAACTTAGCTAGCAATGGTCTTGTATAGTAATTATCTGTGTATAGGATGTGGCCCTTGTTCATCCATGGTGCCATCAGTGACTTCACCACACTACCAGAGAATCCATGTTCGTCGTTACCGGGAATGTCTACATCGCTAGCTGAATACAGAATCATGTGTAACACGTATCCTGTTTCACAGTCACACAGTACAAAGAATTTCAAGCCAAATCTGTTTCCTTTTGAGGGAATATACTGTTTAAATGAAACACGTCCTTTGAATAGTATAAGGGATTCGTCAATCAACAGCTTCTGTGCTGGTACGTAAAAAACTCTGAATTTTCCAATCACCTCATTCATATAGTGCCTCACTCGCCAAAGTCTATCCTCCTCAGTCCGGTCCTCATTAGTTGCAAAATGCACACACCTGAGGAGTATCTGAAATCTGTCTCTGGACATATATTTCCCGAAGAAAGGTGTTGGAATAGTCAGATCTTTGCTCCAGTAATCTGCGAGAGCGTGTTTGACACAGTGTTTCATTAACATACATATTGCAAGAAACACATACATTTCACCTATATTGGTGTTTTTCCAACGTTGCAAGCGTGAAAATTCTGTTATCTCTTTTCTAATGAGATGAGCCGCATGAAGGTTCGTTTGGTGTACAATATATTCCATGAGCGGCTCATCATAGAATGCGGTAAAATAATCACATTCACTCATATCATCACCATTATCAGGGAAACGATCTGTAATCCCAACGTCTTTATCGTCAAAGGCAGGAATTCGGGGAATAAAACCAGCACCATCACTCCACACTAGTACACCTGGTGTCCTGCGAGACGCAGGGGACACAAAAGGGGATGCAGCAGAGGCACTACGGCGAGGAAGCGATGCACCCCGTGGACCAGGAGCTGAAGCCCGTCTACGCACAGTACGGCCGCTACCTGCACGTGAGGTGCAGGAAGCGATGGACGTCGGCCCGCACAGTCAGGCGGCGTGGAGAGCCAAGAGACGGAGGAGAATGACGGGAAGGAGGACCAGAGGGAGAGGAGAAAGAAGACACAGGAGACATGACAGACTGGGTAGAAAGAAGGGGAGCCCTAGACAGAGAACCAGGAGGGGGACCCTCCGGGACAGAATGGAGGGAAACAGGGGAGGTGGTGGTGGGCGTGTCCGGGTCTAAGGCTTGGAAATGGTTGTGAGACTGAGGAAGGTGGGAAGGACGAGTAGAGGAAGAGCACACAACGCGAGCATAGGAGACGCCAGCGAAAGAGGGGAGACGATGAACTTGGCACTGAGCCTCAGGAAAAGACAAAAAGTCCCAGTGCTTCAAGTTGAGGACAGCCGCCTCAAGTTTGTAACGAATACACGTACGGGAGAAGGTAGGGTGGGTCTCACCGCAATTGAGGCAGCGGGCCTGGGGAGAAGTGCACTCCAACTTAGAGTGACCCTCGCCTTCACACAAGGGATAGAGAGACACAGGACTAGAGCATTTGAGGGCACCATGCCCAAACCTCCAGCACTTACTGCAGAGCCGAGGAGATGGAATATACTCCTGAACGGAGCAGCTAGCACCAGCAAGAATGACAGAGGGTGGAAGGGTCCTACCATCAAAGGTAACCTTCACAACCCGAAGGGGTAGACGGCGATGACCACGAGGGGGACGAGTAAACGTATCCACCTGGAGGACAGAATGACCCTGGGACTCGAGGATATGCTTGATATCCTCGTGGCAGTCCTTGAGATTCCTAACACCGGTCGCAACATGGTGCAGGAGGAGAACAGTGCCAACACTGGCATTCAACCAAGAGTTCTTCGAGACTCGAACAGGGGTCTCGCCAAGGCAGGATAAGGCGGCCAAGCGGATGGCCGCATCCTGAGAAGGAGCAGCAACGACACGGGTACCAAGACGGGTGGGGTTGCAGGTGACAGAGGCATCTATGGAATCGACAAGATGCCTATGAAGGGAAAAATCGTCAGGAGGAGTGGTATCCAAAGGATGGAGGTCAAAGTACTTAGTCCACATATCAGGACCAAACAAAGCATGGAACGAATGAGTATGGGAAGGGAGCGTACGAGAGCGGCCGTGGTGGAGACGGCGATGAGAACTTTTAGAAAGAGACGGGTCAAAAGGAGCAGTAGTCACAAGAAGAGATGAGAGCCGTGCAAGGGGACGAGACGGTCACCACAGCAGGCTTGGGGCTCGACCCAACCACAGAGGAGGGAGGGGAGCAGGGAGGAAGAGTCCGGTCTGGGCCTAAACCGGGTCCTGTAATGGGGGCTACAGATCCCGGTCTTCCAGGACGGTCCTACTCAGGGGGGCTAGTCGCCCACCCCATGAGCCTGGGTAAGAGGGCACCATGCCCAAACCTCCAGCACTTACTGCAGAGCCGAGGAGATGGAATATACTCCTGAACAGAGCAGCTAGCACCAGCAAGAATGACAGAGGGTGGAAGGGTTCTACCCTTCAGTGCTAAGACCCCAGTCCCCCGATCGCCCCAGCTTAGACACCCAACCATCCACTCAGGGCGGCTCCTCACAGGCGACCCTCCAGTGGGTGGTCCGATGGCTCACAAGGCCCCTACATGGTGCCCTTCAGCACGTACACCACCCAAAGAAGTGGCAGGAGAGGGGGCACAGGCAACCCACACCGGTCCCAGGGAGGTGTTCGTGAGCCCCTCACCATAACAAGGAGGCACCACGGAGGGGTATATATATATAAATTAACAACTACAATACCGTGGATAGTGACACATCATTCACCAGGGCAATAGGTGCCACAAATCAACTGCCAGCTGGTGGCTCAGTCAGCCTGGGGAGCGGGGATGGCCAGGCTGATTGAGCCAATGGGACGAGAATAGAGATGATTCACGCTAGAATCTTTGTTCTCGTCTTTTTGGTCATATTCAATAATATTTATATATGATATTTATTTGCTATTATTAATATATATTGGGGCTATCACCTCTGGATGTTTTCTAGGGACCCTCGGTCTTGAAGAAGAGGATATGTAGCATCCAAGGAAGCCTTGTGGGGGGCTCTTATATATACTAACATATAATTCTCTATTAACTCCTATATATTTGTAATTTTTTTTATTTAAGTTCACAAAATTATTTTTAACAATGGTTACAAGCAAAATAGAAGGTTAGTTGTCACGGGTTGTATAGTTCCTACAGCTCCTCAGATAGCGGGAAAGAACCATGGATGCCGTAGTTTGAGGAAGGAATTGGAAAAGGAAGCTGCACCACTGCCAATGTTCCACACAGAGGCATAGGAAGAGCAAGCTGGCGGCTCTAGGGTCTCTGTTGTTTCAGTTTACTTAGTTAACTTAAAATCAGGATCCATCAAAAAATTAGCAGCAGTGTTACCTCGGGCACCAAGTGTCTGTGGGGCAATGGGGACAAAATTGTAGTTGTGATCCAGATTTCTGTATTTACGGGACTCTGCTGCTTCTCGGTGAGTAGCAGCTCCACCCGGAATTGCACTACTGAAGTCACTGTTGATGTTGGCCAAGGTTGAAATGCACGTGTAGTCCCACACCTGTCTGCCATTCTTCCATGGGTTTTGATTATTGCCACCGGAGGTAGCTAGTTTATTGTGCACCCCATACTCATCCTGTGAGCGGTAGCGCAAAAAACATTACTTTAGGCACAAAAGGTCTTCATCAGACCTCAACGGAGATTATTACATAAACAATTTCATCTATCCTTTACTCGTTATAATTTACAATGTCAGCTAGTTACAATGTTCTATTTTAAGAGCTATATATTTACAGTAAGTCAGTATACATTAATGGTAGGTCTTATCACTAAATCATAATTGTTTGAGCAATGGAAATATTATAGATTCATAGGGGAGCTGTTGTTTATTATTAGTCTTCGCAATACACTACTTGTTTCTTAATCTCATATGTCGTTTATCTACTGGGAGCGAAATATGGATACAGTGCAAGGACTTCAGGTATTTTATCCTTGGTTATAAGATAGGTTGCCATATCGTACAGAGTAAGCTTAGATTTATCTCTAAATGGCTAATTTTTCTACAATCCAAGATATAGTGTTCGAGTGTGTGTGTGTCTTTGTCTACACACTTTACACTTTAATTCATCTAGATCCCTATACAAGCCGAACTGCCAGAGATACTTGTAGCCAAGTCTTATTCGAGCTGTGCCAACATCTGTTAGTCTACTTACTTTGTTACTTGCCCCATACACATGTTTTACTTTACACATTTCATTGTGATAAACAATGGACCTGCTAGTTTCAGTTTGTACTGTTCTACTTTCTACCAATTCATCCAGGAGTTCTCGTCTAATGCCACTTATTAAGGGACCTATTTGATAACTCAAGATTCCGTTCAATACTGTCTTTATTTATTGCAACTTTATTTTCTTCCTGCATGACAATGTGATAAGGAATCCACAACATTTCTATATATACCCCCTTGTTAATTATATTTATATATCTATGTCTGGCTTATGAGCCAAGCACGTTATTACTTGATTGCAAACTATTTATTGCTAGTAGTGAGAAAAGGGAGTCGGAAATAATTAAGCTGTCTACTTCACTGTTGTCAATAATTTTGAGTGCTACCAGTATTGCTTCCAACTCAGCTTGCATTGTGGATGCACAGATAATAATTCTTATATTCCTTTGAATTGTGCTGCCATCGGGCTGATGAGCAGTACCAGCACTTTCAGCCCTCCCTGTAGCTGTATTAAGTGATCCGTCAGTGTATATGGTCTGTGCGATGTTAGTTTTAGTTTGTATATTGTAAATGTGTTCTATGGTGCTTAATTTAGCAGCAAGCTGAGCACGAGGGTTGTTTGTGATTAGTTTCTTGGTGTGGTATGCAGGGGTCAAGGAGGTCTAAAGGTTCTATCTGCCAGGGTAGAGGGAAGTGCTGTACTCTTTCATCTGTATATATATCGTGCAGTCCCATCATTTTAATATGAGTGGCTGTTCTTTGAATTCATTTACATTCCCTGGTTCCATTACGTATGTGTTCTAACTGTTCAACTGACACAATGTTGCTTTTGTTATCACGCACAAGTTTTATTCTTACTTCTGCCATTTTGCAGGACTAAAGCTGGTGCATGATAGTCTATCAAAAACCTTATATATGCTAAGTACATCATTTTTGTTATTCTAATATTAACTCCGTATTTAGAACTGTACCCCACTACAGTTCTGAGAGCCTTAAGTCTGTCTGTAATATTGTTTATGTAACTCACTGACTGCAGTTAAAGTACAAGAGACAGAGACACCAAGGTATTTGAAAGAAGAGACAGTCAATTGGTACGTTATCTCTCTTAAGTTTCCGTGGTCCACTTCTGCAATTACCATAAGTCTGTTAAATACCTTAATTTTACCAGTGTTGATTACAAGACCAAGGGTCTCACAAGGTGTATGTATACAATTTAAGATTGTTTGCATTTCGTGGCGAGTTTTAGTATGTACAAGGATGTCATCTGCATAGCTGATAGTGATGTTTGCCGGACTAGTTGCAATTGATTTTAATAACGCATTAATTAGATCAATAAACAAGGTAGGACTTAGTACTCCTTGTGGGATGCCTAGTTGCAATAATTTAGTTTCACTCTTGATGCCTTGGAACAGTGCAGAGAACATCCAGTTGGTAAGATAGCCCAGTATCCATTGTAATAATTGTCCACCTATATCCATTCTTGCTAATTCATACAAAATCCCATCCAGGGGTTCACGTGAACCTATTTCGGCGACAAACAGTCTCGTCAAAGTAGCAGAGCATTAGGTAACGAAGCTTTCTCTCTATGTTAGACAACCAGCTGTGGTAAAGCTCGTCCTAAATATTTTACTGTACTTGACTGTGTCTTGAGGGCCAACCCTCTGTGCTTTGGGAGAGCAGGTAATGCTGGCCATACCTGTCCCACTGCAAATATACCTATATAGTGTGGATTGGAGCAGCAAGGCAGAGAGCTAATGCAATTCGGAGGGCCTGCGGTGAGATACTCATGCTGGTTGCTAACATAGGGTTCCTATTAGGAAATCATCTTCAAGGGGAGCTGCTATGGCTCTAATCGAGTAGTGGTGTTTTAGTTTCTAGGCATGTTGCAGTCGCTTGGTCAACCATTTTTGTCATTCCAGCTGGATTGTTTGTGGGTTTTAGATGTTAGTGATTGGAGTGCTGGTTCCATGAGAGAGACCCATTTGACAGTGCAGTGTATATAACTGGAATTGTGTACCCCTGCCTGTTGATCTAGGTAATCTGGTAGGATTTCCTGACCGGGTTTTCAGATGCCACTGAAGAGGGCAGTAACGCTGGTACAGCAATTTGTGTTGCTGTTGGAACACTGAGGCCCTCGAGTCTGACTGGAAGGGAGGCTTGTTTACACTGAGTCACTTGAAGAAAGGTTAAGGGCATTTTATAACAATTTCTGCAAGTTGTTTACTCCTATTACTTACGACTATTGAAAGATGGCAAACATCTAAGAAAGTATGTCAGCCGGAGGTTGGAAGTGCATCGTGAGCATCAGTGTCTTCAGTCCTCTCGTCCATCTTCTTCAGGTCATCTACAAGGACCTGGTCGATGGCCTTCCCTCCAAGAGGAGCTCCCAAGAGTGTGCTGTCACCACGGATAGTTATATGGGTATCTGAACAAAAATGCTTTTATTCGCTTATGTGCTGGTTAGTAGATTTATTTCGCACTTTGAAGAATTCAAGGCGAGGCCTAGATTTGCTCATTACTCTTGAATTATTCTTATGTCCTCTAGGAGGGAGTCTGGGAACCAGCTAGAGTATCCTTCCAAGAGCCAAATGTTGAGCTCACTGGGCAGGTTATCAGTAACATTTTTTAATGACTACGTAGAAAAGAAAAGAAAGGGGGCTCTCTGCTGCTAAACACCTTCTCGTAAGTCATTTTAATTTTTCCTGAGTAGTAGTTTAAGGTCCTTGCTATAACAGTGTACAAATGGGAAGAAAAATGTCGACGAACAGCAAAGAGTAATGCATCCCTTGTAACTAGGTTGAAAGCATTTTTAAAATCCAGTTTGATTAGGGCCTTTTCTGCTGTAATGTTGGCAATGTAGGCTTTAGTTGATATAAACCACTGCATCACACCTTTGGGGAATGCCAAACTCGAAATGTTTGACTTCATCATTTCGGCTGCTGCCCTGCTAACTGGTTCTAGCAGCAGCCTTAGCAACGAGGCGCCGGAGTGAATTGCCCACAGTTATTAGTCTGATTCCTCCATCCTTTTTCCTCATGGCTCAAAGGGTAGTGTTATGGTCAGCTTCGCCAGTAACCGGGTTCTTTCTATAAGATGTCTTAAAACCTCTTCTTTATCTTGAAGCAAGTCGATGGCAAGTTTCAAGAATTGGCGGTAGCGAGTAACAGTGCAAGGACAGGGTGGGGGGAGAGGGTTGAGAATAAAAAATACACAATTACACATTCATCAAATATATTATCACCTTCACCAATATATCTCAAAGTATTACTACACATATTTACACTGTCGCTTTCACTCAGGACACTCAATAGACCTGCAGTGTTCATCAAATCCTGGCAAGTCCCACTATCCAGGTATACGTCATCCATGCTCAACGGAAATCACTAGCGAGTTTACCTTCAACAGGGGCCAAGTCCAAACACCGATCATCACGATGTCTCAATACTCCACATCCGCTCTCCAGAAACCACACTGGCGAGGGCTTCAGCCACAAGCTGACAGGGTTCTCAATAATCACGTACAGGGGTAGCTAACACCCTGGCAGAAGTCTCTATAGCAACACACGAGCAGAACTTCTCAAACAGACACACTACTGTCGTCTATTAACTCTTCTTGCCAAATCCGGGTGCGTCGGTTCAGACAACACTGCATACATCCAGCAGCTAACACAATGCTACTACCGGACGACGGCCATTGTCCATTCACAGGACAAAGTCAAGTGTTCTAGACGGCCCAAGGTGAACTGCCCTCTCAGCTCAATCGCCTCCTTACGTCACCTCTGTGAACATAAAACGTCATTGGCGAGACAGACAGTATACTGGGTGACCTTAGAATAACACCCTTCGACCTGGGAATTAACATTGTAATTGCTTCACAACTAGATGGCGTTGATATCGTTACACAACCCAAAGGGACATCATCATCGACCTCACCTCCTAACTGAGGTATGAAACAGATGCCACACCACTGCCAACAGATGGAGTTGTTTGCATCTCACCTAATACAAGGGAGTTGGAGTGCAGATCCATAGATGGTGCCGAAATCGCCACTCCACATCCAGCAACCGGTACCGTAACAGTAGCTCAAAAACAAAGGCCTTAAGGCCTCTGTTATGTTTCCAGTCAGTCACATGTTGGTGAATCTAGTTTAGCTCAACCAGGATTATTAGTCCTGTCAACCAGGTTGGGTATTAGTCCTGTGAACCCGTCTGCTGATTCTGGGGGGAAGGATGAAGCTGCCTTTATGGACCATAGATTCGACCACACAGAGGGCTTCTGCTCAGGTGACGCCGACTGATGGAACACTGTCGTCACCTGCAGCTCTGGGTAGGTGTCTGGTCTCTCACGGCTAGTGCGCATTGGTTATCTCTGGTGACAACTGTGTCCTAGCTGGTGATGACTCGTATTGCCTCTACTGTGTTGCCTTCCTCTATTTTCTTCCTTATTTTTGCTCGGATTTTGTATGTTTGAGTTGCGTTGTTGTTACCTTTCCTGCGGTGGGTGTTTTTGTCACCTGGTTTATCTCTCTTGGAAAGCTATTTATGGCTCTAATGACTGAGGAGGCTAGGTGTCGGTCTCTCCTGCAGGGACAGCTAGGCATATGTTGCCAAACAGGAGGACATTGGAGGTTACAGGACACATAATTGTGTCTTGTTATGTCAAACAGCTAATCACATTCTGTTTAGCATTTACAGTTAGTGGACATATGTGTTGTTTAGACTCACCTCCTCAAAACAAAAATTTTCTTTTAGCACAGGCTAAAGTGAGGTTGTAATTGAGTTCGGAAAATTAAATCCCCAATTTCATTTAGGTACTTCATGAAAATAGCATGGTGAGGTGGGGAAACTATCAGGAGAAACGTTTGCAGCATTGCCTGGGTCTGTCGGTCTCCCATCTATCAATCTATCAATCCATCTATTTATTATCCGTCCACACCATCCATCTATCTTTCTATTCATTCATCGATCCATCCTTCTATCTATACAACTATCTATCGTCTATCCATCCATCCATATATTTTTACATTTATGCATCTGAATTTTCCTGATGTCTTCCCCTCTTTGAAGAAGTCAGAAAAATAAAGGGGCAAGAAGTAAGCCTGGGTCTCTCCCTAAACCCTTCCAAGTGTGCAGTAGTCTCCTCCAACCAAGACATCGTAGCTAGAATAAGCTCCGTCTGCCCGGAGCCCATGTCATTAGGGCTGCAGACAGCCCCCTTGGAGCCCCCTCGGGTCTAACGCCATTGACGAGATTTTTGATAAGAAAACCATGGACCCAAGCGATGAAAGACAGGCTAGGGGATATCAATGCTTAC
>WNGS01159966.1:31403-74309 GCA_020271785.1 Procambarus virginalis
GAGAGAGAGAGAGAGAGAGAGAGAGAGAGAGAGAGAGAGAGAGAGAGAGAGAGAGAGAGAGAGAGAGAGAGAGAGAGAGAGAGAGAGAGGAGAGAGAGAGAGAGAGAGAGAGAGAGAGAGAGGATCACAGATGTGGACAGGGTGGCAGAGAATACTAATTCACAAAAGAGGATTTAGTGTACCCCCGCGAGATCATTTGGGGTCATTCAGATTATGATATATGTCAACAAACTAACAGAAGAAAGTCTTAAGTACCCTTACTTGCAGATTATACATAATTGCAGAGATGTACAAACGAAGACGTTTGAGGGAGAGTACAAGGAGATCTAGATGCGCTCAAGCGGTGGTCGGACAGATGGTCACTTTCCTTTAACACTGACAAATGCAAAGATCTAAACAGAGGTGAGGCGGAGAGAAGGCACCAGGAATAGTACACTCACCAACACAACAATCACTCTGGCATTCACATGAGAATGCAGGTGCTCATTTGATGTGTAGTTCAATAGAATGTTACAAATCAAATCAGATTTTCCATAAGGTTTAACGATGAAGTTAAAAAAAGTCAGATGAAGTTATAAAACACATTGTATTCAGCTTTACTATAACATTCGGATCATAAGCACTCATCCAACACCCTACTGTATTCAACAAATGACTCATAAACACTCACCCACCACGTTACTCCAAGTAACATGTGAGTCAAAAACCATGACCCACCAACGTACTGTAAACAACAAATGGTATTTGTGGAGACTGAAAGATGTAGCTAAGGACTTGAACCTCTAATTAACTCTTCAACTCATCACTGAAAAAGAGGGAGTTTCTAAAGGAATGGAAGACAGCCAATGTAGTGCCAATGTGCCAGAATGAAAGGACACAGGAGTCACTAAACAGTTAAAGTGACCAGGATTTCATAACTAAAGGAGTGCTGGTGTGGAGGAGAGAACATATCATTGGTTGTAAACAGAGAGTAATGCTGAAAGAAAAGAAATCAGCGGCAAACAGTTGCAAGTATTAAAAAACGCAAGTAGTGTACCCCTGCGAGATCATTTGTGGGTCATTCAGATTATGAAATATGTCAACAAACTAACAGAAGAAAGTCTTATGCATTCTTGTTTGCGGATTATGAATAATTGTTGAGATTTAGAATCAAAGACGCTTGAGGGAGAGTACAAAGAGATGTAGATGCGCTCAAGTGGTGCTTGGACAGATCATCACTGTCCTTTAAGACTGACAAATACAAAGCACTAAACATAGGTGAGACGAAGAGAAGGCACCAGGAATAGTATAGGATAGAAAGCTATTTCATGATTCTGTTAACACAACAAGGTGAAGACTGCTAGGATGGTACACGCGCACATGGACAGATAATTTACATCAAAGTTGTGAGAAACGTTTAGGTGACCAAAAGACTATTATCTAGGCAATGCAGTGTCCCAGACTTACATATGATCCACAGTCATGCATATTTATTTACTTATTTATTTATTTCTTTATATAAAGGAAGGTACATTGGGTTTATGAGAGTACATAGCATTTCGATTTTTACATAAAGAATAAAGCGTGTAAAACTCATGTTAGAGTAAAGCCTCTAACATGAGTAGCGTTTCAGGCAGATCTTTAATTTAACAGATAATTTTATGTAGGTAACTTGTAGAAAAATTTGAAGATTTTAAATTGATTTGCTCTGCAATGTTCTCTCCAGTTTGCCTGATAATTTAAAAAATCAAAATTAATACTCACATTCTAGGAAAAAAGAAACTAGAAAAAACTTTCATTTCCTGATCAGTTAAAGAAGCAGGTGAAGGGGTAGGGTAGAACTCCGGACTGGGAGGCCGCGGAGGACGCTCCTACAGCTGGGCTACGACTGCTTCTGATTACTACTTCATAAACACAGATCTTGCATATACATCTTGAATCTAATAAGCAAAATGAAATCTAGTGTGTTGCTTGTTTTGTGTCGATAAATGATTTATCAAGTTAATAGATAAGTAAACTGTATTTGAATATTATTTGTTGAATTGTTACTGTTCATAACTTTGGAACGTGTTTGAATACGTGAAAGAAACCTAAATAATGTCGATATATGAATGGTCCAGACATAATTAACACACACACACACACACCTGCTTCTTCTCGGGGGGCCTCGTAGCCTGGTGGATAGCGCACAGGACTCGTAATTCTGTGGCGCGGGTTCGATTCCCTGTTATCTAGGCAACGCAGCGTCCCGGACTTACTAATGTTTCACAGTTCTGTGAGATGTATAACAGCAGAAGCTATTGACAGTCATCATCAAAATCTGAAACCAACTGAATCTTATGCCTTTATTGATGGTTTTGTGCAATTAGGCACTGGTAGAACAGGTTGTGCATTAGCAGTGTATAAAGAGAATGAAATGATCATGTCTAGTACACAGAGATTGAACAACTGGGCAAGCATGACACAGACTGAACTATTGGGTATTTATCTGGCCACTGAGTACCTTAAGCCCAACGGGGGTGGAGTGATATTTTGTGACTCTAAAAGTGCTCTGCAGTCTTTAAATAACCCATCACAATGTATGTCGGAAGTAGCTTGTAATATTAAATGGAATCCAATTTGGCCAATGATAATAACTCTTGTATAAAATTTGTGTGGATCCCATCCCATGTTGGAGTTGGAACACATGACTTAGTAGATCGATTGGCCAATGAGGCTTCCAGGAAAGAAAACACTGATTATGACTTTGGACTATCTAATGTAATTATTAGAAACAAAAATTAAAGAAATTACTTCAGATTTAGAAGAACAAAGAAATTCCCAGAGACCTGAAAGCTGGAGTATTAAAAGCTATGACAACGTTTTGTAATAATAGGTATTTGTATGGTCAGCACAGTAACCGGACCAGGCAATGTGACGTAGTCATTGCACGAATTCGCCTTGGCTATAGGCACATCTGGCAGGTTAGTCAGGCTGAGCCACTACCAGAATATTCAGATTGTAAACTCGGTGACAAACCTTTAATGCAGTCACTAGAACACTAGATTGTTGAATGTGAAACCGTAAAAGATTCTAGACCTCCTGGCCTATTGAACAACCAACTGCGTAACTATTTCATTGAATCTGGTGTACTGGACGACATCCTAACAATTTATCCAAAATCTTGTTGTCAATTTAAAAAAAATGAAGAACAATATTATTTATATTAATATTTTTAAACCTGTATCTCATGCGAACCGATCCCTGCCCTTGTGTGGCAGTGTACAATAGAAACTTGTTTTTACATATTAGTACATTGAAACAGTGATGGTAACCATGATATATATATATGCTTCAGTCTACAGTTCAGACCTACTGTCTTGTGTGTGATCCTCTGTCCTGTGTGACAGTGAATGCCAGCATTATCCTCATTCTAATAAGACTTTATTAAATTCTTCCTATTAGGCTAAATTGCAATTAATTTTAATTTATAATGATATTAATAATAATAAGTCACATCTAAGTCGATTTGATCTCCAATTTTCTCTACAGATTGTATTCTAAAAAGGGATAATTTACTAGATTACTTCCAAATTAGTATTCGCACCTTAATAATAAAGAAAACAAGAAAAAAAATTTATAACATGAACAATGAAAGAAGACGATATCAGTTTGTGGGTGGAACTCTGAACTGCGAGTCCGCCGAGGACGCTCCCACAGCTGGGCTACGAGGCCGCGGAGGACGCTCCCACAGCTGGGCTACGAGGCTGCGGAGGACGCTCCCACAGCTGGGCTACAAGGCCGCGGAGGACGCTCCCACAGCTGGGCTACGAGGCCACGGAGGACGCTCCCACAGCTGGGCTACGAGGCCGCGGAGGACGCTCCCACAGCTGGGCTACGAGGCCGTGGAGGACGCTCCCACAGCTGGGCTACGAGGCCGCGGAGGACGCTCCCACAGCTGGGCTACGAGGCCGCGGAGGACGCTCCCACAGCTGGGCTACGAGGCCGCGGAGGACGCTCCCACACCTGGCCTACGACGGCTTCTGATTACTCTTTCATAAACACAGATCTTATCTTGCATCAACACCAAGAATCTAATAAGCAAAATTAAAACATTTATGTTGCCTGTTGTGTGTGGGTTAAATGAGTTACCAAATATATAATAAGTGAACTAAATATGAATAATATTTGCTGAATTGACACTGTTCGTGAACTTTGGAACGTATTTGAATATGTGTAAGTAACGTAAATATTGTCTATATATGTATAGTCCTGGCATAATTAGCACACACACACACACACTGTGAGATTTTTTCTCTACGCCTACCTCCCTTAGGAGGTGGACTACAAGTTTAAAGGCTGCTCTTGGCAGTTAAGCATGAGTCCAGTAGAAAAAGGAGAAGCGGGAGCAAACCGCCAGGCTTCCACCAGCAGGGGTGAAAACCTGTCCACAATAGGCCGCTGGTTCCTCCTAGTTAAACATGACGTTAAAACCAATAAAGGGTAACCGACGGGTTCTCACAATCAAATTTTATATTTGATGTGGCGCTATGAATTGGAATTCGAATTCCCAAGAGCACAGCCGTCATATCAAAGATCAAAACAACAATATCAAATATATCAGAACATGGGTGTGGCACAGCATAGTTGAAGGTTGACATCAAAGACCGTTTAACATAATTAAACAATTTATTAATAACAAGAGACTAGACTATTACATTATCGAGTTTACATTTACGTTAATGTCCATCCAGTGGCACTATAACCAACAGCTAACTAGCAACCCTTGCTGTGTGGCTGCATACTGAACTAACCTGAACACAGGTGTGCCCACTGATGACGCAATATTGCAAATCAAAGAAAAATATCACAGACTAAGTTACACCACAGCGAGTGATTTAATTACGTTAATGTCCATCCAGTGGCATTTGCAACACAGCTATTCAACAGCCCCTCGAGAAATGACAGCAGGCTCCATCCTGCTGACACTTCGGGCTGACAACATGACTAACTGAACAAAAGAAGGATCCACTGATGACACAAGCAAGCAATCAATAGTGACACGGCTTTCCGGTGTCCAGCTACTCTAATCACGAGCTTAAGGTCCTCCTTACAAACAGGAGAGACCCTCGTAACTTGGCGGGTAGTCCAACCGTGACTCCCCCTATCACAACTAAAGTGAACAAAGTCAGGCAAGGTGGGATTCTGGGACACAGCTCCACTCATCCCTAAGTTACTTTACCCTCGTCACTAGACGATAACCAAAAGCAATTGCCTTAATCAATTACAACATTGATTATGTGAATAATGATGGAAATTGACTGATCACAGCAGTCAGCAACAAAGTACTACTTTAATCACAAACAAGTGTCTCACCTAGACAACAACATGATAGTACTCTACGTTAACACAAGTCCTCTTGTCACAATAACTCAAACTCTTAAATTACATCACACTTGACTCCTTGCAAGTATTCAGTGAGTAATTCTTAATTAAGGTCAAACGGACCACTAATTACATCCCAATTGAGTTACGTTAACTAAGCCTACCCCAAGTGGGTGGCTTCTCAACAGTCTGTGTCATTAATTACTTTACTATGAGTGCTAATTACCCTAATTAACCTCGAGCAATTAATTAACTGTCACCAGGACCGATAATTAATCATACATAAATACGTCTCACTCCGCACTGCCTAAGCAGGTCTCATCAAACACTGTGAATTCACGGAAGAGGAGTTAATTACTAATTAACAATGAGTGCAACTTAATCCACTGTCACCAGACAGAATATGATTAATATAACGTATTATGCTAACCCCATGACCTCGCTTTACCGAGTCATCTGAGTCCTCAAGACTCCAGACGTTAATTACTCCACTAATTATCATGAGCCACTAATTGCCCCAACCCCGAAAGGCAATTAGTCTCGAGCAACTGACGTTAACACTATCACTGACAGACTCTGACAGATCCTCTCCCACTACGTGAATTCATGATGAGAATGCTAATTACATAATTAGCTAGAGTGGTCAATTAATTGTCACACGGACAATTAATTGCACCGGAAACGTATTCCCACAAGCTCAAGTTCAACACTGTTCTCCCATAACAGCCCTCACTCATTCAACAACTACAAATGTGCACCCCCTTATCCAGTTAATCACCCCTAATTAACTCACTGAATCCTCAAGTTCTCAACACAACTTAAAGAAACAAAGTAACCCTAAGGTTACATAGGTCACACATATAATGGCATGCAAAACAACATAAAATAGCACTGCCCACATACGGTTGCGACTACTGCAACTCGTTAATTACTATGCCCACACAGTAATAACACACGGTTTTGCAACAACACAAGGTATACCAATATTACTGCCCCTCTAATCTTGCAAACGTTGCAAAAGATCGACCGATCCCGTTGGCTTCAGCAAGACAATTTACGTTAATATAAGGCACCGTCGCTCTACGCGGACAGCTGGCACTAATTCTCCCATAATTAGGCAAATTAACTAATTGCTCGCTCTCATTAAGTGACTGAGAATTTCCCTGAATACTCTAAGGGTCCCCTTAAATCCTCAACACAGTTCCTAGGACAGTAATAACGTATACCTGATACCACTGCACAAACCTGCACATAATGATACCGTCAGCATGCCCCCCATGCTAATGACATCATTAGGCAATCAGTCAGCGATCACATCTACTGACTCACCACACAACACAATACAACAACATGCAAATGAAACATATGGAAATGCCTACATAAACAATGCAAATTAATCACCAGGACAATATACAGACCTCAGGATATCCACTAATAACCCTGCCCCACGGGCCTGCTTAATTAACTCTACCCTGGCCTAATTACACCTGCGGTACCATGGCACTAACCAAGGCTGAACGATTATACAGAATCGACAGACTGGATCATTTATATGATGATTTTCTACACTGACTGGTCTCAAACTCAAGTCAGTCTACACACAACATCTCTACAGATATACAATTATATCACTACATGATTTACTGTGACAATTTCCCTCTCCAGGTACTGCCCCACAGTCACCTGGGCGTGCCACAGACAGGTGTCTCAGCTGCTTCCCTAGCCTGGCCGGGCTAGGGGAGCACACAACTTTTCTACTATGATTTCCACTAATACTGAGACACTGTTAAAGTACTCACGTGTCCTTCCACACATTTTTCTCATTTCCCAGGTCCTTACCACCTGGCTGTTAACACTTAGCTTGCTCCTCGTGCGTCGACAAGATGTGGCCCTAGGCTGTCCTGTGGAAAGTGGCCAAGGGGGGTGGCCAAAGGTGGTGGCCAACATGTGGCCACCGCGTGGCCCTCAGTAGGGTGGCCACAGGTGGCGCGTGACGTCACAGCACCCCACCCCACCCAGGGCTGCTCGCGCGCGGGGTAAAGGGGGGTGGCCAGGGCCGGGCCGGGCCGGGCCGTGGAGACGCACGGGTGGCCTGGGGGTGGCCACGTGGGGCCTGGGGCATACACACATGTGGATGGGGAATCACCACTAACCCCCAACAAACTAGAGCATGACTCGCTCTTACACTGGGGTGACAAGGGTGACACTGGCCGGCGTCACCTACCACATGGACGACGTCGGGCGGAATTCAAAGTCCAACAGGGGCCTGTAATATCACCTTCATTACACTGGTAGGCCCTGCCCATTATTCCACCCAATTGTCCATGAACATACAGGATAATCTGAGCCACCTGCTACCCCATGGGGCTCTGGTAGCTGCCCCATGGGTGATCACTGTCTCCCCTGCTATTTCACTGTCCTGTATTTACCAGTCCCAGTTTCACGCGAATTTGGGCTTCGACACACCCAGGGTGGCTGGAGTGCCATGCAAGATGAATAAACTGAACGACAGGAGCGATAACGGTGGTGGGGGTGGCAGGCCCGCCACCCCCACCTAGACACTCCTCACACCCTGGCTGCCCAATTCAAACTCCCCTCTTGGCGGGCTAGAGAGACTCACATCCCCATATCTCCCCCCCCCCACCTTGCTGACCAATCAGCAGGAAGCCGGCACGACTCCATGGTGCCGCTTCCAGTAACAATCATTGGCGCCAAAACTCGGTGTAGGGGTAGAAGTGCCTAAGCCAATCACAGGCGTCCCTTGCCTGGTGGCGTGGCGTGACGTCACAGGGAGGGGGAGGCCTAATACAACGTCTCAACGTCTCCCTTGGTGGGGGGAAGGCAACGTTCCCCCACTGTCCCCCCCCACCCGTATCGGTTCTTGAGTCATAAACCTCACACCATCACTCTTAAATCTCTCCCTATTTCACAAAACAGGAAAAATTTGCTGTAATTCTCTCTACAGAGCAATCACAGACCTCTAATTAGTTTTAACTGACAGCATTTAACATAAGCTTCCATATGACACCCAACAAGTATATGTAAATTTGAAAGCTTCAGTTTCTAGAGTCCCTAGAGCGACTAGCCTATTCTAGAAACTAGGAAAACTAGCTGAGGAGATTCTACATCTCCTCACACACACACACACCAACACAAACAGTCACTCAAACATTCACATGAACATACAAGTGCTGATTTGATGTGCACTTCAATAGAAAGTTGAAAATGAAATAAATTTTTCAAAGCGGTTAAATAAATCAGGTGAAGTTGTAAAACACATTGTATCCAGCTTTATTATAACATACGGACCATAAGCACTCATCTACTGCCTTACTGTAACCAACTTAATAATCATGAACACTCACCCACCACGTTACTGAAAGCAACATATGAATCACAAACACTTATTCACCACGTAACTGTAAGCAACTCATGACTCATAAACACTCACTCACTACCACACTGTAAACAACTAATCGTATTTGTGGAGACTGGAAGATGTAGCTGTGGACTTGAGTCTCCCAATAACCCTTTGACTCATCAGTGAAAAAGAGGGAGTTGCCAAAGGAATGGAAGACAGCCAATGTAGTGTCACTGTGACAGAAAGGAAGGACACAGAAGCCACTAAACTACACTGTGACGATAGGAAAGATTTCTATGGAGTGAGGTGTGGCGATTTCGACGCCATCTATATGGACCTGCACTCCAACTCCTAGGCATTACATGAGACGAAGACAATGCAAAGGTTCCTTTTTCTTACCTCAATGAGAAGAGGAGGTGGATGATGATGACCTCTGGTGAGGACGTAACGGTGTCAACACCATCAACATTGTGCATCACATTACATGTCACAGTTCCCTGGTGACAGATTGTCATCCTGTGTTCTCCATGTAAACTTTCTGACTGGCTAATGACTTTTATGTTGACAGAGGTGACGTGAAGGGTCTATATCGTTGTGGAAATCATTTCACCTTGGGTAGTGCAGAACTTCTGATTTAATCCTGTGAGAGGACAAGTGGCTGCCGTTGATAGTAAGCAGTGTGTTAGGTGTTGTACTTGTCCAGTGTTGTGTGGACCCACGTAGCCGGGACTTACCCAAGAGGAGTTACAAGACGACAGTAGTGGCCGTCTGCTGAGAAGTGCTGCTAGTGTGTTGCTAGAGACTTCTGCCAGGGTGTTAGAGACCCCTGGAAGGGTGTTAGAGACTTCTGACAGGGTGTTAGAGACCCCTGGAAGGTATTATTTGTGACCTTTGTCAGCGTGTTGCTGAAGCCCTCTGCCAGTGTGTTTAAATAAATATAAATATAAATATAAATAAATAAATAAATATGTTTATTCAGGTAAGGTACATACATACAAGTGATGTTACATTAATGGATCGAATTATAGATAGAGCTAGTACATACAATGCCTAAAGCCACTATTACGCAATGCGTTTCGGGCAGGAAGAACATTAATATCTAGAACTTAATACTAATTGAGCATAAAGAATAAAATGTGTTGAGAACAAATACAAATAAAGATAAAAAAAAGGGGGGGAACATGACTGAAAAAGCAGCACAAATACAAAAGGTTGACAAACAGCGTTGATTAAAAAAATAACAGACATGGGTTGACAATAGAGGGGTAAGGTAGGTTACAGGGAATTTATTAGGTAGTGTTTAGTTTTAATCTTAAACTGGGTGAGAGAGGTACAGTCTTTAACAAGGTTGGGGAGGTCATTCCACATTCTGGGTCCCATGATTTGTAGAGCATTTCTAGTTTGATTAAACCGTACTCTTGGAATATCAAAACTGTATTTATTTCTGGTGTGGTGCTCATGGGTTCTTTTAAAACCTGCAATGAAGCTTTTGAGTTCAGGATTGGCATTACAGTTCAGCGTTTTATATATGTATAATACACATGAGAGAATGTGCAGTGACTTAATATCTAACATATTCAGAGATTTGAGTAGGGGTACCGAGTGATGTCTGGGGCCAGAGTTGGATATTGTCCTAATAGCAGCTTTGTGTTGAGTAATTAGAGGACGTAAATGATTTTGGGTAGTAGAACCCCAAGCACAAATACCATAGTTGAGATATGGATAGATGAGGGAGTAATAGTCACCAGGGCAGGTCGGGGTACATAATATCTGATCTTAGAAAGAATGCCAACAGTTTTTGAAACTTTTTTTGATATATTTAGAATGTGTCTCTGGAAATTCAGCTTGTGGTCAATGAGAACGCCAAGGAACTTGCCATCTAATTTGTTACAAATTTGGGTATTGTTTATTTTGAGATTTATTTGATTAGAGGATTTGTTGCCAAACAAAATATAGAAAGTTTTGTCAATGTTAAGGGTGAGTTTGTTGGCAGTTAGCCAAAGATGGACTTTATTTAGCTCAGTATTCACTGTGGCATTTAGAGCAAGGGGGTCAGGACTGGAGTAAATGAAGGTTGTGTCGTCAGCAAATAGAATTGGTTTGAAGTGTTGGGAGGCATTTGGAAGGTCATTAATGTAGATGAGAAAGAGGAGAGGGCCAAGTATGCTCCCCTGGAGAGCGGATGTGGGGTATTGGGACACCGTGACGATACGGTGTGTGGACTTGCCCATGTTGAGGACGGTGAACTAGCCGGTGATTACCACTGAACGTGGACGACGTATACTTGAGCATAGTGAACTCGCCGGGTTTTGAAGAACACTGCAGATATATTGAGTGTTCTGTGTGAAAGCGACACTGTGTACGTAAGTGTAGTTATACTTCGCTGAATAATATATTGGTGATGGTGTAATTGGTATTGTTTATCTCCATTTATTCCTTGCACTATTAGCTTGCTACTGCCAGTTCTTCAGAACTTACCATTGACTTTGGGTGGGATCATATAAGAAGAGGCTCTAAGGCACATTAAGCAGAATGAACCTGGTTACTGGCTCAAGTAACTAACATAATTGGAATCCCCAGCGGGATCCGATACCTCGTCAGGAAAGTTTGATAGAATTGGTTAAGTAATTAGTGCAATCCCCTTTGTTTAGATTTTATTTCCCATTTTTTTAAGTGTTCAGTGTTGGGAAACAGTGCAGTGTTACGTGATTGTGCGCAGCGTTTCAAAAGTTAACAATGGCTGAGAAACAGACCATTGATACTCTGGACGATGTTCAGGAGTTCCTAAACCAGGAGAACTGCCTTCCCAAGTTGAAACATCTTGGTAAGCCTGAGTTAGTGTTAATAAGTGCCTACCTTGAGATTAAGGTGAGCGATAGATATTTGTGTGTTGAGATCTGTTATGTTTGTGTATAGCTGAGGAACTCTTGGTTGTATGGATGATATAAAGTCATTCCTGGTTACTGACTTTAATACTTAAATAATTACATGATAGCTGCTTCCAAGCTGGTAGCGTCCTGTATGCTATGTTTACCTCCTCTCTCTGGCGTCTCAGCCGCCGCACATAGAAAACGGATGGTACCATTTTCTATAAACATGACAAGATCCTCTCAGAGGTGTAAAGGCATTTCAAACTTAAAGGCAAGCAGCAAGGTAAAGGAGAAAGTGTTATGGCTTCCATTGAAAAGGAAGACCAAGGTAGTGATAGCGAGGGTGATCCAGGTGAACTTAATATGAGCCATTTGACAGTGAAATGAGAGTTAGAAATCCATCGAGAAATAAAATGGAAAAGCTAGAACGAGAAAGAGAGAGAGAGAGAGAAAAAAAAGAAGAAGAACGAAGAGGGAGAGAAGAAAAAGAAAGGGAACTATCAGGAGAAAGCGCCAAGCCATTACGACTATATAGCACTGGAAAGGGGATCAGGATAAGGATTTCGGATGGGACGGGGGGGGGGGGAAATGATGCCCAACCACTTGGACGGTCGGGGATTGAACGCAGACCTGCATGAAGCGAGACCGTTGCTCTACCGTCCAGCCCAAGTGGTTGGAAAGAAAGAGAACAAAGACGAGAGAGGGAACGCGAAATTGAGTTGAAACATTTGGAAATGGAAGAAAGGAGAGAAGAAAGAGAGAGAAAGATAAAGAAGAAAGAAAACACGAATTGGAAGTGTTGCAACACTTAATACCAGATTAAGTAGTAGAAGGGACACCAGTGGTTTCGACCCAGTGTGGAACATTAAAATGGTGCCTAAATTCAATGATAAGGAAGTGTCCAAGTTCTTCGCTGCTTTCGAGAAGGTCGCTGCATCATTAGACTGGCCAAGAGACAACTGGGCAATTATAATTAAGAAGACATCAGAGCACACTTTTACGGAGTTCGCGTGTATTAAGAAGCTACTGTTTTACGAATGGTGCGTCACGGAAGGTGGAGACCAAAGAACAACTGGAACAACTCGTCTTATTAGAAGAATTCAACAGGTGTTTGTCCGGTGATCTGAAGACATACTAGAAGGAGCAGCAAGTAGAGACCTTGGGTGCTGCAGCCACCATGGCTGAAGAATATATTCTAACCCATAGGACCTCTACCAGGTACGTTCCTAAGAGCTACTCAAAACTGCAATCGCCATATTTCATTGGCATGTGTACTTTGGCAGTAGTGGGTCATTTTCCTGTTGAGGTGATAGAGGTCATACTGGGCAATGACTTAGTTTTGGACAGTAGCCATCCCATGATTGGGGACGATCCGGTTGAAAGTTGATAAGGCCTGAAGTAGTACTACAAATCTGATCCCAGGTGCAGACACAGTTGAGAGTAAATGACAATGACTTGTTTAACCCTACATCTACCCTACAGGTTGACGACCACGCTCCATCCAACACTCTCGACTCTACCCCTGAACCGAAGCACTGGATTAGAGCGACTTGGATCACTGAGCAGGAGAAGGAACCCCAAGTGCAAGCACCCACAGATACCCTAGAGTCTGGTGCGACGGCAGGTCACTCGTACTTCCGGAAAGATAAGGTGAGGTGCTCACGGAACCGACCAGTAACTCCCCAGACCTCAGAGGTGTGTGCACAGGTTGTTGTGCCCTCCATGTTCCGAACCAGGCTGATGGAAACAGCCCATTAGGGACATTGCAGACTTTCGTAAGTTGTTCATCATCTAGCCAGATATTTCTTCGGTATCTTCTGTGTTGTTTTCCTATTTGCCATAGGCTCCGTGCCGAGTGAGTCTCTGGGATCATCTCCGTTGGAGATGGCATATAGTCACACGGTGAGAGGACCATTAGCGATGACCAAGGAGCAGTGGAGGGACCAGAAGCAGATGCTGGTACACGTAGGCAAGGTGAAGCGGTGTCAGGGATGGGACATTCGCCCAGTGACGAGGGTTATCACAAGAAGACATGACCAAGAAGTGATTGAGGATGTTGGTAGTCAAATAACGGTTATAACGAGTGACAGGTCTAGCCAGGTTAATGTACCTTGTGTGACTAGTGGGCGAGGTGCCAACATTATAAGGAATGTTGACAGCCGTGAAGTTAGAAGAGTGAACGTCCTATTCACCCCGCCACTGTCACCCAAGGTATCCAACCCGTCCTCGCAAATTCGTATAGTCAATATTGACTTATTAGTTACGTGCATAGGTGACATACTAAGCATAATAGTTTCCCTTGAAAAGCTTCATAGAAAACACCGACCTTACCTAACCTACTTAGTATATTAAAATAAGCATCTTATAGCTTCGTAATTACAATTGTTACTTAACCTATTATAGGTATAGGTTAGGTAATAATTGTAATTACGAAGCAATAAGACGCTTATCTTATCATACTTAGTAGGTTAGGTAAGGTCGGTGTTTCTATGAAGCTTTTCAAGGGAAACTATTATGTTAAGTATGTCACGTATGCACTTATTTAATAAGTCAATATTGACTATACGAATTTGCGAGGACGGGTTGAGATATCACCATCGACCCCAGCTTTACTGTCACCCAAGGTATCACCATCGACCCCAGTTTTACTGTCACCGACCAGACCTTCAACAGCGTGGCCGTGACCCTGACTTCCTTCAGCGTACAGACTGTCACCGTGGGAACACGCGTGAACCTAGTCATCGGTCACTGGTACTTATCTCCAGGCTGTACCTGGTAGCCAAAGTCGTCTACTTCCTGTATTCCAGATTGCTGTCTCCCTGGGGGACAGCCAGACCGGTACAGGAAACACCTTCTGCAACCATCGGACATTCTGCAACAATCAGCCACCAGCAGTACCGCTGCTCAGGGAGGTACTGGCAGTTTGTCTCAGTTTATCGATCTTCCTCATAGCCTCAGTACTTACATTAACCAAGACGTGCAAGGTGGCCCCGCTCCTGACAGGCCCGTCAGTCAGACCATCGCCTGTGGTCTTGGTGTTCGCTGTGTCCATGGTGGCCCCGCTCCTGACAGGCCCGTCAGTCAGACCATCGCCTGTGGTCTTGGTGTTCCTCATAGCCCCGGTACTTACATTAACCAAGACGTGCAAGGTGGCCCCGCTCCTGACAGGCCCGTCAGTCAGACCATCGCCTGTGGTCTTGGTGTTCGCTATGTCCAAGGTGGCCCTGCTCCTGACAGGCCCGTCAGTCAGACCATCGCCTGTGGTCTTGGTGTTTCTCATAGCCCCGGTACTTACATTAACCAAGACGTGCAAGGTGGCCCCGCTCCTGACAGGCCCGTCAGTCAGACCATCGCCTGTGGTCTTGGTGTTCGCTGTGTTCAAGGCATCCCTACTGGTACAGCTCCTGGAGCAGCACTTTCTCCTCACATTGGTACTCACTCTGCATAAGTCGAATTTGTTTGCTTACAAATACTAATTTGGGTTATTTTATTTTTAGAAACCAAACCAAACTATTTTTGGTGGGGAGGTGTTGTGATATCAACGCCGTCAATGTACCTGCACTCCAACTCCAAGGCATTAAGTGAGACGAAGATAACGCCATCTGTTGGCGGAGGTGAGGAGTCTGTGGAAGGCTCCTGTTTCATACCTCAGTTGGGAGGTGAGGTCGATGATGATGACCTCTGGTGAGTGAAGTAACGATATCAACGCCATCTTCAATGAGCATTTGATTACATTTCACAGTTCCCCGGTGAAAAGTTGCCATCCTATTTCTTCCCTGTATACTTTCTGTCTGGCTAATGACTTTTATATTCACAAAGGTGACGTGAAGAGTCTATTGCGCTGTGGAAATAGGTTCTTCTCGGGCAGTCCCGAATTCCTGACTTGTTCCTGAGACAGGACAAGAGGCCGCCGTCAGTAGTAGACAGTGTGTTGACTGTTGTACTTGTGGAGTGTTTGGACTAACGTACCTGGGATTTACCCAAGAGGAGTTACGAGGCGAGAGTACTAGTCGTCTGCTGAGAAGTGCTGCTAGGGTGTTGCCAGAAACTTCTGCCAGGGTGTTAGAGACCCCTGAAAGTGATTTTATGACCTCAGCGTGTTGGTGAAGCCTAGCTCTGCCAGGGTGTTTCTGGAGAGCAGATGTGGGGTATTGGGACACTGTGACGATACGGTGTGTGGACTGGCCCATGTTGAGGAAGGTGAACTCACCGGTGATTGACATTGAACGTGGACGACGTATACTTGAAGATGGTGAACTCACCGGGTTTTGAAGAACACTGCAGATATGTGAAGTGCTCTGTGTGCAAGAGACTGTGTGTACATAAGTGTAGTTATACTTCAATAGATAATATATTGGTGAAGGTGTTACTGAGTCTTGTTTTCCACCGTTTATTCCTTGCACAATTACTTGCTATCGCCAATTTTCTATAACTTATCATTGACTTGGGGTGGGATCATAGAGAGGCTCTAAGGCCCATTAAGCAGAAAGAACCCGGTTAATGGCTCAAGCAGGCCGTAACAAGGAGCCTCTGTCACTCACCATAACCAGCATTTAATCTGAATTGTGTGTCTGCAGGAATATTATTGAAGCTAGAGGTGGTTGCCCAAGCATTGACAAACTCCTTTGCTCTGTGTAGAGGGTGAGGGTGTGACACTTGGCCGATATTACCCCTTTATTTTTTTAATATCCTTCCTCGCCTGGCTGAGGGGGGGGGGGGAGGGTGTGAGAGCTCAGACTGTTAACAAAAGTTTCCCAGTTATCTTGCCTGAGCTCTGCCATGCCCTCCCTTGCCTTGGCTAGGGCTTTCTGAAAGAGCTTGAGCATTGCTGGCGTATGGGTGTCTCTATATGCAAGTCCAACTCGTCTGGCAGTGCGTTTCAAAGTACGCAGTTTGGGGTCATCGTAATAGTCATGGTGCTTATTACTTTTCATATTGTTCCGACCATTGGATGGTGTGTGGGGCCGACCTAAAGGGTCAACGATCATTTGAATATTCTGTTTTGAGTGAAATCTAATTTTTTAAGTGTTCCATGAGACGTTTCCTTGTAAGCTTCTCTAGCGTCTAACTGAGAATGGCCGATAATGAAGTTGCTGTGCAGTTTAGTGGCTCATGTGTCCTTTAATTGTAGCACAATGGCACTACATTGGCTGTCTTCCATTCCTTTGGTAACTCCCTCTTTTTCAGTTATGAGTCAAAGAGTTAATGGGAGGCTCAAGTCCGCAGCTACATCTTTCAGTCTCCACAAATACCATTTGTTGTTTACAGTGTGATTTTTATTTTTATTATTACCATTTTGTACCACAGACGTGGCCAAACATTTACAATGCTATCAATCATATTTATATTTTCTTCAGATATCCATGGATAGGGTTAGACATATATTTCAGTGATTTATTGAACAGTCAACCACAGAAGGTGATTCCAGTGCTCATAAAAAGATAATCTAACCTGCATAAAGAAATACATAAATACACAGATTTACGTTTGCCCTACATTAACAGTGTCCCATGTGTCTCTTTATATAATGTCATTAATGTGCGTTTACAGAGGTAAATTGCAAATTTTACCAGCTTCCACATATCCTGAAAATTCATATATACATACATACATTCATACATTCACACATACATTCATACATTCAAACATACTCTCATACATACATTTGAAGCCCCCATGGGAATGAGTGACCACTGTGTGTTGACATTTGAATATCTGGTATAGGTATGGATAACCTATCCAAGGATGGGATTGGATGGGGAAAAGACTAAATTACCGAACCGAAGAGGGAAATATGACGAGATGAGGAACTTCCTAATGGGAATACCTTGGGGAACAGAACTAAGAGAAAGGAATGTACAGGACATGAGGGATTATGTCACCCAGAAATGCTAGAAAGCTACAGACAGGTTTATCCCGGCCCAAAAGGAGAAAAATTAAAAACAATAGAAGAAACCATGGTTCAGTCAGGAATGTATGGTAGCGAAGCAACTGAGTGCAAGAATATAGAAAAACTACAGAAATAACAGAACACCAGAGAGCAGGGAGAGATACCAGAGGGCCAGAAATGAGCACCTCAGAGTGAAGAGAGAAGCAGAGAGACAATATGAAAATGACGTCACTAGTAAAGCCAAGACCCAACCAAAGCTGCTCAACAGCCAAATCAGGAGGAAAACAATTTTGGAGGAACAAGGGATGAAACTGAGAAAAGGGAAGAACGGATACACAGAGAATGACAAGGAGGTGTGTGAAGAACTCGACAACAGATTCCAGGAAGTCTTCACAAAAGAATAAGGAGAAGCCCCTGCACTAAATGACGAAAAAAAAGCCACCTTGCAGGAATTTGACTTCACCAGTGATGAGGTCAGAAGGAATCGGTTGGAACTGAAAGTGACAAAGGCTGTTGAACCTGACAAAATCTCACCGTGGATACTAAAAAAAAGGTGCTGAAGCAATATGCGCGCCACTCTCTATGGTATATAGCAGGTCACTGGAAACAAGAGACCTACCGGAAAGCTGGAAGACATCTAATGTAGTCCCAATATACAAGAAGGGTGACAGGCAAGAGGCACTGAACTACAGGCCAGTTTCCCTAAATTGTATACCATGCAAGGTGATGGAGAAGATCGTGAGGAAATGGCTCGTTGACCATCTGGAGGGAAATAACTTTGTAATACACCACCAGCATGGGTTCAGAGATGGTAAATTGTAGCTCACAGGTTTAATAGAGTTCTATGACCAAGCAACACAAATTTGGCAAGAAAGGAGAAGGGTGTTTGTGGTTTTTTTTCTTTTTTTTGCTGTCACGACTGCAATGCGTACGTCGCCAATGTACATGTGGCAGACGCTTCACGAAGCTGTCGGAATTAGCAAAATAGAAAATACGAGAGCAACCGTACAGGGCCTGGGAGCAAGGTCGAGTTAGAGTCCTTGTGGGTCTCTTCTCAGACTAGCCTCACCTGGTCCTGCTCCACGTTGGTCGTTGGAATCTCCTCAATGATGTAACACTTTAAGGGACTCCTAGGGTCCTCATCAAATTTATAGTTTAGTGACTTACAGGCAACTCGGTGTTGAAGACACCTAGAGCTGAAGGCTGGAGTAATATTAGCAGTATTCAGAAGTGGTTCAACGGAAACACCGCATAAAGCTTAACAGTAGTTTATTTACTAACTTAACCACTAATACACAGGGTGCTTGATTTACTTTTGATTGGCGTCAGCAAAGCTATGGTTGCATTAGCGAGACTCTTGCCGTCTGGCTAATCGACTCGTATCCACTCGTGGAGAAACACCTAACTTAACACAGTTGACAGCCAATCACTAACACGGCAACCTAACTGCCGGTATGCAAAGGGATCACAAGAGTTCCAACCGGATACTCGGTAATGATGATATGCAATAAACACAATAATAATCACACAATAACTAAATGTGTGGTGTATGTGAAGCTCACATTCACAGACGAATGAAATGCAGTGATACCACACAGATAAACACGCATTCACCTTCGATTCACCTATAACCTGCGACAGGTATAAGAAGGTGAGAACTGTGGTTGATCCCTCAGATCAACACAGACACAATAAACAATGACAAGATCTTGTACTTACAGATAAGGTACCTTTCCTTACGCACTCACTCAGACTCGTTTATACAAGCACTCGTAGGTGGCCTGATAGCTGGTTTCGCTCGTAGACACGGAGGGTACTCGCAGTATCTTGAGATGATTTCGTGAGTAAAGCGTGCTGTATGCTTAACAGACAGACACACGCGCACACACTGGCACTGACGGTGCGTGAGGTGGTGACGTCACGTAGGAGTGAGGGCGGCGGCGGCTGGTGACAGCTAGCGGCGGGCGCTCGAGGTACTGAGGTACACGCTCAGGATGAGTGGCGGCTGGCGGCTGCTGTGGTACACCATGCAGGTACACTTATGGTAAGGTCACACACACAGGTTACTTAGGCGGCGGCACTGCCTTAGTTCACTCTAAGTCACTCACGACGATCTTTGTCACCAGGGGTTACCTGATACCAGTCTGTTTCGCTCTGGAGATTTGTCACTTTAGGCTTCTAAACAATATATTCCCACTCGTGATTCTGGCGAGTGTGTGGTATATCGCAAAGACGCTGAGTTAACTTGACGGTGAGGGATAGACGGTGATCAGTCTATTGGCCGGTAGAACAGAACACGTCCTCTGGGTATGGTCGCTCTCACGTGAATGAATTTGCAAGGGTGCCGGGCGTCTCGTGGCACACAACACAAAAGAAGTTACAATTTGACCAATAGCATTGCAGCAAATGAGCGGGAACCAATCATATTAGCTCGTTCGATGAGCAGTAGCAGGAGTGACGTCATGAACACGTCATAGCTGTTATTCAACATCGCGCCGGTTGACCCCAGAGGTCAGACGCTGCTGGCGCCTTCCCCTCTGTCTCAGCGGGCACCAGCCATATACTCACTGACCCTTTGGTAGCAAGTATACTTAGCTCCCTGTATCTACTTCCTGCCTAGACATACGGCGGCCTACGTATTTTAACAGTGTTCCTGGTTAAGTGGGCATTCTGGAGATACCCAACATGCTAGGTCACTATCCAGGATTAAGAGAGATAGGCTTTGTGCACGAAGATCTGTGCACTGCAATGCCATTCAAGTCAGCTGTGGGAGCATCTTGGGAGACATACTCCCACAGTGTTCAGACTGCATTTTCTTGGACTGTGTGGGAGTATGTCTCCCAAGATGCTCCCACAGCTGACTTGAATGGCATTGCAGTGCACAGATCTTATTGCACAAAGCCTAACTCTCTTAATCCTGGATAGTGACCTAGCATGTTGGGTATCTCCAGAATGCCCACTTAACCAGGAACACTGTTAAAATACGTAGGCCGCCGTATGTCCAGGCACAAAGTAGATACAGGGAGCTAAGCTTACTTGCCACCATAGGGTCAGTGAGTACATGGCTGGTGCCCGCTGAGACAGAGGGGAAGGCGCCAGCAGCGTCTGACCTCTGGGGTCAACCGGCGCGATCGGAATAACAGCTATGACGTGTTCATGACGTCACTCCTGCTACTGCTCATCGAACGAGCTAATATGATTGGTTCCCGCTCATTTGCTGCAATGCTATTGGTCAAATTGTAACTTCTTTTGTGTTGTGTGCCACGAGATGCCCGGCACCCTTGCAAACTCATTCACGTGAGAGAGACCATACGAAGAGGACGTGTTCTGTTCTACCGGCCAATAGACTGATCACCGTCTATCCCTCACCGTCAAGTTAACTCAGCGTCTTTGCGATATACCACACACTCGCCAGAATCACGAGTGGGAATATATTGTTTAGAAGCCTAAAGTGACAAATCTCCAGAGCGAAACAGACTAGTATCAGGTAACCCCTGGTGACAAAGATCGTCGTGAGTGACCTAGAGTGAACTAAGGCAGTGCCGCCGCCTAAGTAATCTGTGTGTGACATTACCACAGTGTACAGTGTAGTGCATGGTACCGCCACTCATCCTGAGCGTGTACCTCAGTACCTCGAGCCGCCGTCGCCGCCCTAGCTCCTACGTGACGTCACCACCTCACGCACCGTCAGTGCCAGTGTGCGCGCGTGTGTCTGTCTGTTAAGCATACAGCACGCCCTACTCACGAAATCATCTCAAGATACTGCAAGTACCCTCCGTGTCTACGAGCGAAACCAGCTATCAGGCCACCTACGAGTGCTTGTATAAACGAGTCTGAGTGAGTGCGTAAGGAAAGGTACCTTATCTGTAAGTACAAGATCTTGTCATCGTTTTATTGTGTCTGTGTTGATCTGAGGGATCAACCACAGTTCTCACCTTCTTATACCTGTCGCAGGTTATAGGTGAATCGACGGTGAATGCGTGCTTATCTGTGTGGTATCACGGCATTTCACTCGTCTGTGGATGTGAGCTTCACATACACCACACATTTAGTTATTGTGTGATTATTATTGTGTTTATTGCATATCATCATTACCGAGTATCCGGTTGGAAGTCTTGTGATCCCTTTGCATACCGGCAGTTAGATTGCCGTGTTAATGATTGGCTGTCAACTGTGTTAAGTTAGGTGTTTCTCCACGAGTGGATACGAGTCGATTAGCCAGACGTCAAGAGTCTCGCTAATGCAACCATAGCTTTGCTGACGCCAATCGAAAGTAAATCAAGCACCCTGTGTATTAGTGGTTAAGTTAGTAAATAAACTACTGTTAAGCTTTATGCGGTGTTTCTGTTGAACCACTTCTGAATACTGTCAATATTACTCAAGCCTTCAGCTCTAAGTGTCTTCAACACCGAGTTGCCTGTAAGTCACTAAACTATAAATTTGATGAGGACCCTAGGAGTCCCTTAAAGTGTTACATCATTGAGGAGATTCCAACGACCAACATGGAGCAGGACCAGGTGAGGCTAGTCTGATAAGAGACCCACAAGGACTCTAACTCGACCTTGCTCCCAGGCCCTGTACGGTTGCTCTCGTATTTTCTATTTTGCTAATTCCGACAGCTTCGTGAAGCGTCTGCCACATGTACATTGGCGACGTACGCATTGCAGTCGTGACAGCAAAAAAAAAAAAAGAAAACATCCCACAGACTGTCATAAATCCTTTGACACTGTTTCCCATAAAAGGCTGTTATAAAAGTTGGAGCAACAGGCATGAATAAAAGGTAAGGTGCTCCTGTGGATATGGGAGTATCTAAGCAACAGGAAAAAGATAGTATCAACAGGAGAAAGAGAGAGTAGAGTGAAGGGGGGGCGTTCAGAGAGGCGGGAGTTCACCAACGGAGTCCCACAGGGCTCTTTACTTGGACCCATCCTGTTTCTAATATATGTAAACGATCATCCAGAGGGTATAGACTCATTCCTCTCAATGTTTGCTGATGATGCAAAAATTATGAGAAGAATCAAGACGGATGAAGACAGACAGTACAGGATGACCTGGACAAACTGGAGGAATGGTCTAGAAAATAAGTACTAAAGTTCAACTCGGGAAAGTGTAAAGTAATGAAATTAGGCGAAGGGAGCAGAAGGCTGAGCACAAGGTACCATCTGGGAGGTGAAATCCCGCAAGAGTCAAATAAAGAAAAAGATTTGGGAGGTTGATATCACACCGAACCTGTCCCAGGAGGCCCACATCATCAGCCGCATATGCTAGGTTTGCCAACATAAGAACTGCCTTTAGAAATTTGTGTAAGGAATCGTTCAGTATCTTGTATACCAATTATGTCAGACCAGTTCTGGAATATGCAGCTCCAGCCTGGAGTCTATGCCTTGTTAAACACAAAACAAAGTTCGAGAAGATTCAGAGGTATGCCTCCATATTCGTCTCGGAACTGAGAGGTATGAGCTACGAGGAAAGGCTAACGGAGCTGAACCTCACGTCCGTGGAAAACAGAAGAGTAAAGGGAGTCATGACAGCCACCTACAAAATTCTCAGGGAAATGTTGTTTTACCCTTATTAATCTTCACATTGTACTCTTGCTGGAGACTCAAAATCTGTTTTAATCTAGCATCATGCTTTTCCTCATTCTTCCCACATACAATAATGTCATCTAAAAAACTAGCCACACCCTCAATGTTTACTAACAACTGGGACATTTAATCTTTGAATAATTGCTGGAGACGAGGAGAGTCCAAAAGGCAGTCTTTTTTAGTTAAATAGCCCCTTGTGGGTATTAATCACTAGCAATTTCTGGCTCACCTGCTCTACAGGAATATGCAAGTAAGAATCTTTCTGGTAAATCTTAGAAAAAATGGCCCCCCCCTTACCTTGCAGACCACTGACAACAACTCATCTATCTTGGGCAATGGCTATTTTCGCAATGAATACGAACATTAAGTTCTTTAAAATCTGCACAGATACCTACACAGGTACAGTAGGGGCTCCCCACTCACTATGTGTAATTGGCTCTAAGATGCCTTCTGCCACATGCCTTTCCAGGGCTGATTCGACCAGTTGCTTGTAATGGAAATGAACCGTTCGTGCATTGAAGAATTTAGGTGAAGCCCAACATTTCAGGACAATTTTTGCCACAATGCTGTTAATTGTTAACCTGCCTCCGCTGAATATTTGTCCAACATATCTTCGGCACTTTTAGGTTTTACCTATCGACAAATTCATCCATCAGTCCGGCAAGAAAATTCCCACAATTTCCATGAGATCCTTACCACATAGGCCAGAATTATGTTAATCCACTACATAAAAATCCTGTAATGTTTATGCCAGAAGAGAAACAAACGTACTCTCCACGTGGCTTAATTCCAACAACAACAACAATGACGTCACTGGTATATGGTACATGACTTACTCTTTACAATGCTTATAAACAAAACATCATCTCCTCAAAACATGCTACACCTAACCTATTAAGTAATAAATCATACAAAATACATTAATCCTAACATAAAGGAAAGTGACCATCTGTCCGACCACCGCTTGAGCACATTTATATCTCCCTCTACTCTCCCTCAAACGTCTTCGTTGGTAAATCTCAACAATTACGCATAATCGGCAACTAAAGATACTAAAGTCTTTCTTCTGTTCCTTTGATGACATATATCACAACCTGAATGACCCCAAATGATCTCGTGGGGGTACACTACTTGCATTTTTTAATACTTGCAACTGTTCACCGCTGATTTCTCTTCTTCCATCAATACCCTCTGTATTCAACCAATGATATGTTTTCTCCTCCACACCAACACTCCTTTAGTTAAGAAATAATTGTCTTCAATTTTGGGATGGGGCCCTTCTTAGTGGAACTGTGTTACACATTTGTTGATTATCAGTGAAAATACAGGCAACTAACCCTTCTTCCCTTAGTTTCATTATTTTCATTTAAACATTACATTTAAAAACTCGTAGAGCATTATCTGCCTTAACTGAACCCATGCTGGTGCCTTGAGAGAAAACTTCATATTTTAAGTGTTCCAAGAGACGTTTCCTTGCAAGCTTCTCTAGCGCCTAACTAGGAATGATCGATAATGAAGCTACTGTGTAGTTTAGTGGCTCCTGTGTCCTGTCATTCTGGCACATTGGCACTACATTGGCTGTCTTCCATTCCTTTGGCAACTCCCTCTTTTTCAGTGATGAGTAGAAGAGTTAATGGGCGGCTCAAGTCCCCAGCTACATCTTTCAGTCTCCATAAATACCATCAGTTGTTTACAGCGCACTCACCTATTTGTACTCGCCTATTTGTGCCTGCAGGATCGAGCTTTGACTCTTCGATCAACCCGTCCTCGCAAATTCATATAGTCAATATTGAGTTATTAAATACGTGCATAGGTGACATACTAACCATAGTAGTTTCCCTTGAAAAGCTTCATAGAAAACACTGACCTTACCTAACCTACTTAGTATGTTAAGATAAGCATCTTATAGCTTTGTAATTGCATGTTACTTAACCTATTATAGGTATAGGTTAAGTAATAATTGTAATTACGAAGCAATTACCTAACCTACTTAGTATGTTAAGATAAGCATCTTATAGCTTCGTAATTACATGTTACTTAACCTATTATAGGTATAGGTTAAGTAATAATTGTAATTACGAAGCAATAAGATGCTTATCTTAACATACTAAATAGGTTAGGTAAGGTCGGTGTTTTCTATGAAGCTTTTCAAGGGGGAAACTATTATGTTTAGTATGTCACCTGTGTATGTATTTAATAAGTCAATATTGACTATACGAATTTGCGAGGACGGGTTGCTTTGATACATACAGCTATATAGAATAGGATAGATAGATAGGATACAGCTTGTGACTCCGCTTATCTAGCCATTGGATGTTTAATCCAATGACTCCTGACCTATTTATCTGTCATACCTGCTTTTAAATTTATGAATGGAGTTAGCATCTACAACCTGCTTCTTTACGTCATTCCATTTACTCACTACCCTTATGCTAAAAGAATATTGTCTACCATCTCTATGACACATCTGAGTCTCAAGCTTTCATCCGTGCCCCCTTGTTGTATTGTTATTTAATCTGTTTTCACCTTTTAAATCCCTCTAAGTATTTATACGTCTGTATCATGTCCCGCCCTCCCAAATGTTTCCTCCTCTTTCCTAACGTCGTCAGGTTTAGTTCCTTCTGTCTGTCTTCGTACCTATATCTCTCGGAGCTCTGGTACGTGTCTTGTTAAAAATTTCTGCATCTTTTCGAGGTTCCTTATGTGTTTTTTTATGATGGGGCTCCACGATGGTGTGTCATACTCTAAGACTGGCCTTACATAGGCGGTATACAGTGATCTAAAAAACTCCTTATTCAAGTTACTGAAGGATGTTCTGACTTTTGCCAGAGTAGAGTTTGCGGCTGACGTTATTCTGTTTATATGATCCTCTGGAGTTAGGTTTGGTGTTAGGTCCACTCCCAGGTCTTTTTCTCTAGACGATATAGGGAGGTAGTTTCCCTTCATCGTAAATTGGCCTTCCAATCTCCTGGCTCCTGTCACCATTTCCATCACCTTGCACTTGCTATTGCTAAACTCTAGCAGCCATTATTCGGACCAGCTCTGCAACCAGTTTAATTCATCATAGAGAATCTTTCAATCATCAACTCTCTCAACCCTTCTCACTAGTTTTGCATCATCTGCAAACATTGACATAAAAAACTTGACTCCTGCACCCAAGTCATTTACTTAAATGAGGAATAGTATGGGACCCAGCACCGGTCCTTGAGGCACCCCGCTTGTTACTCTACGCCAGTCCGACTCCTCGCCCCTCACTGTCACTCTCTGACACCTGTCTGTCAGGTAATTCCTTACTAATGATAGTGTGTTTCCGTCTACTCCCGCCTGCCTCTCAAGTTTGTATAATATCCTTCTGTGTGGTACTGTATCAAAGGCTTTTTGGCAGTCCAGAAATATGCAATCTGCCCATCCAGCTTTCTCTTGCCTTATTTTCGTTACCTTATCATAAAACTCCAGGAGGTTCGTCAGGCATGATTTCCCTGCTCTAAAGCCGTGTTGTTGTTTACTTACAAACCTAATTCTTTCTTGGTGAGCAACTAGACTTAATCTTATTATTCTTTAAAGTGATTTGCAAGGGATGCTTGTGAGTTACACTTGTCTGTTGTTAAATGCTTCCTCTCTATTTAATTGTAGATTTGCACCACATTTGCCTTCTTCCAGCAGTTTGGCAATTCCCCCTGTTTAAATGACTCATATATATTAGTTCTAGAGGTATGCTGAGGGCCTTTGGTGCTTCTTTTAACATCCATGGTGATATTCTATCTGGTCCAGTAGCTTTAGTTACATCCAGTGATGTTAGCTGTATTCTTACTTCCTCAGCTGTTACCTCAATATTTAGTAGTTTCTCATCAGGGGCTGCTTCCTCATCTGGCTCTGGGAACTGTTCAGGCTCAATAGTGAACACTCCATGGAAGCTGGCATTGACCTCCTCACAAATTTCTTTATCATTTTCTGTATACTGGACTCCCCTTTTCCGTAACCTGGCCACTTGGTCTTTCACTGCCATTGTCCTTCTAATATGGCTGTGTAAGAGTTTCGGTTGGCTCCATGCTATGGAGGTAATATCATTTTCATAGTTCTGTCAATCTTCTTATGTTTATGGAGTCATTCCTGGCCCTGTTGCATCTATTCCGGTTTACCTCTGTCCTTTGCCTTCTATATTTCCTCCACTTCCTCCTGCTTTTGCTTGTGTTTCCTGGCACTGTCTATTGAACCTCGGGTTATTATATGTTCTCCAACTTTTTGCCCTTAATGGTGGTATGAATCTCTCTTCTGCCTCTTTGCACCTCAGTTATACTTGGTCCATCATTTCCTGGACCGTCTTCGCTCTAAGTTCCTCCTCCCATGCACACTCCCAGATACTCTCCTAATTTCATGTAACATGCCTTCATGTTTCATGTTAGTGTGGTGGTGGGTGAGTGTTTATGACACANAACCAATGATATGTTCTCTCCTCCATACCAGCACTCTTTAGTTATTAAATCCGGTCTTCAATTTTGGGATGGTGACCTACTAAATGGAACTGTGTTACACGTTTGTTGATTATCAATGAAAATAACGGCAGCTAACCCTTCTTCAGGTACTTTTATCATTTTTATTTAATCACAACACTTATAAACTCGTGGGGTATTATCTGCCTTAACTGAATCCATGCTGGTGCTTAGATTATTTCATTTATTATGCACCCCATACCCATCTTGTGGGGCGGTAGTTGAAAGGGTTACAGAGGCACATAATGGGCTCAGGGACTGAACCCCACAATTCATTTATCTAAGCAAGTTACAATCTTGATGAGCTAGTTACAAAATTCAATGCACAATCATCACATCAACAATGGGCTCGAGACCGACCACAAGTACAGTTTCTAAATTAAGCAACTGACATATGTGGAGAGCTACTGTCACAATTGATATGTTTGTCCTGCACACCGCCCCCATCCAGTGTGCAGCAGTGGATAGGTTACAATCACTTTGTTACTACCTACAGTTAGCAAACTGGGGACATTTGACTAAGATATCTGGTAGCAGATCATTTTGAATGAAATATTTACTCATCTACGGAACATTTGTAGTAGAATTGTGTTTGAATTTCACTTATCTTCACGCACTTCATCATATAGTGATGGAGGGTGTGCGAAGAATTTAGTTGACACAGTTTACATTTGGTCAGCAGCAGATAATGAGAATTTCCAGAGATACTTGTAACCGAGTCTAAGCCGAGCAGTAGTAACATCTAGAAGTCTGCTGATTTTATTGGATCGTAACGGTCACTAGAGTCGACCACTGACCCCTTCCCATTTCCCCTCCTTTTCCCCATTGTTTCATCTCCCTCTCCACTTTCCTCTTCTCCACCCCCTTCCAGTAATAAAAAGTCAAGTTTTTCCCTCGGGTGGTGACACCGTCTTTGGACTACCATTCCCCCGCCGCCCACTCCCATTTGCCACTTCCCTTTCAGTGCAACCTGTCCTCTTAAAAATAGCGTCGCTTTTGGCCGTTTGCTCGTATGGCCGAAAGTGGACGTAATTTGAAAATTAAAAAAGACGAAAATAAATTTGGGATTTTTTTTTCAACAACAGTAAGTTAAGGGCCCTCTGATAGGTTAGGTGGGCAGGAAATTCTCATAATTTTTCAAAACGTTATAAAAAAATTAATGGAAAGTTTCCTCTTCTAACCTTGCCGAGTAAGCCGGACGACTCAAACAAAAAAATGGAACAGTACGTAACTTTTGTGAGTCGATTTCATTTCAAATTACGTCCAAATTTGGCCGTAGCGCGCATACGAGCGATAAGTGACGTTTTTTTAAGAGGACGGGTTGCGAGGTAAGCGGGCTGACTGAGCAACCCGTCCTCTTAAAAATAACGTCACTTTTCGCTCGTATGCTCGCTATGGCCAAATTTGGACGTAATTTTAAATGAAATCGATTCACAAAAGTAACGAACTGTTCCGTTTTCTGTTTGAGTCGTCCGGCTTCTACCCCGACCTCTGTCTCCTCTATAGCCATTGACAAGTTGGCGGCAATAAACTCAGCCGGTGTCATATACATATCCCTGCTCATGTTACATCTGGAGGCCTTGGTCCAACAGGCCCTGTTCCCAGATGTCTGGTGTGGGAACACCAGGCCGAGTGAATCACCGGTCAGCTGGTGTAGCTTCCTCAGTCTACGGAGGGAAACATACCCTTTCAGACAAGCCCCAGCATGACTTGAGGTATCATTGGTGGAGAGGACAAGAGCACAGGCCGCTGAATGGCTGTAGGTCTATGTGGGCGGGGCCCCCTGAAGGGCAGTGCCTGTCATTGACTGGCTGGACTCTGGGCTACGGCATACACTTTGAGATGGTTGGCTGAAGGCATATGGGGGTGGAGCTCTCCCTCACTTGCAGGCATATGGGGGTGGAGCTCTCCCTCACTTGGAGGCATATGGGGGGTGGAGCTCTCCCTCACTTGGAGGCATATGGGGGTGGAGCTCTTCCTGACTTGGAGGCATATATGGGGGTGGAGCTCTTCCTCACTTGGAGGCATATATGGGGGTGGAGCTCTCCCTCACTTGCAGGCATATGGGGGTGGAGCTCTCCCTCACTTGGAGGCATATGGGGGGTGGTGCTCTCCCTCACTTGGAGGCATATGGGGGGTGGAGCTCTCCCTCACTTGGAGGCATATGGGGTGGAGCTCTTCCTCACTTGGAGGCATATATGGGGGTGGAGCTCTTCCTCACTTGGAGGCATATATGGGGGTGGAGCTGTCCCTCACTTGGAGGCATATGGGGGTGGAGCTGTCCCTCACTTGCAGGCATATGGGGGTGGAGCTCTCCCTCACTTGGAGGCATATGGGGGTGGTGCTCTCCCTCACTTGGAGGCATATGGGGGGGGTGGAGCTCTCCCTTACTTGGAGACATATGGGGGTGGAGCTCTCCCTCACTTGGAGGCATATGGGGGTGGAGCTCTCCCTCACTTGCAGGCATATGGGGGTGGAGCTCTCCCTCACTTGGAGGCATATGGGGGTGGAGCTCTCCCTCACTTGGAGGCATATGGGGGGGTGGAGCTCTCCCTCACTTGGAGACATATGGGGGTGGAGCTCTCCCTCACTTGGAGG
Source organism: Procambarus virginalis (assembly GCA_020271785.1). Taxonomy (NCBI): domain Eukaryota; kingdom Metazoa; phylum Arthropoda; class Malacostraca; order Decapoda; family Cambaridae; genus Procambarus; species Procambarus virginalis. The sequence continues at coordinate 61,541 of WNGS01159966.1, forward strand.
CATATGGGGGTGGAGCTCTCCTTCACTTGCAGGCATAGGGGGGTGGAGCTCTCCCTCACTTGGAGGCATATGGGGGTGGAGCTCTCCCTCACTTGGAGGCATATGGGGGTGGAGCTCTCCCTCACTTGGAGGCATATGGGGGTGGAGCTCTCCCTCACTTGGAGGCATATGGGGGGTGGAGCTCTCCCTCACTTGGAGACATATGGGGTGGAGCTCTCCCTCACTTGGAGACATATGGGGTGGAGCTCTCCCTCACTTGGAGGCATATGGGGGTGGAGCTCTCCCTCACTTGGAGGCATATGGGGTGGTGCTCTCCCTCACTTGTAGGCATATGGGGGGGTGGAGCTCTCCCTCACTTGGAGACATATGGGGGTGGAGCTCTCCCTCACTTGGAGGCATATGGGGGTGGAGCTCTCCCTCACTTGCAGGCATATGGGGGTGGAGCTCTCCCTCACTTGGAGGCATATGGGGGTGGAGCTCTCCCTCACTTGGAGGCATATGGGGGTGGAGCTCTCCCTCACTTGGAGGCATATGGGGGTGGAGCTCTCCCTCACTTGGAGGCATATATGGGGGTGGAGCTCTTCCTCACTTGGAGGCATATGGGGGTGGAGCTCTCCCTCACTTGGAGGCATATGGGGGTGGAGCTCTCCCTCACTTGGAGGCATATGGGGGGTGGAGCTCTCCCTCACTTGGAGACATATGGGGTGGAGCTCTCCCTCACTTGGAGGCATATGGGGGTGGAGCTCTCCCTCACTTGTAGGCATATGGGGGTGGAGCTCTCCCTCACTTGTAGGCATATGGGGGTGAAGCTCTCCCTCACTTGGAGGCATATGGGGGTGGAGCTCTCCCTCACTTGGAGGCATATGGGGGTGGAGCTCTCCCTTACTTGGAGGCATATGGGGGTGGAGCTCTCCCTCACTTGGAGGCATATGGGGGTGGAGCTCTCCCTCACTTGGAGGCATATGGGGGTGGAACTCTACCTCACTTGGAGGCATATGGGGGTGGAGCTCTCCCTCACTTGGAGGCATATGGGGGTGGAGCTCTCCCTCACTTGAAGGCATATGGGGGTGGAGCTCTCCCTCACTTGGAGGCATATGGGGGTGGAGCTCTCCCTCACTTGGAGGCATATGGGGGTGGAGCTCTCCCTCACTTGGAGGCATATGGGGGTGGGGCTCTCCCTCACTTGGAGGCATATGGGGGTGGAGCTCTCCCTCACTTGGAGGCATATGGGGTGGAACTCTACCTCACTTGGAGGCATATGGGGGTGGAGCTCTCCCTCACTTGGAGGCATATGGGGGTGGAGCTCTCCCTCACTTGAAGGCATATGGGGGTGGAGCTCTCCCTCACTTGGAGGCATATGGGGGTGGAGCTCTCCCTCACTTGGAGGCATATGGGGGTGGAGCTCTCCCTCACTTGGAGGCATATGGGGGTGGGGCTCTCCCTCACTTGGAGGCATATGGGGGTGGAGCTCTCCCTCACTTGGAGGCATATGGGGGTGGAGCTCTCCCTCACTTGGAGGCATGTGGTGGTGGAGCTCTCCCTCACTTGGAGGCATATGGGGGTGGAGCTCTCCCTCACTTGGAGATTGTTGAACTAATGTTTAGTCAGTGTGTACTAGAGTGTGAACTGGGGTGGTCCACCAAGGTCCAGTAGGAGAGCCATCAACATCTTGTGGCTGGTAACTGTGGTGGTCCACCAAGGTCCAGTAGGAGGGCCATCAATCTCTTGTGGCTGGTAACTGTGGTGGTCCACCAAGGTCCAGTAGGAGAGCCATCAATATCTTGTGGCTGGTAACTGTGGTGGTCCACCAAGGTCCAGTAGGAGAGCCATCAATATCTTGTGGCTGGTAACTGTGGTGGTCCACCAAGGTCCAGTAGGAGAGCCATCAATATCTTGTGGCTGGTAACTGGGGTGGTCCACCAAGGTCCAGTAGGAGAGCCATCAATATCTTGTGGCTGGTAACTGTGGTGGTCCACCAAGGTCCAGTAGGAGAGCCATCAATATCTTGTGGCTGGTAACTGGGGTGGTCCACCAAGGTCCAGTAGGAGAGCCATCAATATCTTGTGGCTGGTAACTGTGGTGGTCCACCAAGGTCCAGTAGGAGAGCCATCAATATCTTGTGGCTGGTAACTGGGGTGGTCCACCAAGGTCCAGTAGGAGAGCCATCAATATCTTGTGGCTGGTAATTGTAGGTATAAGGTAATGTGCTATCGTTGGTTATCTGCTCAGTTATCCTCCAACCCATTTGCATCGATATAAGATTTTGTAAAAATTTGAATGTATTCACATGTCATTATATCAATAAAGTTTACATTGATTAATTTCGGTGTATAGCTAATTTTCCCACTAATTAATTCTGAGTCATTTAAGTTCCCATTACATGCTATGTTTTGCAAGTTTCCCCGTGGTTCTCCATTTTCATTCTGAGTTAAAGATGTCCGATGATTCTCAGTAAGTAAACTGTGGAGTTGTTATAAATTATGCCAAAGTATTAATTTCCAAGGTGCCTACGTCATTGTCAGGTACTGAACTACTCTTCCCTTAGTCCAGTATTTTCCGTTCAGTCACACTCTTCTTGGGGGGAAGTGGTGGCAGTGTTTAAGTATTATTATATATTAAGGCTTAACAATCAGGTGTTTGTCTCCAGTGATGAACACGGGGCCAGCAGAGTTGGTAAGTACGCTAGTGGGTCAAGTGGCCTGGCCCACATGTGTTGAGAAGGTGTAATAGGGTGTGGGGAAAACATCTGCTGTTACAAGGATCATCCTTAGATGTGTGGCTCCTCTTGCATGATAGTATGATGATAGATGCAGTTACTGGTGTCGACTTCACTTTGCTTCAGATCTACAAGATGTTGTTGAAGTTCTTAGTGTACTATTACTCTCAGACTGCTCATTGACACCCAAGGTTATATTCAGTTTCTCCTTTAAAGGCAGAGTCTTTGGCTAACTCATCAGCTCCATCATGCATTCGGAGGTCAACATGAGATGAGTCAACATGAAGCCTTAATGTGTTACAATCATTAATAATTTTGTTGTATTCGTGGTTAGCTTCAGACACGAGCAGGTTACAGTTATGTCTTAAATAGTTGAAAGCCATTAAGATTGATAAGGAGTTGAGAGCAATTAAGGATGATAAAGAGTTGAGAGTAATTAAGGGTGATAAAGAGTTGAGAGTAATTAAGGATGATAAAGAGTTGAGAGTAATTACGGGTGATAAAGAGTTGAGAGTAATTAAGGGTGATAAAGAGTAGAGAACAATAAGGATGATGAAGACTTGAGAGTAATGAAGGATGATAAAGTGTTGAGAGTAATTAAGGATGATAAAGAGTTGAGAGCAATTAAGGATGATAAAGAGTTGAGAACAATTAAGGATGGTAAAGAGTTGAGAGTAATTAAAGATGATAAGAAGTTGAGAGTAATTAAGGATAATAAAGAGTAGAGAACAATAAGGATGATACAGACTTGAGAGTAATTAATGATGAAAAGAGTCACTTACAATTAATGTATCAAGTTTGGAGACTTGTACACATTTCAGTGCAAGAAGCAAGGGCCATTAGTTCAGTCTGAAGGGTTGAGGCCCAGTTGTTTATACGGACTCCCCACTCAAAGTATAGGCCATCGCCCATTGTCAGGACAACTGCACTTCCAGCTGCACCCGTGGTGCGGTGTAGGGAACCATCAGTGTATATGATTTAAGAGAGAGAATGTTCTGTGGACAGAGCATCAATATGGCTTAAGGCGTTGAGCTTTACCTCAAGACGAAGCTTGGGCTGATCTCTAATTTGCTTCTGCGTGAAAAGAGAGGGATTAAAAGTGTAATGGGTGAAATATCAATGGTGAAGGAAAGTGCCGAAAATTTCTCTCTTGCTACAAATGATAAATCTGATACATTCTGAGTTCAGTTCCAGATTTAGTTATCAACATGGAACAATGTTGACGTTCAAAAAATAAATTCTGGAGGTCTTCTGTGCAAGGGTTAGGATGAGCTAACGTAAGCATGTTTATACCAATTTGACAGTTAATTTCAGCAACACGATCAACGACGCTCGGAATATTAAGTTATTTTCTCATATTAAGTATCTTTGTGGTACGAGGGCACCCAAGGATTATCCTCAAGGCTTCGTTCTCCATTGTTTCAAGCCCTCCAAGCTTTCTTTCAGGCATCAAAACAAGCAGAGGTGCAGCATAATCCACTAAAGATCTGATGTATGCAAGGTACATCATTTTGAAAATTCTGACATTGGCACCATAGCCTGAGTGATAACCTGCAACAGCCTTGAGAGCTCGGAGCCTCTCTTTATACTGACGACAGAGTCTTAATACAACAAGACCATACAGTGGCACCTCAAGGCCAAGGTATTTGAATCTGTTAACATAGTCAAGTTGGGAGCCATCAGACAGTTGCATCTTGCGAACAGCTCCTCCCTGCCTGGGTGGGCGCCGATTGTGTATCTTTGTTTTCTCTGCTGACATGACTAAACCTAGGTCCTGACATGAGTCTAATACAGAGTTAAGAGTGTTCTGCGTGTTAGCATACCCAGTGGTGTGTATCATTATATCATCAGCATACCCAGTGGTGTGTATCATTATATCATTAACATAACCAGTGGTTTGTATCATTATATCATCAGCATACCCAGTGGTGTGTATCGTTATATCATCACCACACCCAGTGGTGTGTATCATTATATCATTAACATACCCAGTGGTGTGTATCATTATATCATCAGCATACCCAGTGGTGTGTATCATTATATCATCAGCATACCCAGTGGTGTGTATCATTATATCATCAGCATACCCAGTGGTGTGTATCATTATATCATTAACATACCCAGTGGTGTGTATCATTATATCATCAGCATACCCAGTGGTGTGTATCATTATATCATCACCACACCCAGTGGTGTGTATCATTATATCATCAGCATACCCAGGGTATGTATCATTATATCATCAGCATACCTAGTGATGTGTATCATTATATCATCAGCATACCCAGTGGTGTGTATCATAATATCATCAGCATACTCAGTGGTGTGTATCATTATATCATCAGTATAGTCAATGATGTGCACGTTGGGTTTGCTCGGTACATAGTTTAACAGCATGTTTATAAGGATAATAAATAACGTAGTACTGAGAACACCACCCTGTAGGGTACCTAGTTCCAAGTATCTTGTTACACTCCTATGCCCTTGGAAAAATACAGATGACTTCCTGTTGGATAAGTAACCTCTGATCCAACAAAGAAGCCGACCACCAATATTCATTTTCGCAAGCTCACTCCAGATAACATGTCGGTTTGCAATATCAAAGGCAGACTTGAGATCTAGAAAGGTGGTACATGAATTTTCAGTGTGCAGGGTAAGAAAGGTGGTGATGCAATGATGCACACTCCTTCCATGCTTGAAGCTATATATCTGGGGGGATAGCATGGTTCTTATTCTATGGAGGAGACGGTTTAGGACCATTCTCTCGAATGTTTTGCAAATTGGCGGAAAGCATTCTCTTGATTTGTCTTGGGAATTGGAATGAAAATATTGTATGTCCAAGAGATAGGAAGTTCCCCAGTAACATAGCTCATATTATACAGCACAACAAGGGGATTCCCTGGTACTTGAGGAAGCAGACGCAATGTCATAATTGATACAATCCTCACTGAAGGATGTCGCTTTACCTTTGTTTACGGCCGAAAGAAACTCAAACTCAGTAAATGGCACGTTGCAGTCATCTTCCTTGTGGAGCATGAAGTCAACGAGCCTTTCTCAATCTCCGTAACCAGCATTTAATCTGAACTGTATGTCTAGGGGAAGATTATTGAAGCTAGAGGTGGTTGCCCAAGCATCGACTAACTCGTTTGCTCTGTGTAGAGGGTGAGGGTGTGCTACTTGGCCGATCTTATCGCCTTTAATTCTTTTAATATCCTTCCATGCCTGGCTGAGGGGAGGGGGGGGGGTGGTATGAGAGATGTATGAGAGTTGGTGGTATTTTGAGACTGTTAACAAAAGTTTCCCAGTTATCTTGCCTGAGCTCTGTCATGCGCTCCCTCACCTTGGCCGGGGCTTTCTGAAAGAGCTTGAGCATTGCTGGCGTACGGGTTTCCCTATATGCGAGCCCAACTCGTCTGGCAGTGCGTTTAGAAGTACGCAGTTTGAAATCATTGTAATAGGCATGGTGTTTATTATATTTCATGTCGTTCCAATTATTTAAATGGTGCGGGGGGGGGGGGGGTCGACCTAAAGGGTCAGCGAACATCTGAATGTTCTGCTTTGAGAAAAATCTTCATTTTTTAAGAATTCCAAGAGACGTTTTCTTGCAAGCTTCTCTAGCGCCTAACTAGATATATCTCTGACAATGGTCAATAATGAAGCTACTGTGTAGTTTAGTGGCTCCTGTGTCCTTCCAGTCTGGCACATTGGCACTACATTGGCTGTCTTCCATTCCTTTGGCAACTCCCTCTGTGATTGGGGAGGGAGTTGCCAAATCTAAATCTACCGGTTATTTATTTGAATATTAATTCAAGAGATTGTAAATAATTGTATTTATTACTACTGAGCGGATTGTATTTTATAATTTATTTTCATCAGCAAACTTCCCTTCATACATTGGGTGGGGGGGGGGGGGCTAACAGGTGCAAGTCCTAAGTGTCTTTGTTTACGGATTGTGTAAATTGCTAGAATTTACAAGCGAAGACGTTTGAGGGAGAGTACAAGGAGATCTAGATGCGCTCAAGCAGTGGTCGGACAGATGGTCACTTTAAGACTGACAAATACAAAGCACTAAACATAGGTGAGACGAAGAGAAGGCACCAGGAATAGTATAGATTAGAAAGCTATTTCATAATTCTGTTAACACAACAAGGTGAAGACTGCTAGGATGGTACACGCGCACCTGGACAGATAATTTACATCAAAGTTGTGAGAAACGTTTAGGTGACCAAAAGACTATTATCTAGGCAATGCAGTGTCCCAGACTTACTAATGTTCCACACTCACATCCATATTGATTTGATCTACAATTTACTCTACAGATTGTTCGATAATTTACTATATTCTTTCAAAATTAATACTCACATTTTAAAAATAAAAGAAAAAAAGCTATGTCAAATGAACTGTAAAAGAAGTATCACTTACTTGTGGGTGGAACTCCGGACTGCGAGGCCGCGGAGGACGCTCCCACAGCCGGGCTACGAGGCCGCGGAGGACGCTCCCACAGCTGGGCTACGAGGCCGCGGAGGACGCTCCCACAGCTGGGCTACGAGGCCGCGGAGGACGCTCCCACAGCTGGGCTACGAGGCCGTGGAGGACGCTCCCACAGCTGGGCTACGAGGCCGCGAAGGACGCTCCCACAGCTGGGCTTCGAGGCCGCGGAGGACGCTCCCACAGCTGGGCTACGAGCCCGCGGAGGACGCTCCTACAGCTGGGCTACGAGGCCGCGGAGGACGCTCCCACAGCTGGGCTTCGAGGCCGCGGAGGACGCTCCCACAGCTGGGCTACGAGCCCGCGGAGGACGCTCCCACAGCTGGGCTACGAGGCCGCGGAGGACGCTCCCACATCTGGGCTACGAGGCCGCGGAGGACGCTCCCACAGCTGGGCTACGACGGCTTCTGATTACTCTTTCATAAACACAGATCTTATCTTGCATAAAACACCAAGAACCTAAGAAGAAAAATGAATTCTAGTGTCTTTGTGAGGGCAGTTGCAGTCCCGGTTGCTATTCTTTTGACAATGTCGTGGCACAGTCGATTAAGGCGCGTCTGGGATCCTCTCAGGCGTAGGTTCGAACCCTCATCACGGCTCTTGTGGATTTGTTCATTTGATGCATCACACTATTGTCATGTCTGTGTATAATGTTTATGAGTTTTGTTTATATAATTGTTACTGTTCATAACTTAGGAATGTTCATGAACATTCATGAACATTTTACTGATGTTGAATCGCACACTTTGGCCCAACTTGAAAAGAATGAGCATAGTTTGTATGCATGTTTTGTCAAGTGGTTCCAGAGGAGAATGGTTTGGCAGATGATGTTGGATACTTGCTCAGAGATCAGATGATGATGAGACGACGGAGATCTAAGATATCTGGCTCTTCAGAGGACTGTGAGAGTGTTACCCAACTTGTGCTCCCCAAAGTATACTGTGAACAAGTCCTCACAGCTGCTCATGACGATCCTTTAAGTGGCCACCAAGGGATCAGTCCAATGTTGTTTCAGGTAACAAAGTACTCTTATTGGTCTAAACTTAAGTAAGATATTGCAAAATATTGTGGAGAGTGTGTAACCTGTCAAGTGGTGAGCAAACCCAGCCAAACTGTACCTACAGCTCCCTTTCATCCAATTGATGTTCCACCTGAACCTTTTTCCCCCATCATAGTAGAATGTGTAGGCCCTTTGACACGGACCAAGTCTGGTCATATATTTGTAATAACCTTAATGTGTGCTACAAGAACATTCCCTGAAGCCTATCATCCTGTACGTAATATTAGAGCTAAGACAATCATCAATCATCTTGTGAAGTTTTGTACCTTGTTTTAACTGCCTCGTGTGATCCACTCTGACAATGGTAGTAATTTTCCTTCAGCTGAGTTCCAACAATTTTTTCAGAGGTATAACATAAAAGAGCAATTGTCCAGAGTCATCCCCAGAGTCTTGGAAAGATTTGTCCAGACACTGAAGCAGATGTTGCGGACTGTTGCCTCTGTTGGACTCTGGACGCTTTAAGCTCTCTAGAAGAGTCTAGACGTTTACAGCCAGGTGAGCACTCTGGTTTATTAACACCAGAGTGGAGACTGCTCTAGTGCAAGACGTTTACAGCCAGGTGAGCACTCTGGTTTATTAACACCAGAGTGGAGACTGCTCTAGTGCAAGACGTTTACAGCCAGGTGAGCACTCTGGTTTATTAACACCAGAGTGGAGACTGCTCTAGTGCTAGACGTTTACAGCCAGGTGAGCACTCTGGTTTATTAACACCAGAGTGGAGACTGCTCTAGTGCTAGACGTTTACAGCCAGGTGAGCACTCTGGTTTATTAACACCAGAGTGGAGACTGCTCTAGTGCAAGACGTTTACAGCCAGGTGAGCACTCTGGTTTATTAACACCAGAGTGGAGACTGCTCTAGTGCAAGACGTTTACAGCCAGGTGAGCACTCTGGTTTATTAACACCAGAGTGGAGACTGCTCTAGTGCTAGACGTTTACAGCCAGGTGAGCACTCTGGTTTATTAACACCAGAGTGGAGACTGCTCTAGTGCATCATTTGGAAGGTCCATTTGAAGTCTTGTCCAGACGCTCAGAGTTTACTTATAAAGTTAAAAGTTTGTAGGACAATTCCAAGACTTTACTTGGAATGTTTACTTGGACTTTGTTTTTTGCCTCGTTTTTCGGACTCTATATAGGGAATAGTACAAAATTCTTCATTCTAATTGCTTAGTACGTCAACCTATGTACTATGGTACACATTGTTACAAAACTACTGTCTAAACAGGTGGACGGGTTGTACATGTACTATGGTACACATTGTTACAAAACTACTGTCTAAACAGGTGGACGGGTTGTACATGTACTATGGTACACATTGTTACAAAACTACTGTCTAAACAGGAGGACAGGTTGTACATGTACTATGGTACACATTGTTACAAAACTACTGTCTAAACAGGAGGACGGGTTGTACATGTACTATGGTACACATTGTTACAAAACTACTGTCTAAACAGGAGGACGGGTTGTACATGTACTATGGTACACATTGTTACAAAACTACTGTCTAAACAGGAGGACGGGTTGTACATGTACTATGGTACACATTGTTACAAAACTACTGTCTAAACAGGAGGACGGGTTGTACATGTACTATGGTACACATTGTTACAAAACTATTGTCTAAACAGGAGGACGGGTTGTACATGTACTATGGTACTCATTGTTACAAAACTACTGTCTAAACAGGAGGACGGGTTGTACATGTACTATGGTACTCATTGTTACAAAACTACTGTCTAAACAGGAGGACGGGTTGTACATGTACTATGGTACTCATTGTTACAAAACTACTGTCTAAACAGGAGGACGGGTTGTACATGTACTATGGTACTCATTGTTACAAAACTACTGTCTAAACAGGAGGACGGGTTGTACTTGTACTATGGTACACATTGTTACAAAACTACTGTCTAAACAGGAGGACGGGTTGTACAAACTTACAAGTTGTAAATTCTTGCACTAAACTTTGTCAATGATTTTCTTGAAGTTATCTCTCTACAGTGAAGACTTTAGTGAATAGATTCTCAATGGCAGACAAATTACCCATTTTCAATATATTATGTAATATTATAGCAATAGTTAAGGTAATTATGGTAATATTATAGCAATAGTTAAGGTAATTATGGTAATATTATAGCAATAGTTAAGGTAATTATGGTAATATTATAGCAATAGTTAAGGTAATTATGGTAATATTATAGCAGTAGTTAAGGTAATTATGGTAATATTATAGCAATAGTTAAGGTAATTATGGTAATATTATAGCAATACTTAAGGTAATTACGGTAATATTATAACAATAGTTAAGGTAATTATGGTAATATTATAGCAATAGTTAAGGTAATTACGGTAATATTATAGCAATAGTTAAGGTAATTATGGTAATATTATAGCAATAGTTAAGGTATTATGGTACTATTATAGCAATAGTTAAGGAAATTATGGTAATATTATAGCAATAGTTAAGGTAATTATGGTAATATTATAGCAATAGTTAAGTTAATACTGATAATATTATAGTACTAGTTAAGATAATAATGGTAATAATAAATTAATAGTTAAGGTAAATTTGGTCAATTCCCCCCAATATGTTACGGCATTTAACATATTTTTCGTTATATTTCTTTGCTGATGGTAGAGAGGAAAGAATCGTGAATGACAACCTTGCTGTAAATGACAGTCCATATATAGAGAAGGAAAAATACACAGACATAACACGAATGTTGCATATGTGAGTGTTGCAACGTGAAGGTTTACTGTGTTGTGAGTGTTGCATCACAGGAATGCTGTGTTGTGAGTGTTGCAACGTGAGGGTTTACTGTGTTGTGAGTGTTGCATCACAGGAATGTTGTGTTGTGAGTGTTGCAACGTGAGGGTTTACTGTGTTGTGAGTGTTGCATCACAGGAATGTTGTGTTGTGAGTGTTGCAACGTGAAGGTTTACTGTGTTGTGAGTGTTGCATCACAGGAATGTTGTGTTGTGAGTGTTGCAACGTGAAGGTTTACTGTGTTGTGAGTGTTGCATCACAGGAATGTTGTGTTGTGAGTGTTGCAACGTGAAGGTTTACTGTGTTGTGAGTGTTGCATCACAGGAATGTTGTGTTGTGAGTGTTGCAACGTGAAGGTTTACTGTGTTGTGAGTGTTGCATCACAGGAATGTTGTGTTGTGAGTGTTGCAACGTGAAGGTTTACTGTGTTGTGAGTGTTGCATCACAGGAATGTTGTGTTGTGAGTGTTGCAACGTGAAGGTTTACTGTGTTGTGAGTGTTGCATCACAGGAATGTTGCGTTGTGAGTGTTGCAACGTGAAGGTTTACTGTGTTGTGAGTGTTGCATCACAGGAATGTTGTGTTGTGAGTGTTGCAACGTGAAGGTTTACTGTGTTGTGAGTGTTGCATCACAGGAATGTTGTGTTGTGAGTGTTGCAACGTGAAGGTTTACTGTGTTGTGAGTGTTGCATCACAGGAATGTTGTGTTGTGAGTGTTACATCACAGAAATGATGTGTTGTGAGTGTTACATCACAGGAATGATGTGTTGTGAGTGTTACATCACAGGAATGAAGTGTTGTGAGTGTTACATCACAGGAATGATGTGTTGTGAGTGTTACATCACAGGAATGATGTGTTGTGAATGTTACAACACAGGAATGAAGTGTTGTGAGTGTTACATCACAGGAATGATGTGTTGTGAATGTTACAACACAGGAATGAAGTGTTGTGAATGTTACAACACAGGAATGAAGTGTTGTGAGTGTTACATCACAGGAATGATGTGTTGTGAATGTTACAACACAGGAATGAGGTGTTGTGAGTGTTACATCACAGGAATGAAGTGTTGTGAGTGTTACATCACAGGAATGAGGTGTTGTGAGTGTTACATCACAGGAATGAGGTGTTGTGAGTGTTACATCACAGGAATGAAGTGTTGTGAGTGTTACATCACAGGAATGAAGTGTTGTGAGTGTTACATCACAGGAATGAGGTGTTGTGAGTGTTACATCACAGGAATGAAGTGTTGTGAGTGTTACATCACAGGAATGAAGTGTTGTGAGTGTTACATCACAGAAATGAGGTGTTGTGAGTGTTACATCACAGGAATGAAGTGTTGTGAGTGTTACATCACAGGAATGAAGTGTTGTGAGTGTTACATCACAGGAATGAGGTGTTGTGAGTGTTACATCACAGGAATGAAGTGTTGTGAGTGTTACATCACATGAATGAAGTGTTGTGAGTGTTACATCACAAGAATGAAGTGTTGTGAATGTTACAACACAGCAATAACAAATTGTGATTGTTCAACTGCAAAATTAAAATGTTTTTGTTTTAGCAACAATAAATAACGTATTGTGAGTGTTGTAACCCAGAATAACGTATTGTGAGTACTGCAATACAGTATATAACATGTAGGTGTTGCAACGTTGCAATACAGGAATAACGTGTTGTGAGTGTTGCACCGGTCAGGGATAATTAATTGTAACACATAATTATCCTGTTGTGAGTGAGTGT
>WNGS01159966.1:82574-97612 GCA_020271785.1 Procambarus virginalis
TAAGATACTAAAGTCTTTCTTCTGTTCCTTTGATGACATATATCACAACCTGAATGACCCCAAATGATCTCGCGGGGGTACACTACTTACATTTGTTAATACTTGCAACTGTTAGCGGCTGATTTCTCTTCTTCCATCAATACCCTCTGTATTCAACCAATGATATGTTTTCTCCTCCACACCAACACTCCTTTAGTTAAGAAATAATTGTCCTCAATTTTGGGATGGGGATTTGGAACTTAATGGAACTGTGTTGCACATTCGTTGATTATCAATGAAAATACAGGCAGCTAACCCTTCTTTCCTTAGTTTCATCATTTTCATTTAAACATTACATTTATAAACTCGTAGGGCATTATCTGCCTTAACTGAATCCATGTTGATGCTTTGAGAGAAATCTTCATATTTTAAGTGTTCCAAGAGACGTTTCCTTGCAGGCTTCTCTAGCGCCTAACTGAGAATGGTCGATAATGAAGCTACTGTGTAGTTTAGTGGCTCCTGTGTCCTTTCATTCTGGCACATTGGCACTATATTGACTGTCTTCCATTCCTTTGGCAACTCCCTCTTTTTCATTGATGAGTCGAAGAGTTAATGGAAGGCTCAAGTCCGCAGCTACATCTTTCAGTCTCCACAAATACCATCAGTTGTTTACAGTGCACTCACCTATTTGTACTCGCCTATTTGTGCCTGCAGGATCGAGCTTTGACTCTTTGATATATACAGCTATATAGGATAGGATAGATAGATAGGATACAGCTTGTGACTCCGCTTATCTAGCCATTGGATATTTAATCCAATGACTCCTGACCTATTTATCTGTCATACCTGATTTTAAATTTATGAATGAAGTTAGCCTCTACAACCTGCTTCTTTACGTCATTCCAATTACTCACTACCCTCAAGTCCGCATCGCTGTCCTAGTCGAGGACAAATGCTGATAGGATGGGTAGGTTTGATATTGGTCTATAATTGTTTATGTCTGCTGGATTACCTCCTTTATGAACTGGCGTTACTCTTGCTACTAAAGATACTAAAGTCTTTCTTCTGTTCCTTTGATGACATATATCACAACCTGAATGACCCCAAATGATCTCGCGGGGGTACACTACTTACATTTTTAAGTTTACAAATGCTGTCCTAGTCGAGGACAGTCGACGTGGAGGCCTGGTCGACGACCGGGCCGCGAGGACGCTAAGCCCCGGAAGCACCTCAAGGAAGCACCTCAAGGTAGTTGGGAGGTGCAAATTGTAATGACACAGTGAGATAAATGATGAAGAAGATAGAGCCCTTTGCTTTGTGGTGCAAGAAGAAAAGTGTCTTCAAAACCTTGAATATTTGCAATGTAATATTAAAGACCACGAGTAATCTGGGCTTCGAACTCAACAGAAAAGCCTTCCGTAGACCTGCTTCTTTGCTACGTAATAGACAAAATTTAAGTCAACACCCACACTAATGCAACTGAAAGAGATGTTGAGACATGTATTGCTGATATGATGAAGAACGCCCCAAACAAACTCGGTGGAAACAGATACAAGGGTGGTGAAGCAAGAAGACATGTGAATCACACAACACACTTGGATATGACGCCAGCTGAAAATATACTTACCTAATTGTGCTTGCGGGGGTTGAGCTTTGGTTCTTGGTCCTGCCTATCAACTGTCAATCAGCCGGTCGGCCGAGCGGACAGCACGCTGGACTTGTGATCCTGTGGTCCTGGGTTCGATCCCAGGCACCGGCGAGAAACAATGGGCAGAGTTTCTTTCACCCTATGCCCCTGTTACCTAGCAGTAAAATAGGTACCTGGGTGTTAGTCAGCTGTCACGGGCTGCTTCCTGGGGGTGGAGGCCTGGTCGAAGACCGGGCCGCGGGGACACTAAAAAGCCCCGAAATCATCTCAAGATAACCTCAAGAATACCCTTACGCTAAAAGAAAATTGTCTAACATCTCTATGACACATCTGAGTCTCAAACTTTCATCCGTGCCCCTTTGTTGTGTTGTTATTTAATCTGTTTTCACCTTTTAAATCCCTCTAAGTATTTATACGTCTGTATCATGTCCCCCCGCCCCCCAAATGTTCCCTCCTCTTTCCTAACGTCGTCAGATTTAGTTCCTTCTGTCTGTCTTCGTACCTATATCCATCGGAGCTCTGGTACGCGTCTTGTTAAACATTTCTGCACCTTTTCGAGCTTCTTTATGTGTTTTTTTATGATGGGGCTCCACGATGGTGTGTCATACTCTAAGACTGGCCTCACATAGGCGGTATACAGTGATCTAAAAGCCTCATTATTCAAGTGTCTGAAGGATGTTCAGATTTTTGCCAGAGTAGAGTATGTGGCTGATGTTATTTTGTTTATATGAGCCTCTGGAGTTAGGTTTGGTGTTATGTCCACTCCCAGGTCTTTTTCTCTAGACGATATAGGGAGATAGTTTCCCTTCATCGTATATTGGCCTTCCAATCTCCTGGCTCCTGTCACCATTTCCATCACCTTGCACTTGCTATTGCTCAACTCTAGCAGCCATTATTTGGACCAGCTCTGCAACCAGTTTAATTCATCATAGAGAATCTTTCAATCATCAACTCTCTCAACCCTTCTTATTAGTTTTGCATCACCTGCAAACATTGACATAAAAAACTCGACTCCTGCAGTCAAATCATTTACTTAAATGAGGAATAGTATGGGACCCAGCAGCGATCCTTGAGGCACCCTGCTTGTTACTCTACGCTAGTCCGACACCTCGCCCCTCACTGTCACTCTCTGACATCTGTCTGTCAGGTAATTCCATTCCAATGATAGTGCATTTTCGCCTACTCCCGCCTGCCGCTCAAGTTTGTATAATATCGTTCTGTGTGGTACTGTATCAAAGGCTTTTTGGCGGTCCAGAAATATGCAATCTGCCCATCCGTCTCTGTCTTCCCATATTTTCGTTACCTTATCATAAAATTCCAGGAGGTTCGTCAGGCATGATTTCCCTTCTCTAAAGCCGTGTTGTTGTTTACCAACAAACCTAATTCTTTCTAGGTGTGCAACTTTTCTTAATCTTATTATTCTTTCAAGTACTTTGCAAGAGATACTAGTGAGTGACACTGGTCTGTTGTTAAGTGCTTTTTCTCTATTTAATTTCTTGTAGATTTGCACCACATTTGCCTTCTTCCAGCAGTTTGGCAATTCCCCCGTGTGTAAATGACTCGTTGTAGATTAGTGCTAGAGGTGTGCTGAGGGCCTGTGCTGCTTCTTTTAACATCCATGATGATATTCTATCTGGCCAAGTAGCTTTAGTTACATCCAGTGATGCTAGCTGTATTCTTACTTCCTCAGCTGTTACCTCAATATTTAGTAGTATCTCACCAGGGGCTATATCCTCATCTGGCTCTGGGAGCTGTTCAGGCTCAATAGTGAACACTCCATGGAAGCTGGCATTGAACTCCTCAAATATCTTTATCATTTTCTGTATACTGGCCTCCCCTTTTCCGTAACCTGGTCATTTGGTCATTCACTGCCATTGTCCTTCTAATATGGCTGTGTAAGAGTTTTGGTTGTCTCCATGCTATGGAGGATATATCATTTTCATAGTTTCTGCCAATCTTCTTATGTTTATGAAGTCATTCCTGGCCCTGTTGCATCTATTCCAGTTTACCTCTGTCCTTTGCCTTCTGTATTTCCTCCACTCCTTCCTGCTTTTTGCTTTTGCTTCCTGGCACTGTCTATTGAACCACGGGGTATTATATGTTCTCCTACTTTTTGCCCTTAATGGTGGTATGAATCTCTCTTGCCTCTTTGCACCTCAGTTATACTTGGCCCATCATTTCCTGGACCGTCTTTCCTCCAAGTTCTTCCTCCCATTGCACACTTCCCAGATACTCTCTTAATTTCATGTAACTCACTTTCATGTTTCATGTTAGTGTGTTGGTGGGTGAGTGTTCATGACTCACATGTTGCTTACAGTAACGTGGTGGGTGAGTGTTTATGACACACATAATGCTTAGAGTAAGGGATGGATGAGAGCTTATGAATCGAACGTTATAGTAAAGCTAG
This sequence comes from Procambarus virginalis, assembly GCA_020271785.1. NCBI lineage: Eukaryota > Metazoa > Arthropoda > Malacostraca > Decapoda > Cambaridae > Procambarus > Procambarus virginalis. Next base: position 86,609 of record WNGS01159966.1, read on the forward strand.
ATACAAATGTGTTTTACAACTTCATCTGAGTCGTTAAACCTTATTGAAAATCTAAATTAATTTGTAATTTTCAATTGAAGTAAACATTAAATCAGCACTTGCATGCTTATGTGAATGTCTGAGTGACTGTTTCTGTTGGTGTGTATGTGTGTACTATTTATGCCTGGACCATACATATATAGACATTATTTACGTTACTTTCACTTATTCAAACACATTCTAAAGTTCATGAGCAGTAACAATTCAACATATATTATTCATACACAGTTTACTAATTCTTGGTGTTTATGCAAGATAAGATCTGTGTTTATGAAAGAGTAATCAGAAGCTGTCGTAGCCCAGCTCTGGGAGCGTCCTCCGCAGCCTCGTAGCCCAGCTGTGGGAGCGTCCTCCGCGGCCTCGTAGCCCAGCTGTGGGAGCGTCCTCCGCAGCCTCGTAGCCCAGCTGTGGGAGCGTCCTCCGCGGCCTCGTAGCCCAGCTGTGGGAGCGTCCTCCGCGGCCTCGTAGCCCAGCTGTGGGAGCGTCCTCCGCGGCCTCGCAGTCCGGAGTTCCACCCAAGGGGAAACTATATGCTGCTTTTACTGTTCTCGAAATATAATTTGTTTTGTTTCTTATATTCTTAAGATGTGTGTATTAATTTGGAAAGAATATAATAAATTATCGAACAATCTAAAGAGTAAATTGGAGATCAAATCAATGTGGATGACTGTGGAACATTAGTAAGTCTGGGACACTGTGTTGCCTAGATAATAGTCTTTTGGTCACCTAAACGTTTCTCACAACTTTGATGTAAATTATCTGTCCATGTGCGCGTGTACCATCCTAGCAGTCTTCACCTTGTTGTGTTAACAGAATCATGAAATAGCTTTCTAGCCTATACTATTCCTGGTGCCTTCTCTTTGTCTCACCTATGTTTAGTGCTTTGTATTTGTCAGTGTTAAAGGAAAGTGACCATCTGTCCCACCACCGCTTGAGCGCATCTAGGTCTTCTTGTACTCTCGCTCAAACGTCGACATTGTAAATCTCAGCAATTAAGCATAATCCGCAAATATGGACATTTAGGACATTCTTCTGTTAGTTTGATTACTAATATCATAATCTGAATGACCCTAAATGATCTGGGTGGGGGAGGGGGGGTACACTACTTGCATTTTTTAATACCTGCAACTGCTCGCCATTAATTTCTCTTCTTTCAGCATTACCCTCTGTTTTTAACCAATGATATTTTCTCAACTCCACACCAGCACTACTTTAGTAATGAAATCCTGGTCTTCAATTTTGGGATGGTGACCTACTAAATGGAATTGTGTTACACGTTTGTTGATTATTAATGAAAACACAGTCAGCTGACCCTTCTTCTCTTAGTTTTGTAATTTTTATTTAAACATAACACTTATGAACTCGTTATTCACCTTAACTGAATCCATGCTGGTGCTTAAAGAAATCTTCATTTTTTAAGTGTTCCAAGAGAGGTTTCCTTGCAAACTTCTCTAGCGCCTAATTGAGAATGGTTGATAATGAAGCTACTGTGTAGTTTAGTGGGTCCTGTGTCCTGTCATTCTGCCACATTGGCACAACATTGGCTGTCTTCCATTCCACTGGCAACTCCCTCTTTTTCAGTGATGAGTCGTAGAGTTAATGGGAGTCTTAAGTCGGCAGCTACATCTTTCAGTCTCTACAAATACCATTTGTTGCTTACAGTAGGAGGAGGCCTGGTCGACGACCGGGCTGCTGGGACGTTAAGCACCTCAAGGTAAGGTAACCAGTATAATGGTGGGTGAGTGTTTATGATTCATATGTTGCTTACAGTAACGTGAGGCAGTTCATGATTCTTATGTTAGTTACAGTAACGTGAGGCAGTTCATGATTCTTATGTTAGTTACAGTAACGTGAGGCAGTTCATGATTCTTACGTTGGTTACAGTAAGGCAGTGGATGAGTACTTATGGTCAGAATATTATACAAACGATAGATACAATGTTGTTTACAACTTCATTTGAGTTGTTAAACCTCATTGAAAATCTGATTTAATTTCCGTGAGAAGTAAGAGCACCAGCTGGCTTAAATGTGTGGTGGAGAGAGCACACCTCCATTTGTAGCTCCTCACTGAGTGCTCAGGTAGAGTGCATCAAGGCTAGTTTCCTTATTATAAAAGGTAGGTATGCTTTGTCGTGTATCTGGAGACAGTGTATGCCATCAGCTGTCATATAACACCACGATGGTCGTCGTGGCGTTTACAGCAAGGAAGATACAGCCAGTGTAACGTGTATTACAGTAGAAACTCTAAGGTTGCAAATATAATGAAAAAAGAATCGGAGTCTTTGACTGTATTGTGGTCTATGAGGCCCAACGGTCCTCGCCACCAGTATAAACAAATAGGCCTGGCCTATGACGTCACGAGGTACCACGCCACCTGAGTCAAGCCTGTGATTCGTGGAGGCATCAAGGGAGCCGGTCGGCCGAGCGGACAGCACGCTGGACTTGTGATCCTGTGGTCCTGGGTTCGATCCCAGGCGCCGGCGAGAAACAATGGACAGAGTTTCTTTCACCCTATGTCCCTGCTACCTAGCAGTAAAATAGGTACCTGGGTGTTAGTCAGCTGTCACGGGCTGCTTCCTGGGGGTGGAGGCCTGGTCGAAGACCGGGCCGCGAGGACATTAAAGCCCCGAAATCATCTCAAGATAACCTCAAGATAACCATCAGTGCCTACCACGCCATTGGTTCGTTTAAGAGAACATAGAAACACAGAGATAAGCAGCTGGAGGCCGGCGGCCCAGGCTGGACCCTCATTGGGACGTTGTCGCTGCACTTGCTAGGACGTGTACCCGTAGTTGTCAGCCAACAACTAGTTTGACTCGTCGCACGCCAACACCACCTGGTCACACTGCACATGGTCTCTCATGTACCACGTGCGGTTAAGCCAGAGTCGACCTGGTTGCACCACCGAGTCATTGATTACCGCAGTTGCGGAGACTGCTGGAGAAGCTTCTACAAAGTTCATCTGTATGTAAGTGTTTAAGTGACAGAAGGCCGGTCTTATATGTGAATACAAATATTTATCTGTGTTTATTCAAGTGCATTTTCCTTCTGTTGACTTCATTATCAACCATCCGACTGTAGTGTCTTGCATTAACCTGGAACGGGCGCGAGAACGGGTCGAGGGAGCACTAGAAGCAGTTGAAGATTACAGCTGTCTGTGTGAGTCTGAAATTCTTGGCTGCGTGTGTATGTGTTACACGTAACTCCACATTCAGTTATTTTACTGTCTGTGTTTGTTGTATGGTTCAATATTACCGATACGTAGTATTGAATTTACATGTGATGTTTTGATCTCGTTTACCAGTAAACCAGTACTTGTGTAAGTCAAGTGAGTGGGGTCGTCTTTGTGATACCCGGGGTGAGTGGGGTCGTCTTTGTGATACCCGGGTGAGTGGGGTCGTCTTTGTGATACCCAAGGTGAGTGGGGTCGTCTTTGTGATACCCGGGGTGAGTGGGGTCGTCTTTGTGATACCCAAGGTGAGTGGGGTCGTCTTTGTGATACCCAAGGTGAGTGGGGTCGTCTTTGTGATACCCGGGGTGAGTGGGGTCGTCTTTGTGATACCCGGGGTGAGTGGGGTCGTCTTTGTGATACCCGGTGTGAGTGGGGTCGTCTTTGTGATACCCGGGTGAGTGGGGTCGTCTTTGTGATACCCGGGGTGAGTGGGGTCGTCTTTGTGATACCCGGGTGAGTGGGGTCGTCTTTGTGATACCCGGGGTGAGTGGGGTCGTCTTTGTGATACCCGGGGTGAGTGGGTCGTCTTTGTGATACCCAGGGTGAGTGGGGTCGTCTTTGTGATACCCGGGGTGAGTGGGGTCGTCTTTGTGATGCCCGGGGTTTAGTTCTATTGTAATTAGTAATTAATCTGTGATTACATTTATACTGTGATTTGTGCTGTGGTGCTCTTGTGTGCTTTGTAAAGATATTAAGTGCTGTGAACTGAACTGTAAATTGTTAACGTGTTCTGACTTGTTTTCGTGATAAATAATTATATAATCTTAAATTATACTGATTGAAAACTCAGTGAAGGTAATTCCTTGTTATGACAGTTGTTCTTGAGACAGTGTACTTAACGTAATAAGTAAAGTGTTAACTAATTTTGTTTGACAATCTTTCTGTGTGACAGCGTCAGTAACGTAACTCATCTTGACTGATTAACTTTCCGTGTGACAGGAATTATTGTAATTACTCACTGATTGTTTAATTGTCTTTGTGGCAGAGTAATTACTGTGAAGAATTAGTGTTTTGATTGATTCGCTGAGTGACAGATTGCAATTAGCATAAATTTTATTTGAATAATAATTGTCTAGGTGACAGTAATTAACATTATAACATTAATTAATTGCATTAATTTATGCAATTAATTGCAATAATAAAGCAATTAATTGCATTAATTAATGCAATTATTAACATAAGTAATTGCTTATTTTGATTTGATTGACTGTAATTAATGGTTCTTGCCTAAATGATAGAATTTTAACGTAATTGGCTAATTATCTTTAATTGATTGTACACACAAAGGGGCATATGTTAATGTAATCAATTTGATTTACCGAAGATTGTCTCAGTGACAAGTCTTGCTTTGTTTGATTGCTTTGTTTGCTTGATTGTTTCTATTATTGTACGTCAATACTTTGGGTTGCATATTTGAGTCGTAGTGCACACCCGATGTTTATTGATCGTGTTTTGGCCATGCACGATGGCTGAGACGTGTTCTCATATACCAGCGGAGAGTGGTGTGACAGTAGTCCCACTACACTGGTATGGGTTTAGCTCTCATAGTGTCACTCGCGACATTAACGTAACGTTAAATGTTGTGCCCTTATATTAGTACTAGCTGTACCCGCCACGCGTTGCTGAGCAACAGCAATCTTCCCCTGTCTCCCAGTCCTCCCACCATTCCTCACTCCCCCATCTCCTCAGCATTATCGTCTTTCAGCATTACCCTCTGTTTTCAACCAATTATGTTCTCTCCTCCACACCAACACTCCTTTAATTATGAAATCCTGGTCTTCAATTAAGGGATGGTGACCTACTAAATGGAACTTTGTTACACGTTTGCTGATTATCAACGAAAATACAGGCAGCTAACCTTCTTCCATTAGTTTTAATCATTTTCATTTAAACATAACACTTATAAATTCGTAAGTCATTATCTGCCTTAACTGAATCCATGCTGATGCTTTGAGAGAAATCTTCATTTGTTAAGTGTTCCAAGAGACATTTCCTTGCAAGCTTCTCTAGCTCCTAACTGAGAATGGTCGATAATGAAGGTACTGTGTAGTTTAGTGGCTCCTGTGTCCTTTCATTCTGGCACATTGGCACTACATTGGCTGTCTTCCATTCAGTCTCCACAAATACCTTTTGTTGTTTACAGTATGTTGGTGGGTGAGTGTTTATGACTCACATGTTGCTTACAGTAACATGATGGGTGAGTGTTTATGACTCACATGTGCTTACAGTAACGTGGTGGGTGAGTGTTTATGACTCATATGTTGCTTACAGTAACGTGGTGGGTGAGTGTTTATGACTCACATGTTGCTTACAGTAACGTGGTGGGTGAGTGTTTATGACTCACATGTTTGCTTACAGTAACGTGGTGGGTGAGTGTTTATGACTCACATGTTGCTTACAGTGATGTTGTGGGTGAGTGTTTATGACTCATATGTTGCTTACAGTAACGTGGTGGGTGAGTGTTTNCACGCTACAACCCCCTCCACACACTACCACCACAACCACACACACCACCACAACCACACACTACCAACACCACCACACACTACAATCACCACCACACACTACAACCCCCTCCACACACTACCACCACAACCACACACTACAACCACAACCACACACTACCACCACAACCACACACTACCACCACAACCACACACTACCACCACAACCACAGACTACCAACACCACCACACACTACAATCACCACCACACGCTACAATCACCACCACACACTAACAACCAATATTACACATTACAACCACCACCACCACAAACTATAGACCAATATCAAACCTATACCCATACTATCAAAACACAGTCTCCAACACCGGACCACGCCATCACATTTAAACCACCACCAACCCCACAAATACGTCAACATCAAACAGCATTACACCGTCTAACATACTCTGTCAGATGTAACAACTAAATTTGTGAATTCAAGATCAATTCTATTGTATAACACAGTGTTAGTACGAGAAAAACTTTACTTACATTCGAAGCCGTGTTTTAAAATGGCGGGGATCTTGTTGTACTGACGCTCCACACTGAGTGTTCGTTTGCGTATGATGAACGTGTGACAATTTACTACAACAATTATTTAATTATTCTTATTCTTTATTTTACTATTTTTAGGGTACATGAAATTTCCAACTTATTTGTACACAATAATATAATTGCAATGTCATACCCTTATATATTATGGAAAATACAATGCCATGAACGAAGTCAAAGTTAAGTGGAAGTCAAAGTCATTGGCCGAACGTATTAGTCATTTTTTTCTAACAAACGATACGGAATAACAAAACCACATAGTATGTAAGTATACTTATTTATTTATTTATTTATTTATTTATTTATTTATTTATATACAAGAAGGTACATTGGGTTTGTGAGAATACATTGAATAGTACAGTATTTACAGTCTTGTAAAGCCACTAGTACGCACAGCGTTTCGGGCAGGTCCTTAAGCTAACAGATAATTTTAAGTAGGTAATTTCTATCAGAATTGATAAATGATAACAAATACATTGCAAGAGAAAAATGAGATGAGAGAGCTTAGTAAGTATATTAAAGCACATTGTTATATTAAAGCTCTGATCGATTACATTGACAGCTTGATTGGTAATTTAAACAAGATTAATATACACCACACAGCAGATTGACAGCACATATAAGACATCAATGATCACAATGGTAAAGATGTTCAGGTTGGATATATAAAGATTGGGAGACTGGGTAGCAATAGATACAGATAAACAAGATTAATAAACACAATACAGCAGATTGGCAGCACATATAAGAAGACAGCAATTATCACAATGGTAAAGATGTTCAAATTGGGAACATAAAGGTTGGGAGATTGGGTAGCAATAGATACAGTGCAATTTTAAGGCAAAAGGTGAAAAACTATGAAGATGAAATTAGGTACTTTTTAGTATTGATTTTGAATGATGTAAAAGTTGGACAGCTTTTCAATTCAATAGGGAGTGAGTTCCATAAACTGGGTCCCTTTATTTGCATAGAGTGTTCACACAGATTAAGTTTAACTCTGGGGTTGACCAAATTAAATTTTTACTCTTTTTCTGCCATGTTCCCCCCCCCCTTTTTCCATTTTTTCTTATTTTTTCTCAACACAATTTATAGTTTAATTATGCAGATCAGTACATCACCTGGAGTCCTGTTTGCCTAACTACTTCTGCAATGTGGACATAAACTGACAGCAGAGGAGCGTTAGAATCTTTAAATAGCAGACGCCCAGTATATCAGAATATTGTGTTAGAGTGTAGAGAGAATGTTAAGAAATTAGAAAAACTGGGTATAAAGTAATATTCAAGTGGATCCCTTCACATGTGGGAATCCTGTTGAATGAGGTAGTTGATGAGATAGCGAAAAGAGCCAATGAAAAACCTCTTGTTGATGTTATATGTCAGTTAACCTTGAAACAAATAAAAACAAGAATCAAGATGATCCAAGAGGGTGAAGAAATGATAAAGAGAATGGCAATGGTGGACAGTAGTAACACACTTAAGCATTATTCAATAATAAATACAAATTCGTCCTTCACCTATGGTAAAGGAAAATCTACTTGGAAGGATTCAATTTACATGAGATTAAGAACAGGATACAAATATATCTGGCAATATGGTGTTGATGTCAGTGAAAAAGATAAGGAGTGTAAATTATGCAGTATGCCGCACGCCCACACCTTAGAACATTATGTATTAGAGTGTCAACTTATTGAAAACTATAGAAATAAGGAATTAAATAGTGTACCACATCAAATTATTTGGATGTGTGATAATGGTATGATAGACAGTATACTTAGGAGCTACAAGAAGTTTGCCCCAAGAGTGTGACAATTATATACTGTACTTACTATATTAACCCTGCAATGTTAAATGGGATTTCTTGTAATATGCTGTACTTACTATATTTAACCTGCAATGTTAAATGGGATTCTTGTAATGTTATTTGTGTATTTGACTCACTGAATTTGTGCGCCCCTTGAGGGACTTGAAGTAGAGGGGGGTAGAAATAGCCTAAGCTAATCTATCCTTTTGAGATGCATTTCTTGCTTATCTCAATAAACATACTTGAACTTGAACTTGTGGACATAAAACGATGTCCTCAAAAAATATTTGTATAAAATTCAATTTTAATCCGATTTACTTTGGGTTTGTTTCAAACTGCGCGCCATGAGGTTCTCTTTCTCACCACTAGGCTGCATGGTACAATAAGTTCATGAGAGGTGTAGACCACTTCGATCAAATGCTATTACCATTTTACCAGGAAAACTCACAAGTGGACCAAAAAGATAACGTTTATTTCCTGCAATTGGCATTGCATAATGCCTTTGTTTTGTACAAATACAACACAACTGATCTAAAAAAGCTAACATTGCTACAGTTCCATGAGGTGGCAATTTGGGCCCTATTGCGCTGGGACCCGGAAGATTAGCCTCAAACAGCAACAGTATCTTAACACTTGTGGCACGCTCCAGACATAAATGATGACACAGGTCCTGCCTATGCTGACGCCATGCAAACTCCCAGACCATCTGTTGTGAGGCGGCCTTTGTTCACTTCAAAACCTCAAGTTGAAGCAGCAACCGAATCAGAACCCGAGATGTCTGGCACACTGCCATTTGACGAGACGGTTTTGTCAGATGACTCTGACTCTGACTCAAATGTTTAACCTCCAGCGATTCCGTTGATTCTGAAAATCGCATGAACTACAAACTGAAATGAGTATTTTGATACCAGAATGAACACTGTATCACATAAACTGCCGTAAGTAGACTCGAACCTTCATAGATTTTTTTTGGGTGTAGCGTGTGTCTGCATGAGTGTCCCAAACGGGTTGCAGGTGGGTGACTTTAGCCGTTTATACTGGTAATGATTCCCCCCATATCATGTATTATATACATATGTCTATTTAGGGAATTTTATTCCGATCAATGTACAACCAAAAATAACTGTGTGCCACAAGTATAAACTTGACAAACATAACAACAGTAAAAAACATTTTGTGTGTGTTTGACGCTCAGTGATATGTTCCAGCGTTGTTTTATATTTGGCGCTATTCTAACTTACACTTTGTTGATCTTTTTTACCTACGGGCTCATAGAACATTCTATTGCGAACACATTGGCACAAAAATGAATGACGTACATAGAATAATATTGTCAGGACAGTGAAATAATTATAAACTTTCAAAGCGCTGTATCGCACATGTGTCGTCGGGTCACAGATACTGGGTAACAGTTCCGCCACTTCCAACACCCTTGCGGGTGGGTCGCGACCATTATTCTACGTTTATATTCATATCACCGTGTTGGGAATTTCATTGCGGGTCCATTGATACCAAAATTAACGCTGTAGAACAAGTGTGGAAGTGATAACAATCCCAAGAGTAAAAACATTTTGTTGCTGTTGGGTGCTCACGGCGAGTCATCTATGTAGTTATTTATTTGGTGCTGGTCTCCCTGTACCTTTCGTGACCTTTTTTTACTGATGCTCTTCTAGAGACTTTTATTGTGAACACGTTGGTACCAAAATGAAATACGTAGCTTGAGAACTAAGGTCAGGAGAGTAAAAAGAGTATACACATTTTCGTTTTGACGCTTAAGTGACATCCCTTCCACTTTCTAGTGTGTGGTATGGTCAACATACTTTAGCCAGGTTATTGTGACTCATCGCCTGCATAGAAACTGTAATTGTGGTTGATCTCGAACCCATTGATAACGTGACGACTTATACTGAATTTTGTAACTATATCATCAAGATTGTAACCAGCTTAGCTAAATGTATTGCAGGGTTCAGTCCCTAAGCCCATATTTTTTTTTTTTTTTGAGATATATACAAGAGTTGTTACATTCTTGTACAGCCACTAGTACGCGAAGCGTTTTCGGGCAGGTCCCTGGAATACGATCCCTGCCGCGAAGAATCGTTTTTTATCACCAAGTACACATTTTACTGCTGCGTTAAACAGAGGCTACAGTTAAGGAATTGCGCCCAGTAAATCCTCCCCGGCCAGGATACGAACCCATGACATAGCGCTCGCGGACGCCAGGCGAGTGTCTTACCACCACCACTTACCACTTACCACTTTGCATATATGCCTCTGTAACCATTTAGGTTACAGGCAAAAACATAAGAACAAAGGCAACTGCAGAAGGCCTATTGGCCCATGCCAGACAGCTCCTATCTATAACCACCCAATCCTACTAATATACATGTCTAACCCGCGCTTGAAACAATCGAGGCAGCCCACCTCCACTACTATGAAGTTCGAAAAATAATTCCTCCACCACTATGAAGTTGAAAAAGAAGAAACTCTGAAGTCCGTATAGCAGTTAAGCAAAGGCAAATCCTAAAGTTTTTTTCAGTTATATCGAACAAAGGTTAGGGAAAGGAAAGTCCATTAAAGACCGAGACAGATCATACATTGATTTTCGATTTTTGATATTTTATGATATTCGATTTTTGTATCATCGGCAAATTTGCAAATGCTGCTACTCAAACCTTAATCTAAAATATTTATATTTATTATAAACAACGAGTCCCAGCCCAGAGGCTTGAGGGACTCTGCTTACAACATTTTTCCACTCTTATAACCTCCCAAGCCCACTCATATACATGTCGAACCCACGTTTGAAACAATCAATGAACTCCACCACGTTTGGCGGTAATTTGTTCCACAAATCAACAACCCTGTTACCGAACCAGT
>WNGS01159967.1:197-13391 GCA_020271785.1 Procambarus virginalis
CTCAACTGTCTTAAGTGATTTTTTTCTCATCCTTTATTCAGCCACCTTTAGATGACTTCCATCTTGATGCCACATTTCTCTGCTATTGTTCTAATGCTCCTTGTGCAACCTTCCAATCCTCAGGCTTGCCTGATCTCAAATGTTGCACCTTCATCCATTCTGTCCTGTGAGTCTTCCAGAGAGAGAGAGAGAATATACCTGTGGTCACACAGGCTGTGAGCAATAGGTAGACCACACAGCTGCCACAATGGATGTATCAATCCAACCTTCTGGACTCGAACTGTAGGGTGTTCACTACTCGCAATCCATCCCGGAAAAGCCTCCAATATCTGTCCTGACCTGATGGGGTTGGGGTTTGGAGCTTACACCTTCCAAACAGAGCTCTGGTTGCTGCATCAGACTGTTACTCGCATACAGTAAAAACGTCCCCAACCACTCTTGCCGGAACGACACCGACCTTCGGCCAGCCACCACTCCCGCTTTTGTCGGTTGACCACCAATGAACTCTGGAGGCTTGAAATTTGTAGGAATCACGCTGTGCGACTTTGATCTTGGAGAGGGTTCAGCGTCTACATATCTAGGGGGTGCGGCTTCCAACACTGGCCTCATTGTCCTGTGTGACACACTACTTGAGCCGCCGTGACTCGCCACTCTCTCCTTGATGTGGATAAATCTCCTCAATCCCCTTTTGGTAAATAATTCACTGTCACCGTGTCCACAGCTGTGATCCTCATCTCTCTGTCTCTCTGTCTCTCTCCTCTCTTCTCTCTCTTCTCTCTTCTCTTCTCTCTCTCCGTCTATTAGCTTAGGGGTAAGCACAACCTCTGTGGCTCGAGTGAGGTCAAGACAACTGCAGCGAGCCTAATACATTGTCAACAAAACCTTGACGAGTGCTCATGTCAAGTCTACTTATCTACATATTTACTGCTCTGTCCATGCTTTTAAACTCTTCATTAATCTTTGCCAAGTTATAATCTAAATATATATTCACATGTCTACATTTATCCTTTGACCTTTCAATTGAGGCTAGTTTGTTGAATAACTCTCACAAGGGTAGACTCGTTTTCAGTCTACCTGGGGCCATAACATGTGGCTTAGCAACGCATGTGCGTTGCTGAGCCACAGCAACTGTCCCCTGTTTTCCAGTCCTCCCCATCATTCCCCCCTCCCCCCAGTCAACTCGTCTTCCCAAACATTCCTCACTCCCCCATTCCCTCGTCCTCCAAACCATTCCCCACTCCCTCTGTCCCCTCATCCTCCCCACCATTCCCTCCTCCCCCATCCCTCTGCCCCTCCCCGCCATCCCCGACTCCACCATCACCTCATCCTCCTAACCATACCCCACTCCCCCATCCCTTCGTTCTCCCCTCCATCCCCCCACTCCCCTGTCCCCTTGTCCTACCCACCTTTCTCCATTCCCCCTGTCCTCTCGTCCCCATCATCCCCATCCACTCATCCTTCCCACCATTACCCCTGCCCCTGTCCCCTCGTCCTCCCCACCATTCCTACTCTCTCATTCGATGCATTCGCCAATGATCTGATGTTTCCATCAGAAAATTGGGAACATCAAATGATCTGATGTTCCCATCACTAAAAAAAAAAATGAAAAAAAATGACAAAATACAAAAATAAACTATACTTACGAAATGAACGGCATGGTAAACAACACAGCTCAATTCCAAAGCAATGTCACACAAAATAATTAAATCAAAATGAAAATTATTCGAATATATGAAAATTCATTGATTTTGATTTTGCAATTGGAAACATTGAAATGGAATCATAACATATTTAGTACAGCACGTGTTGCTCCTATGTGCAACAGATTATGCTTTTTCTTGAAAAAAATAATGTTTTTTACCTGTCACAGGTGTGGCATCTATACTTATAATTACGAAATGATCAGTATGGTAAAAACACAGCTCAATTCCAACGCAATGTCACACAAAATAATTATATCAAAAAAAAAATAAATCAAATTCTATTCGATTTATTTTCATTGAAATGAAATTGTAACATTTTTTATGGTGTGTGTTGCTATTAAGTGCAACAGATGGTGCTTTTGTTTTTAATGCATGTTTTTACCTGTCAAAGGTGTAGCATCTATATAGTAGGTATATAAAAACGCGCACAAATTTGAATTGAACGTTGTGTCAAAATTACAAAGCAATCAGTTAAGAACTTTCAGAGATTACAGCGTGTGTTGCTCTTACGTCCAATAGATGGCGCTGTTTTTCATAAAAAACATGTTTTTCCTGTCACAGGTAAGGCATGTATATAGTAGTTATATAAAAACACACGCCTATTCAAATGCAATGTTGTGTCAAAATTTCAAAGCAATCGGGTAAAGAGGTTTCAAAGATTTCCCCTCTCATGAAAACACATGAAAACCCGTTGTTTTTCAAAAAAGCATGTTTTTTCCCATCACACACGTGACATCTGTATAGTGTGTACTTAAAACCCACTCGGGTGCAAATGAAACGTTGTGTGAAAATTTCAAAGCAATCGGTGAAGAACTTTCGGAGATTATTGATTTTGAACAAACGAACATTTACATTTTTATTTATATTGATTTGCCAATGTTAGTTATTAAGAGGATGGGGGTTTAACAAACTGGATACCTTACTCACTAGCAAAGAGAGACCCCAACCACTTCCTGAAAAAATAAGATCGAATACAACAGCCACCCTGCTGCTGTCGTCAATCATCAACAATCGACACATGAATGCATAAAATAAGTTGGAAGATCCCCCTGTATCGCTGAACACTCGGAGAAGGGGTTCATCGTCACCTTTATTTGGAGTGCAGCTACAAAACTGGCCTATTGGTTATGAATACACACCCTCATGAGCCGCCATGACTCCCCCACACTCTCCTTATTATGGGATGATCTCCTAAATTCCCTTTATGATGTTACTGACCTATGTCCATCAATTTGCAACAGTTTCTCTTTCTGTTTCTCTCTCACTATCCAGGATGCCTCACCAGGACAAGAGCAAAAGTCAGTTGTCAACAGATAAACATTTGTCACATGAAAACATACATACAAATAAACATAAATATAGATAATATTACAGTACAGCACCCTAGGCTGCTATAAACCTTTAATACTCCAATATTATATCCAGTCTTCACCAAATAACTGTATTAGGCTGCTGCTCAATTTTGGCCCACAACCTACTGCCTCCTCATTACTTAAGATTGAATACCAGGCACATAAAAATATCTCCAACAATAATAAAAAAAATTCTCACCTTACACTGCATCTTTCATGTCCATATGCAATCAAGCACTCCTTCATACATTATCAAGGTGTCCATACGATTCTCTGTTCTACTTCCTGAGGCCCTGCCCTAAGAACATCTGTCTGGGTCCTCAAATCAGATTGGTACTCCAGCAGTCCTTCCAATGTCTGCTGCACCTGAAGTCCCACTCAAATGCCTGTGAAGTTGCTCTGTGAGGCTTCACAAAAGAAACGTGTAGCTCCCCATCATTCGAAGTTCAGCGCCACACTTGGAGTACAGCTCTACACTTGGAGTTTAGCTTATAATCTTCCTCAGACCAAAGTTCCTCCACTAACTTCTCCCATACAAGCCTGTAATTCCGTTACCAATCCACAATAACTTATTTTCCTAATAAAATATAAATACATATACATATATATATATATATATATATATATATATATATATATATATATATATATATATATATATATATATTTGTGACGATAATCTCTTATCAGAGATTTAGCCTGCTATTTCTACGACTCACTCCTGTCCTCATCAATATACAAGATACGTTTTGTAGTGGCTAAACGTATTATAAGATAGCCACACGTACCAGCAACTCCCTCCTTCCCCCCCCCTCCAGCACCTGCTGCACCTGGTCGACGCGCCGAACCCTTCAACTGCCTAACTAGCGACTTGCGGCCATCCAGCTTCCTCATTGGCCGCCAACCAACACTCCACTCCGGCTCTCGCCAATCACAAGACCTCGCCAGTTATTGTTGGAGTCCCTTGCGTTTCTGCCAGCCAGAATATTGTGTGCTCGCAAGCTATGAACTCCTAAGTGACTCGCCTTGTGTGGTCAAATAGAGGTTTATAGTTAGTGCATATATTCCAGCATTCATATTTTATTTACTTTTGTATGTCAATTCTCCTCCCCATTAACGTAATCTATTTTCATGTTTATGTATTTTTTTTCCACTTGACATTTGTTACCATTAAGCCAAGATTTTGCATTTGTTTCAATTTGTGTTTTTTTTATTGTTATTAAAATCCAGTTTTTATTATTGTCTTTCGTATTTCCGACCTTACCACTGTCGGGGTTTCACGGTGTTTCTCGTTAGAGAAGGGTTAAAGCAACAGTAGACTGGATCTCCTTTCCAGGTGGTTGCTCCGACAATAACCCTTACTCACCGTCGTTCGGCGGGTCTTCCCTCAATCCTCTAGGCTCCACTGCTCGCCTCGGAGAGTACCCCAGTCGATCTCACAACCGGCCTTTAGATTGTAAGATGAGTGAGGGCACAGATCGTTCCCTCAATCTGTGGCCCGCCCCGACACCGAACTCTTACACAGCCTTCAAGGTCGCCAACTGGTTTTTTAGGTGGCCAGTAACACCGCAGTGGTCAGGTGTAATGTGGCAAGAGCAAATTCCAATAATATGGTATCAGGCGCCGTCTTGTAGAATCGGCTCTTATACACCAAGTACCCAACATGAACATGAGTCCTGGCTTTGTTGCTGTGGACTCTTCCCTTTCACAGTACATACTCAAATGCTCTAATCTTTCTAACAAACGTGACTTAACATAAGCTTACCCCTTCCATTTATCTTTCTTTCTCTTTCCTTTTCTTTCTCTCTTCTCCTACGCTCCCTTGCTATCCTCTTCTTATTCCTATTACTTTTCCTTCGGTGGTTAAATGGGAGCTGCCTCGTATGGGCCAATAGGCCTTCTGCAGTTCTCATTATTACTACTATTCTCTACACCTTACTTTCCTCCTCACCTCTCTCTTGCCTATTTTTACCGTTCTCTGTTCTCTACCTCCTCATCACAAGCGACTTGAGAATGGTCCAGGACGGACCGAAACGTCGTCGTCCCTTCACTTCTAGTGTGTGGTCTGGTCAACATACTTCAGCCACGTTATTGTGACTCATCGCCTGCGTATCAGGCAGGTCACTCAGCTTTACTTCGTTACACGGTCACAATATAAATGGAGGGGATGATATCAAACACCAAAGAGTTTTGGTATTTTACTTAAAAGACAACGAGAAATATATATGCATCAATGTATCAGGATTAATATATGACAATTGCTCCATTCATAGCATAATATTCTAGAGCGCACCGATATGGTAACATCGGCACGTGTCACCTGTCAGAATGTCAGCTGACGGGCCCTCGCGATCGTGGGAACAGACTAGTACTTGTTTCTAATTTTGTCACGATCCCCGTTTATTTAACTTTTTCCAAAACACTATTCAACATTCACATGGCTTACTTATGATTTCACTGGCCTCACGATCAACATCTTATTCACAATACTCTCACAGTGACTTTTCACCGTACCAAAAGATTACTCTATTCTTAATAATATTTACTGTGAATGCACTCACTTGATCACTGAACTTTTCTTTATATCTATACTTTCTCTCACAGAGATATCACTGGCAATCACTTCACGTATATGATATTATTCAGTACACAGTCATGTCATATATAAATCAGTAATCAAATTTCAGGCATATATATATATATCATGAAGATCAATACACAGGCATTTATATCAATAGATCATAGAGATCAACACACAGGCATTTATATCGATAGATTATAGAGATCAACACACGGGCATTTATATCAATAGATTATAGAGATCAATCCACAGGCATTTATATCAATAGATTATAGAGATCAATACACCAATATCTGGTTTACTACCAATATATATATAATAATAATACTCACTGGAGATTAATAATAGTCACAGTAAATTCTCTGATGAATCTTGGTGCTTGCACACACCCACACATAGATATATATGTAAACTGATACTGTGAGCGCTCTGGGCAGGCTCACCACACACTGTGCTCTCTGTGACTTAAACTCAGGTGAGACTTGCTCACGACATATAAAATATCCTGACAAGAATATATATAGCTAACTAAAGGGGAAATGGGAGGGTAACTGTAAACACCTACTTCACCTATCCTAGGATGACAGTTGGGTTGTAGCTCCTGGTCCAGGCTCTCGCCTCGTTCACCATCCAGAAACACAAGCCCCACGCCTTAGGATGTCGCGTCTCGCCGCTTCTGTACACAGCAGGTCCGTGCTCCTTCCTCTACAGTACGTCGCAGGGTTGAAGTCGGTCTCCTGGCCGTCAACTTTCCTCCCAACTACGGCAGCCAGCCTACGTCTCGGCGGTCGTCGCACGTTTCCCAATTAGTTCTTGTCACTGTACTCCCAGAGTAACTGCCTCTCACCACTACGAAGTCACTGTGAAGTTACCAGCCGTCCCAGACGATGCTGCTTAAGCTCCACACGCACAGCACCCGACTTCAGAGCACTTGAAGCTCACAACACTGTCAATTCCCTCGTCGTCTAGATATATCGCTAGGTATTTGGGAAGACTTCTCGACGTGCTTGCATCCAACTGTTGACTCGTAGGGTTCCACGAAGGTGGGGTTACTGTCAAACTTGACAGGATCGTCGATCACACGTTCAACCTGGTTGACAAGGCTGTCAACCCGGTTCACTCACGGTGGGTGGCCCGGCCACTAAGCTGTCTCTTATACTGGTGAACCGCCAACGACACACGTCGATGCCCGGCCCACTTCTTGCAACGCACCTGTCCCTGAGCACTTGTTGCTCAATATTCTGTCAATTCCTTATCTGAGCCACTCTGGGTTGCAGGAAGACCTCACAGAGTGCGTGCCAACAACTGGAGACGCTTAAATCCACCGGAGTTCGGTAAATCCGTCACTCTGACAGGATGACCGATCGCGCGTCCTACCTCTCGGACGTGTCGTGAAAGACTGATATCGTCTGGCGCCAACACGGCCGGACCCCCCATGCCTATGTGACGTCACTTTTCCCAAAGTTGGTTTTCATTGGCTCCCAGTGCCATGTCGCTGACGGTGACCAATCTGGCGCCACTGACGTCACACAGTTTTGGCGGGAGAACAGACTTGCCAGCGCCATATTGGCTCCCTAAAGGGCCTATCCCACAGGCCAAAATACTCATTTTCGCAAATTTCTCGGCTCTCGAGAATACTGTTCTCTCCCACATATGTTCAATTGATGCCTGCAATGTAGAGAACGCTCGGGAATAGTGGACATGACTCTTACAGCAGGCGTGGGAGAATTAGAGGGGGGAACACCGTCACACCAAGATAACATATATTCTATATAGTATATATATATATTCTATTATATATTATATAGATATATTATAAGATATATATTTATATTAATATATATATAAGTTTGTGAGGGTACCACCTCTGGTGCCAATGTGGGGACCCATAGCCTCGGAGAAGAAATAAAACGTATTCAGAGGAGACCTTGTGGTTTCTCACTGAACACTAATATTTTCTTCTCCTACCACCCCCATTCTTTTGTATGTACACATATATATTTGCTTTATTTGAACTTTGTTACAAAAAAGGAGTTACATATAGGTTACAAAGATGGTTATCATAGGTTGTCGAGTTCCTCCAGCTCCTCAGATGGCGGGCAGGAACCCTGGATGCAGTGCGCATTTCCCCTCTGTATCGCCACGCTGAGGCGCTGGAAAAGAAAGCTGGCAGCTCTAGGGTCCCTTGTTGTTTCAATGAGCCTAGAACCCAGTTCCTTCAAAAAACTGGTAGCACTTTTACCCCAGGCGCCGAGTGTCTCAGAAGCAATGGGGACAAAATTGTAGTGGTGATCCAGTTCTCTATACTTACGGGATTTGGCTGCTTCCCTGTGGGTGGCAGCGCCACCTGGTTGTGCAACACTGAGTTCAATGTAGGTGTTAGCCAGGTTGATACGCACGTGTAGTCCCATACCAACTGCTTGCCATTCTTCCAGGGGTTCACTGTGATACCATCCGGGCGACCAATAAGAGCATCAGAGTTACGGGGCGTTAGGTAACGAGGCTCTCTCTCAGCTGGGCATCCAGCTGTGGTGAGGCTCCTCTTGATGATGTCGTTAACTTCACTGTGCCTCGAGTGCCATCCTCCTGTACTTTGGCAGAGTAGGCCATGGTGGCCGTACCCGTCAGCCACCACCTCGCCGCAAATACACCTATATCTGGTGTGGATTGGGGCAGCAAGGCGGAGGCCACAGCAATTCGGAGGGCGTGTGGTGTGAGACGCGTGCCAGTTGCCGACATTGGGGTTGCTAACAGGAAATCCCCTGCATGTGGGGCTGCTACTGCTGTGAGGCGAGCAATGTCGTGCTGTGTTGATGCAGCATCCAGGCACTCTGCAGCAACTTTGTCTACAATGGGCCATCCCAGCTGGATTGCCTGTGGGCTTTTGGGGATGGTGGTTGAGGTGATGGGCCTGCACGAGAGGCCCACTCTGTGGCACAGCGTGTAAAATTGGGATCATGTACACCTGCCAGCTGATGTAAGTGGGCAGGTAGAATTTCCTTCACAAGGTCGTCGGATGCTGATAAGGAGGACAGGAAGGCTGGAACAGCGATTTGCCNTCAGAATTTCAAAGCAATTGGTGAAGAACTTTGGTAGATTGCAGCATGTGTTGGTCTTACATCCAACAGATGGCGATGTTTTAAAATAAAAGCATGTTTTCTCCAGTCACAGGTAAAGCATGTATATAGTAAGTATATAGAAATACGCGCCTATTCGAATACAACGTCGTGTCAGAATTTGAAAGCAATTGATAAAGAAGTTTCGAAGATTTCTCTCATGTGAAAAACACATGAAAAACACAGTTTTTCAATATGAAGCATGTTTTTTCCGTCACAGACGTGACATCAATATAATATGTATATAAAAACCTGCTCGGATGCGAATGGAACACTGTGTGAAAATTTCAAAGCCATCGGTGAAGAACTTTCGGAGATTAGCGATTTTGAACAAACGAACATTTCTGTTTTTATTTATATAGATTAGGAAATTCCTGTATAAGGAGTTATTTCTATATTATACAAGACATTACACACCTAGGTTACACGTTTTTGGGAGACATTGTCTCCGTATGTCAAAGTGTCTGGAAGAGCGTTTGTCAGACGCGTTCTGGCAATTGTGTTTTGAGTGACCCTTCAGGTGGAGGCAAGAAAGTGTGGCTGTAGATGTACTTAGATTTATAATATTCTGAATAGACAAGATACTGTTTTTTAAGTCGGTTATATATTATTGTGTGTCCTTGGTCATCAACCCAGGAGGTTAACTCATATTGTTTTGCCGTGTTAAGTCCTGAATTCTGGACATATTATATTATAGTTTTATTTGTGACGTGCAATTTAATTTGGTAATATATTCCTTATTAAATTGTTCTACCAGAAGCATACTGGCGTATCTTTTTAAATACCGTCGTATTATTAGCCTCTAGATAAGTTCAATTTTAAACTATTATTCTATCCTTTCCCTATTATTCTGCCCAATTCCTATATTTTTCACTAAATAATATTATGTTCATTCTTTATTACTTTGTCCCCTCCCTGTTATTTTGTTCATATCCCCAATAATTCTGTCCACTCCCAATTATTCAATCTGTTCCCTATAATTCAGTCCACTCCCTACTATTCAATCCACTCCCTATTATGCAGTGCACTCCATGTTATTTTGTCCTCTCCCTATTATTAACTCCACTTACTATTATTCAGTGCACACCCTATTATTTGTTTACTCTTTATTATTCAATCCTCTATTATTCATTCCACTCCCTATTCTTTCTTATACTGCCAACTCGCCGTCACTTCCAGTCCTGCTGTGATCTCGACCTTCACAGCTGCCACTCACCGTCTTCACTCCAAGAAAGGTTTCCTTACACATCATCTCCAAAAATCCTGCTGTTTTCTCCTCTCACCACTCTCCTTTCCACTTTTTGCTTCAGATTTTCCTCTCTCATCTTTTCGCTTTATCACCAGTTTTCAATTCTCCTCTTTCCTTTCTCTCTTCTTCCTCTCTCTCTCTCTCTCTCTCCTATTTATTTTTCCCATCTCCCATTCCATTCCATGTTGATTTTTTTCTATAGGGATTCTATCCCTCTGACTAGTGCTCCTGCATCTTGGTTCAACTGGAAGAGGATTTCTCCAAACGTCATATTGTTCATGGTTGACTAAAAGAATAAAAATTACCAGAAGAATGTATTATACTTATAATAATTTACACAACGTTTCGAACTTACAAGGTTCATTCTCAGGTGAGGAGAAAGGCTGTTTTTGTTTTATATTCAGCTACTCGGAACAAACCGTTCCAAGGAGCACGGGTTATGGTGAGCCTGTCGTACTCACCTGGCACAGGAGATGTAGTGAGGAGACAAGCTGTCGTTGTAGTTTTAGATTCAACTACTGGAATAAAATTTCCCTGTAACACTGGCTATGGTGAGGCCGTAAGTGAAGGCTTTTTGGAGCCATTATCAGTATCAATAGCTGATACTGGAGGTGTGGGGATGGGATTCATGGAGGCGTCAATCCACTCCAAGACCATATCACTGTTCCGACCGGTGAATTGATGGGGTAAACACGTCGCTCAAAGTTGAGTGCTCCAGGAGTTTGCAGGGCAGTCGGCGGGGCTGGCTGGTCGGCTGGTCTGGGGTAGATGTCCGGTGTGTTACAAGAGGATTGGTTTCCTAATCCCAGTTCCCCGATGTTGGTAGTCCGGTGTAATTTCCTTCTTCAGGGTGTCATAGTCGTAGAGGTGGTCGAGGCGTTCTTGAGAAACGACCATGCGAATTATCCGTCTTATTTTCCTGCACTTGTATTACCAGTTGTTCTTGTGAATTATGGAGTTATGCTGTCTGTCCTCTTAGGAAAGTGCGCTACCACGTCAGATATACCCGAAGGAGGCAGTATGGGAGCCTGTCATTTTGGTAGGTGCCGGTGCGGGATCTGGAAAGGGAGATGGTGCCAGGCGGCTGCATGAGGGGCAGGAGAGCTAGTGACATCGACTAAAGCATCTGAGTAGGTCGAGTCATCGTGGTCGGCTTCCTTGGTTTCGTCTTCGGAGCCGGTCGAGTCTCAGGAGTCGGCCTCGTCGTCCTGGTCGGCTGTCTCTTAGGGCTGCTGCCGTCCCTGTCAGTGGGACAAGCTCGGGACTTCGGAGTCGCTGTAGCCGGAGAGTGAGGGCTCCTTGGTGGTCGGTTCAGGGGTCCCCGGGGCAGAGGGTCCGATAGCAGCTGTGAAAACAAGGTCATACAGCAGTTGTGAAAACTGGTAGACGGTCATATAGCAGCTTTCGGAAGTCTATTCGTGACGAGCAGCCTGTTGATGATGTGGATGTAGCGGGTAATGTCGTTGCCCGCCATTTTGTCGGCGAGGTGAAGGAGGACGGGTAGAAGAGTGATCTTGGTGGAGGCTGCAGGCTAGGCCGGTGGTGGTGTGATCAGAGGTGGTGCGGTTTGCTGGGTGCGGCGTCCCTAGGGGCCAGGCGGTGGTGAGGGAGTCACATGTGTGTTCCCGGGTAAGACCAGGAATTCCGACTGGAGAGGGTTTGCTGATCTATGTATGGTGCTTGAGCGGGGGCCTTGCAGCTAAGTGGACAGCGCTCGGGATTTGTGGTCCTGAGGTTCCTTGTTCGATTCCCGGTGGAAGCGGAAACAAATAGGCAGAGTTTCTTTCACCCTCATTCTCCTGTCCATCTAGCAGTAAATAGGTACCTGGGAGTTAGACAGCTACTACGGGCTGCTTCCTGGGGGTGTGTAACAAAAAGAGTCTGGTCGAGGACCGGGCCGCGGTGACTCTAAGCCCCGAAATCATCTCAAGAAGATGGTGGTGGAGGAAACGGTAGCCGTTATCTTCTGGATTTCCTCCTGTCGGAGGAGACAGGTGAGACTGCAGAGTGTGGGCCATTGCAGAGCAGGGAGCATCATTAGGAAGATGTGCAGTCCGTGAAGTGGTGCACCTGGTGGCAGAGGTTGCATCTCTGTACTCGCTCAGTGCACTTCCGGGTCTAATGGAAGAACTGGTAGCACTTAAATCACTGCCAGCACTCCGTGAAGCTTTCCTTGATCACTTGGGTGAGTGGTATTACTCCTTTTCATACCTTAAACCCATAAGCTTTTGGCCTTTCTCAAGTCCACCTAATGTGCCTGTACGTGACTCTTCCAGACGTTTAAAATTGCATGGGGGTTGCCCTCTCGATAGGCCAGGGAACAGGCTCACCGCGGAAGCCCGTGCTACTGGTTACTTATTGTCTGGAGTTGCTTAATCTAAACAACAACAACAACCTGAATAGAGTGCATGACGGCTCGCCATAGCCCTGCGACATGGACACTCGTTCGTGGAGGAACTAAATCTGAAACAACAACAACAAGCTTTAAAGGGAGCCTGTGCGGGCTCAACTCATAGCCCTGCTCACAGAGAATTTTCGTTCCGAGTAGCTGCATCTAAAACAACAACAACCAACCTGTCTCCTAGTACATCGGCACTGGATCACGCACGCACGACGATATGCCTGCCAGCATGAACGACGGAAAACTTTTTTTTTATTTGCATGGCATATTCCTACCCGGGCTCTAAGCTTGTTGCCATAAGAAACCGCCCACTAACTGGGCTATGTTTGCCGTTTTACTTGGGCGAGTACAGTATCTGTATGACTCGTGCACAAAACTCGACAAACTATTGGTCTATCCCGCTCCAACCGGATCGCTTCATAAGATTTGACCTAAGTGAGATTAAAGAACTTCTTCTGCTGTTGATCTAAGTTGAGAAATCTAATGGGTATTGTAACTGTGCACAATGTGTTAGTAATAGGTTCCAGTGGTCTGTCGGGCAATTCATCCACAGTGTTGGTCATTTCGTCTCATCTCCGAGACCTGTAGCCTATTTCCATGCACATGGGTATCCAGCCTGGATGCATGTGAAGTGGTACTTCTATTGTTCTAAGACTGACACGATAGCGTCAAGACGCACCATCCTACACACAAAATCACACCACAGAACACAGCTCAAGGGTGACCTTCGATCATCGCCATCAGACAAACGACCCACGCCATGGACTTAAAGCGAGGGGGCAGGAATCACCT
>WNGS01159970.1:13126-25182 GCA_020271785.1 Procambarus virginalis
GCCAAGTCACGTAAATACAGAGACCTTGTAGCACCACTACATTTTGTTCCCCATTGCCTCAGAGACACTTGGTGCCTGGGGTAAAAGTGTGCTAGCTTTTTGAAGGAGTTGGGGTCTAAGCTAATCGAAACAACTAGAGACCCTAGAGCTGCCAGTTTTTTTTTCAGCGTCTCAGTGTGGCAATCCAGAGATGAAAGGCTCACTGCATCCATGGGTTCCTGCCAGCCATCTGAGGAGCTGGAGGAGCTTTTCAACTTGTGACAAGCAGCCTTGTACCCTGCATGTAATCAATATTGTAACTTTTTTGTGTAATGACATTTTCAAATAAAGTTAGATAAGTATACACACATACCAAAAGAATAGGGGTGGTAGGAGAAGAAAATATCAAAGTGTTCAGTGAGGATCCACAAGGTCTTCTCCAGTACTCTTATTTTCTTCTCTCGAGGCTATGGGTCCCTACACTTGCACCAGAGGTGGTACCCAATTTCAATAAAAAAAAAATATACAAAAATATATATATATATATATATATATATATATACTATATATTATATATATAATATATTGTGCAGGTGGGTTCCAGGACTAAAACCCAACCACCTCAAGCAAATGCTCAACCCTGCACTGGGTGATATTGCAAAGAACCTCTTGGTGGAACCTAACCAGATTCCCAAACGTACATGTCTAGCTGGCAACTTACCACCGTCCATAAGACCTATTTTTTTTTGAAGCATCCCTCTGTGCTCTAAAAGAAAAGGATGGAGGGATCAGGCCAAAGCTGTGGGCAATTCTCTCCCGGCGTCTCGTCGCAAAGGCACCCGCAAGAACAGTTAGTGATCGGCCACAGCTGAAGCCAAAACAGTCTTGGTTTGGCATTCCACAAGGATGGAGGCGGCAGCCATGCAGCTCGAGCCTTCATCGCCAAATAATCAGACGAAAAGGCCCTTATCAAGCTGATTTCAAAAATGCCTTCAATTGGTGCGGAGGGATGCTGTACTCCGTCGGTATCATAGTCAATTTTCCCTTCCCTCTATCCCTTTCGTACATTCAGGCTACAGTATGATCTTAAGCTACTTTTTGGCGAACATAGAAATTGACTCGCGGGAAGGCTGTCCAACAGGGTGACCCCTTGCTCTCTCCTTTTCTGCTTAGTCATCAAACAAGTCACAGAGTCCTGTCCAGCGAGCTTAACAACTGGTTCTTGGATGATGGTACCCTAGATGGTTCCCAAGACTCCCTCCTGGAGGACATCAGAAAATCCAGGAGCAAGGTGCAGTTTAGGCCTCACCCTGAACCCCTTCTAAATGTGAAATAATAGCTGTTCCAACCAGCGGGCAGTAGAGAGAATAGAGGGTCTTCTGCCAAACATCCATAAAACTAAACCCTGAAGACAGCACACTCCTAGGACTCCCCTGGGTGTGAAAGCCTCGATGAGGTCCTTGATAAGAAAATCGCCGACCTTAAGAGGAGGATGGGAGGATTGAGGATGATTGGATGCTCGTGATGCACTCTACCTCATCACCAGATGTCTGTCCGTCTCCCCAGGTAACCTACTTTCTGAGGTGGTTCACCATCTTACAGTACGCCAAACACTATGTAGTGAGATGACCGGTTACTGAAATCGATGCTAGAAAAAGCCCTTAAACCTCTCTCTTGATGACCTAAGTGGAAACAATCCTCTCTTCCCGTAAGACTTGGGGGCTCGGAGTTTCGAACAGCAAACGCAAATCGCCTGATCCAGCCTTCCTGTCCTCCTTATCAGCATCCGACGACCTTGTGAAGGAAATTTCTACCTGCCCAATTACCATCAGCTGGCAGGTGTACATGATCCCAATTTTACACGCTGTGCACAGGTGGGCCTCCGTGCAGGCCCCATCACCCAACCACCATCCCCAACAAGCCCACAGCAATCCAGCTGTGATGGCCCCATTGTAGACAACAGCTGCACGAGTGCCTGGGTTGCTGCATCAAACAGCACGGGGACATTGCTCGTCCCACAGTACGGTAGCAGCCCCTCATGCAGGGGATTTCCTGTTAGCAACCCCAATGTCGGCAACTGGCACGCGTCTCACACCCTCACGCCCTCCGAATTGCCTGTGGCCCTCCGCCTTGCTGCCCCAATCCACAACCAGATATAGGTGTATTGTCAGGCGAGGTGGTGGCTGACAGGTACGGCCACATGGGCTAGCCTGCCAAAGCACGGGGGGTGGCACTCGAGGCACAGTAGTTAACGACATCATCAAGAGGGCCTCACCACAGCTGGATGCCAGCCGAGAGAGAGCCCCTACTACCTAACGACCCCGTAACTCTGAATGCTCTTACTTGGATGCCCGGAGGTATCACAGATGTAACCCCTGGAGATGGCCAAGCAGTTGGTATGGGACTAACAGTGGCGTATCAACACCTGGCTAATACCTACATTGACCTAAGTGGTTTGCACGACCCAGGTGGCGCTGCCACCCCACAGTAAAGCGCCAAATGCCCGTAATACAGAGAATGGATCACCAACTACAATTTTGTCCCATACCTTCTGCGACACTCGGCGCCTGGGGCTTAGAAAGTGGCTACCAGTTTTTTGAAAGGAACTGGGTCTAGGCTCATTGAAACAAGCAAGGAACCTATGAGCTGCCAGCTTTCTTTTCCAGCGTCCTCAGCGTGGCGATACAGAGGGGACAATGCCCACTTGCATTCCAGGGTGTCCTTGCCCGCCATCTGGGAGCTGGGGAACTCGACAACCTATGATTAAACCATCTTTTTAACCTATATGTAACCTCCCTTTTTTTGTAACACCCCCAGTTTCAAATAAAGCAATATATATGTGTACATACAAAAGAATCGGGGGGTAGGGAAGAAAAGTCTTAGTGTTCAGTGAGAAACCACAAGGTCTCCTCTGAATACGTTTTATTTTCTTCTCCGAGCTATGGGTCCCCACATTGGCACCAGCAGGTGGTACCCTCACAAACTTGTAAAAAAAAAAAAAAAAAATATATAATTATATATTATATATTATTATATTATATATATATATATATATATTATATATATATATATATTATATATATATATTCATATTATGCACACAACAAGCCTGAATGGTCCCCAGGACTAGATACAACTGAAAACTCACACCCCAGAAGTGACTCGAACCCATACTCCCAGGAGCAATGCAACTGGTATGTACAGGGATGCCTTAAACCACTTGACCATCACGACCGGACATAAGGAAGTGATAGCCGAGGCTATATGAACCACTTCCCCGCCGGCACTCGGATGGTTATCTGGGCATAGCATTTATCAAATCACCTCATTTTTTGGGGCAACACGTGAGGAACACAAATGCAAACAAGCCTGAATGGTCCCCAGGACTAGATACAACTGAAAACTCACACCCCAGAAGTGACTCGAACCCATACTCCCAGGAGCAATGCAACTGGTATGTACAGGGATGCCTTAAACCACTTGACCATCACGACCGGATATAAGGAAGTGATAGCCGAGGCTATATGAACCACTTCCTTGATAAAATGCTATGCCCAAGATATATATATATGTATATATATATATATATATATATATATATATATATATATATATATATATATATAATATATTTATATATAAATAAATAAATATATATATATATATATATATATATATATATATATATATATATATATATATATATATATATATATATATATATATATATATATATATGTCGTACCTAGTAGCCAGAACGCACTTCTCAGCCTACTATGCAAGGCCCGATTTGCCTAATAAGCCAAGTTTTCATGAATTAATATATTTTCTCTATTTTTTTCTTATGAAATGATAAAGCTACCCATTTCATTATGTATGAGGTCAGTTTTTTTATTGGAGTTAAAATTAACATAGATATATGACTGAACCTAACCAACCCTACCTAACCTAACCTAACCTATCTTTATAGGTTAGGTTAGGTTAGGTAGTCGAAAAAGTTAGGTTAGGTTAGGTTAGGTAGGTTAGGTAGTCGAAAAACAATTAATTCATGAAAACTTGGCTTATTAGGCAAATCGAGCCTTGCATAGTAGGCTGAGAAGTGCGTTGTGGCTACTAGGTACGACATATATATATATATATATATATATATATATATATATATATATATATATATATATATATATATATATATATATCACTAAGAACTCTTTGACCCGGCCAGGATTCGAACCCATGCCGTCCAGGATCACCCCTAAACGTACACAGTACCGTAACCACCGCACCAATGATCGTCTAATTGATCTAGATATATGAATCTAGATCATTGCTCTGTAATTACTGTATGAGTACTGAAACACTTGCAGGCGATGAGTCACAATAACGTGGCTAAAGTATGTTGACCAGACCACACACTAGAAGGTTAAGGGACGACGACGTTTCGGCCCGTCCTGGACCATTCTCAAGTCGATTGTGATGAGGAATGTTGTTTTAGATTCAGCTACTCAGAACAATAAGTTCCAGTAGCACGGGCTATGATGAGCCCGTATGTGGAGGCTCTTTGGAGCCTATTTTCTGTATCAGTGGCTGATACTAGAGATCTGGCGATGGATGGGGATCTTCATGATGGCTTTCAGCCTGGAGGGCTGGCTATACCAGTTATGGAGCTGGTGGGATTAGTGTAGACCTCTAGATTTTCCGTTTTTCTTTGCCTTGCGACTTTGACTGAGCAGTGCTGTCGATGGAGTTTGGTGACGTGGCCTCCATGACGAAATCTTGAACCGTGTAGGTAGCAGGCAATAAATAGGCAAGAGAGAGCTGAGGAGCAAATTAAGGTGTAGTAGATGGGATAGTAATAATAATAAGAGCTGCAGGGGGCCTATTGGCCCATACGAGGCAGCTCCCATTATAACCACCGAATGAGAAGGAGATAGCAATAAGAAGAGGATAGCAAGGGAGCGTAGGAGAAGACAATGAACAGAAAAAGAGAGAAGAGAGAAAGAAAATGAAGAGAAAGAAAGATAAATGGAAGGGGTAGGCTTATGTTAGGTCACGTTTGTTAGAAAGATTAGAGCATTTGAGTATATACTGTGAAAGGGAAGAGTCCACAGAAACAAAGCCAGGACTCAAGTTCATGTTGGGTACATTGTGTATAAGAGCCGATTCAACAAGACGGCGTCTGTGTAGAGTAGAGGCAGGAAAGATTGTTTTGGTGGAAGACCAATCAATGGGATGATTAGAATCCCTCACATGGCAGAAGAGAGCATTGTTAGTGTCGTTTTAAAATCGTTTTAACAACCATGTACCCATATTACTGTTGAGTTAAACAAAGGCTGCAGTTAAGGATCCCAGTAAATCCTCCCGGCCAGGATAAGAACCCAGGACACAGCGCTCGCGGAACGCCTGGCAAGCGTCTTACCAGTACACAACGGAGACTGTAATGAGACTGAAATGTAATTCATCTTCAGATAGACAATGTTAACATCAGTAATAAAATGATAGAAAGTTCCTTGGCCTACACATGGACAAAAGACTCAACTTCAGCACCGACATACAACACATAAACTAAAAAGTCTCAAAAGCTGTTGATATACTCTCAAAAATCAGATATTTTGTTCCAAACTTTGCTCTCCTCTCACTATACTATGCACTAATCTATTCCTATCTCACATATGTTATCTGTTCATGGGGGCTCAACCTCTGCAAACTACGTCAAGCGCATCATTACCCAGCAAAAACTGCTATCAGAACTATAACAAACTAAGCTTTTAGACAACATTCAGCCCCCATGTTAAATCCCTAAACATGCTAAACGTAACCTCGCTCCACACATTTCCTTGTGCCAATTACATTTACAAAACTCTGTTCTTATGTGCAATCCCTGTTCTGTAACTCTTCTTGGATAGGTGTAATAGAACACATAATCACCACACCAGAAATAAATACCTCTTTGATATCCCCAGAGTCAAGCTGAATCTGAGTAAACATTATGCAAACAAAGGGATCTAGTCTATGGAACTCACTCCCTAACGAATTGAAAAGCTGTCAAACTTTTTGCCTTATTCAAAATAAAACAAAAAAGTACCTAATTTCATCTTCATAGTTTCCTACCATGTGCTTGAAAATCGCACCGTATCTAGTGCTACGCAATTCCCCCAAATATGTACCTATGCCATACAACTTTACCATTGTAAATATTGTTGTTATCTTATATCATGTTATACACATGGTTTGCTATATTATTTCTTGCAATAATCATCAAATTATGCTAAAATGTACCTGTGGGTAACCCTTAAATTTCTTTAATGTACCTACTTTTCTCTCAAATTTCTTTTTCAATGTAATTTTTATACTTTCTTACAACTCATTTTTGTACGTTCTTACAATGTATTTTTATATCTTCTTACAACGTACCTGTAAACATTTTTTTTTAATTTTGCTAGAAATTGCCTATTTAAAATTATATGTTAGAGTAAGGACCTGCCTGAAACGCAATGCGTGCTACTGGCTTAACAAGAATGGAAATCATCAAGTCTGTGTACTCTAATAAACCCAATGTACCTTCTTGTATATAAATAAAATAAATAAATAAATAAATAAAACAATAACGGTCTAATAAGCATCCATCCGGTACAATTATAACTCCACTCCGATACGATAGATACACTTTTACTACAGTACCTGGTTGATGGGGTTCTGGGAGTTCTTCTACTCCCCAAGCCCGGCCCGAAGCCAGGCTTGACTTGTGAGAGTTTGGTCCACTAGGCTGTTGCTTGGAGCGGCCCGCAGGCCCACATACTCACCACAGCCCGGTTGGTCCAGCACTCCTTGGAGGAATAAATCTAGTTTCATCTTGAAGATGTCCACGGTTGTTCCGGCAATATTTCTTATGCTCGCTGGGAGGGTGTTGAACAACCGCGGCCCTCTGATGTTTATACAGTGTTCTCTGATTGTGCCTATGGCACCCCTGCTCTTCAATGGTTCTATTCTGCATTTTCTTCCATATCGTTCACTCCAGTACGTTGTTATTTTACTGTGTAGATTTGGTACTTGGCCTCCAGTATCTTCCAGGTGTATATTATTTAATATCTCTCTCGTCTTCTTTCTAGTGAGTACATTTGGAGAGCTTTGAGACGATCCCAATAATTTAGGTGCTTTATCGTGTCTATGCGTGCCGTATATGTTCTCTGTATTCCTTCTATTTCAGCAATCTCTCCTGCTCTGAAGGGGGAAGTGAGTACTGAGCAGTACTCAAGACGGGACAACACAAGTGACTTGAAGAGTACAACCACAATCAGGAGTACAACCCCAGAGTACCTTTACCTAAATAAATATCTTATCTCATCTAAAAGATACGTGATATCAGAGGCAATTCTATAACAAATGTTCAAGAAATGTGTATATATTTCATACAAAATTATCTGTTACCAGAAAACTTAGTCAAATTTCTCTTGCTGGCTAACTGTAGGTAGTAACTAAGTGAATGTAACCTATCCACCGCTGCCCATTGGATAGGGGGCGTGTGCAGGACAAACATATCAATGTGACACTAGCTTGCCACATATGTCAGTTGCTTAAATTAAAAACTGTACTTGTGGTCGGTCTCGAACCCATGTTGATGGACGATGTGCATTGAATTGTTTATTTAGCTCATCAAGATTGTGAACTGGTAAGCTAAATGAATTATGGTGTTAAACCCCTGAACCCATTATGTGCCTCTGTAACTCTTTCTACTATCGCCCACAAAATGGGTATGGGGTGCATAATAAAAGAACTAAACTAACCACACCACACGTTTTAAGTTATTCATGAAACCTGTATATTTTTTTATTTCATTTGTTCATTTTTATATTCATATATAAACGAAGATACATTGATTTTGTGAGAGACATAACATTGCTTTTACATTCATTCACAGCCACCGACACACAATTATTATTATTATTATGAGCAAGCTTAGGTATACACATCAATGTGCTGCTACTCTATTCTATTTGAAAGGTTACATAGTTTAGTTCATTTATTATGCACCCCATACTCATCTTGTGGGCGGTAGAGGAAAGGGTTACAGATGCACATAATGGGCTCAGGGACTGAACCCGACTATTCATTTAGTTAAGCAAGTTACAATCTTGATGAGCTAGTTACAAAATTCAATACACATCGCCACATCATCAATGGGTTCGAGATCGACCAAAAGTACAGTTTCTAAATTAAGCAACTGTCATATGTGGAGAGCTAGTGTCACAATTGATATGTTTGCTGCACACCGCCCCCCATCCACCGTGGGCAGCGGTGGATAGGTTACTGTCACTTAGTTACTACCTACAGTTAGCAAACTGGGGATATTTGGCTAAGATTTCTGGTTGCAGCTCATTTTTAATGAAATATTTACACATCTCTGGAACATTTGTTATAGAATTATCTCTAAATTCACGTATCTTTTCGCACTCCATCACATAGTGACGGAGGGTGTGCGAATAATTTTGTTGATTCAGTTTACATTTGATCAGATCTCCATTAGCAGATAATGAGAATTCCCAAGGATACTTGTAACTGAGTCTAAGCCGAACAGTAGTAACAGGTAGAAATCTGCTGATTTTACTGGACAATCCTTGGATGTGTGACTCCTCTTCCATGATAGTATGACGATAGATGGAATTACTGATGTCAATTTCACTTTCCGTCAGGGCTACAAGATTTTGTTGAAGTTCTTGGTCTACTATTGCTCTCAGACTACTTATTGGCAATCCAAGGTTATACTCAATTTCTCCTTTAAAGGCAGATTCTTTGGCTAACTCAACAGCTCTATAATGCATTCGGAGGCGAACATGAGATGGAGTCCACGTGAAATGGACTCTGTATATGTTTTGAGAGAGAAAATGCTCTGTGGACAGAGCATAAATATGGCCTAAGGCGCTGAGCTTTGCCTCAAGACGAAGCTTGGGCTGATCTCTAATTTGCTTCTTAGGTGGAAAAGAAGGGAATAAAATTAGAAAGAGTGTTATTGTTACGACTCTGGGTTCGTTAGATGGAAACCAGAGGTCAAAATTTTGAGCTTATCAAGCTACCATATAGTAAACACGCTTCGCGAGCTGCATATGTCGTATCTTCCCTGCCAGTCGTAAGACTATTCTTGTTTCTCAAAGAGTATTTAAAGATTGAGCTTGGGGTTGATTATTAAATAATAAAATAGGCACCAACTATGTTTACTAATACTGTCTAATCAATTGTAAAGTAAACCTGAGTAAACTTAGTATCGGGCACCGGTATGATTAGTTGAACAGTCTGCCGGCAGCATAGCTTTCGGAGAAGGAGACGAGAGACTCGCGCGTCCTTCTCTGCTGGCTGGCTGTGGTGAAAGGAAGTGCCTCTCCTTCCTCTTATTTATTTATTTCTGTGTCTGCGTCTGGTTAA
Source organism: Procambarus virginalis (assembly GCA_020271785.1). Taxonomy (NCBI): domain Eukaryota; kingdom Metazoa; phylum Arthropoda; class Malacostraca; order Decapoda; family Cambaridae; genus Procambarus; species Procambarus virginalis. The sequence continues at coordinate 22,520 of WNGS01159970.1, forward strand.
GTCATCTTTGCTATTTTTTATGGTTATATTCTGGCATACCCTTGTTCTATGTGTAGAGTAGTATACCTGGGGTGTAGTAAGTGTTTTAAAGTGTTATTGTATTAGTTATTCCAAAGGGGGGTCTCAGTGGAACCACGTGGTCCCCCTACCCTAAGCTGACTCTATCTTCAAGTGTTTTTTAGTAGAGCTTTACCCTAACTTGTTTTCAGTGTAAAACCTTGTATCCTGTCTAAGTGGACCAAGGCTTTTTAACGTAAGATTGTGTGGTAAAGTTAGTGTTATATTGTTATTGGTGTGATTGTGTATGGGGAGTTGTTAAGGGGTTAATAAACAAGTAAGTTTGAACAGAGTATCCCTTTTTCCTGTGTGGGAGTACAATGATCTATCTCTAGACTTACAGGGTGTAGTAGCAAGTATTTCTTACTGTGGATATTTTATTTTGGGGGCCGGGCCTTTTAGTTCTCCCATCACTCGTTGGCCAGGCCTTGGGGTGAGAGGACGTGTGCGCCTCCTCTCCCCTCTAGGGTCAAGTCCTTCGTCCCCAGCCTTGTGCTGTGATCGCGGGGCGGTATCGTCACAATACTACTGTGCTGCTGAGTGTTCCGACACTATTGCATAAGTCACTAGTATCAGAGGAACCCCTAGAGTGAACTAGTGAGTGGCGCCTGAGGCTTGGAGGCAGGCCAGCCTGCCCCCACCACTCCCTTAGGGGGAAGCCTACCAAACATTAGTGTTTGATGCATTGCTGGTGTTAATAACACAGCATCACCTGTACAGTGTACCTGGGACTCACTGTAAGACTCTCTAACAAGAACCACAGGGCATCAACAGCTTCAGGCAACACTGCTTCAGGCAAGGAGAGTGGTGGGACCGTAACCTGACCCCCACGGGCCTCCGACCCTTGCGGTTAGAACGCTGACCGAACGGTCAGCCCTATTCCTTTCCTGGCGGGAGGTTGACAGCCGCCAACACTTCAATGATGCCAGCTTTGTACACAGCAACTGTACATTCCTAGTTATAAGACTTATCTTCCCCACTTTCTCTTATTCTTCTCACTTCGCCATTTCAACAGGTCAAGTGGAACGGTCCAGTGGCCTATGCGGTTACCTGTAAAATCTGGGGGGCCACTTGACTTGGGCATCTGTTTACCCTTGTAGCAGGGCTAGGCTGTCTTAGGGGACATTCTGTCCACATAGGAGAATAGGTCACTGAGGGCTACCCTCTGCGAGTCCCAACCAACCAGGTGTTTATCCAAGTCGTCTGAACACTCTCAAACCCACTGAGAGTGCTCTTCCCCTCAGAGCAGGTTTATGACTGTTGGCGCTGATGACTGGTAAGGCATGCTGCCTGCTCTGCCATTTGTCGTGTTAATCATCATCATATGATTATCAATGTACACCAGGTAACGGAAGAGGTTAGAGCAACAATTAATGCCGCCTGAAGAAGCAGGTATGGAGGAGGTAGCTGCTGGACCCTCAGGGCTCTCCCCTACCGTGACCAGTGACACTGTCACCCCACCACCCAGTGATGGGTTTGTGGAGGTGGTAAATAAGAGCCAGAGAAGGAAGCAAGGGAAACAGAAGCCTGGTGAACAACAGGGTGGAAGGCGTCCCATAGCACCAAGGAGCCAGTATACACGTCTGACCTTCCCTAAAGGCACGAGTGTGGCTGACAGGATTGTGTGGAGTAAGAAACTGAGCAAGGTGTACCCGCCTGGCACTGCAGGCGTTTTACGTCCACATGTCAACTCCCCATATGTGTATGTTTTAAGAGAGAAGCAGCAGGTTGTGGAGGCTCTTCTACAAGGGAAAATAGGTGATGTAAAGCTCTCCCCTCTAGATAATCCAACACGGAACAAGAAGATGGATGAATACCTAGTCTACAGGTACAGTCACGGGTATCCACTACAGTGGGCCTATGAATTAGACGGGGTACACAAGCACGAAGATTGACCAAGAATGGTAAGCCTACTGATCAAATAGTCATAGTCTGGAAAAAGCCTGATCCGCCACCTGACCAGTATTGGTTTGGTGGGTGTATGCGCGCCCCAGCACGTTCAGGGTGTGGGAGCCGAACCTGGGAGTGTTACGATGCTGTGCAGTGGCCACATAGCTAAGCACTGCCGTGCTTCCCACACCCAAGTGTGCTCTCTGTTCCGTCCTCATCCACTGAAGGACTGTCATTATAAGAAGACCAGAGACCAAAGAAAGCGGAACAGGAGCAACATAACACTGCAACAGAAGCAGGCAACAACCTAACTGTGGCTCCGTCTAAACCACCGCTGAAGTGTTTCAGATGTGGTACGGAAGGAGTCACCATCTGGCATCAGACTGTACCAACCGCCAGCCTCCTTGGCACAAGGAGGCAAGTGCCCGAGACTCAACAAGTGCCTACTGATGCTGGCTCTATTACTGTTGACCCACCCCATAGTGGTGACAGTACCAGCAACGCCCCTGAACAACACAAAACAGCCTGAGACAACAGTTAAGGACAGTTGGCAACCTTGCAAGCACAGGTAGCAGAACTGACTGAAACTATACAGAGGCTATGTCAAGCTCCTCCACAAGAATACAGCAGCTCCACACTGCGTGTCACAGCCGTGGCCCGCGCTGGTAAAGGTTCCTGTGGTGGTGGTGACGGCGGCGGCGCGGCAGCGGCAGCAG
>WNGS01159972.1:14859-31542 GCA_020271785.1 Procambarus virginalis
CATATACTACACAATTTTAAAACATAAACATATTTAATTCAAGAGACATTTAGATTAAATATTCAAATTACTTAGAACATATACAGTTTATTCAGAAGAATAGTACCGAAACATACGCGCCCTGTGTATTATTCTTAACTACAGTTTTATAAATTAAAAATGAATAATTTTAACTTTACGAAAAGAAATTTAAAAATATAACATGTTAAGTCAACTTCACAAAATGAAAGTCCTTTTTAGCCAACAAGTGTAGAAATTTCCAATTCGCACACGACAGCATTCCCCCCCCCATCCTCTTCTTTCTAAAACACCGTGTAGTTTTTTGTCCCCTTAAATAAATTCTTGTTAAAATCATAGAATGCTGTCACTATAATCATGATTCCAAGCTCTAAGCGTTCCAGAGCCAAGGAACATTAAGACGTAAACTTGTTTTGGTCCCATTTTTCAATAAGTTCTCTACTGCATTTTAAGAACCAGTTTGGGTCCTTTAAACTAGTCCGATTTTCAAAAAAATTTGGTATCTAAACTGCCTCTCTTTGTAAAAATTTTCGGTTCCTTTAAAAATTGGGGTGAACACAGCAGTTAAAAATGGACAACAAACAAAATGTTTCCTTGCTAAGGCCGGTTTTATTTTTTCTTGTAACAAAATTTTCCGTATGCCACAGATTCCCCCCTCCAAAAATGGTGATTCTGAAAAATTTCAAATCTTGTCATTCTTAAATTCGGAATAAATGTTTTTCCTAAAACGCCCCTGGTGAAGTTTTAGCAGGGACGTTTTTTAGTGTCTGAACAATGGACCCTAAAATGTTTTTTTTAGAACCTTTCTTTAATCGTGAATTGCAGTGGGCACATTTCCCCCATGCATTCAATTGGGTTAATTATATTAATTTAATTAGGCAAGACCTATTAAAAAATTTACATATTTCTTGCTTGGGGGTGTTACCCCTTCTGCAACATAATTTGGGGGTGTTTTTAATTATATATACATGTTATCTTATATCACTTGAAAAATGAAAAATAACAAAAGACTTCTTGACTTAGAATTTCTTAACGGTTTAGTAAGTTACAGGGTTTGGGGCATTAAGCTGTCAAATAGGAATGGGCCCTGATCTTCTGGCCTTGTCAAGAATTGCCCCTGGAAACCGTGGGATAAAGGCAATCAAGGGCTTAGTTTTGGTGGCCAATGTAATACATCCTGGAATAACTTTCAATCCATAACGACAACGGTGTTAGTCTGAACATTAATCCTGGTTGAACACTTAAAACAGTTGACCGACGTTTCTTGTGTGGCCTTCATGTTAACCTGCCAAAAAAATTAAAATCATGGTAACTGCACAAATTTATTTCATAGTAATGCCATTCATACATATAGGTTATAAGGGAAAATTAGCCAAAGTGCTGCATGATTAGACTTCGAATCACCCTGGTTTTGGGGGTCACAGGTATCATAACACCAGCAATCGTCCTCTCGGAAAAAATGGTCTCAATAATTGATTGTTACACATGAAAACGCTGTGACGATACTATCTTCTCCTTTGTCTGTGTACTCTTACAGTCTTTGTGTGTAATTGCTCTTTCGTTCCTTTGTTGCATTGTTTCTCAGTATAAGTTTTGCACTGGATTAAATACTGGTTTTATTTGATGGCAAGTGTGAGTTTGTTCCCCCTGGGGAGCACAAGGTAATGGCGTCAATTCACTAGGAAGCGACTAGTGCGTCTTGCCACGTTTCTGGCTTGCCCTATGTGCTAACTTCAGCCTTGGCGTAACTCGTTCACAGGTGCCCTCTACCTCCCCAGCATTCATAGCTAGAAAGCGTCTCGAGACTAGTAATATAATTTACATGATTGGTAAGGAAGAAGGGGCAATTAGTTATTTATTAATTTACTAGATCATTTATAAGGTCCTTTTAATAACCATTACTTTTCCAGTTATTACTTCAACAGACATAAAAAGGAAAATAAATGTATAGATTCATTAAGGGGAAATTATAACAGACCAGAGTTTGCGTTGACGCAATTCCTCCTCCAGTTTTAATGTAGGAATTCTTTGGCTTGCGCTTTTTATCCAATATATGCCAATATTGGTTAGGAATTATTAGTAAAATGCCTGGACAATAACCATTTTTAACTCTCAGTTATCGTCAGGGGTTTGTAATGTGAGGTTGAAATGTTCCAACATAAATTCCAGGGGAGAAGAACACAGGTTTGGAGCCACTATTTATGAGTGGACGTGCGTTTTGATACTCCACCCCCGACCATTTGAATTACTAAATTGTTAAATATGTAAGATAGTAAGGTCCTGTAACTTGTACGGATGTGCCGTATTAGTGTTGCAGGTGTTGGAAAACTCTAAGCAATTTTACTGCCCTAATAACTTGGATTATGGTAGATTTTCTAGCTTAAACTACATTTAATTTACTTAGAGACACTGAATATGTAAATTAATTCCACAGTCCCAAGTATGGGGTTCCATGAGGTTGCAGTGGGATCAGTGGTCCAATTGGTCGCGCTATGTGAACGTGCTGCTTGATTCAGACGCAACTCGGTTCATTGACCATCACTGAGGCCCCTACAGAAACATCTTTTGCCTACAAAGATGGTGCTTTCTGTAGGGTACAACAAATCAGGCCGTTCAAAATTTGTTACAATCTTCAAATTCTGAGATTTTGTTACCAAATTCCAGCCTTCGTCTTCTTATATACAGCTGTATTCACCTCAGAGCTGTAATATTTTTGAGTTTAATTTTCCTGCAATGTTGTGCTGCAGTCCAATTCCCGGACGTGTTTTCCTTTCACAGTGTTTCCTCCCTCTGGAGTGGCAGGTGGTTAATAGAGTGTGAGTTGACTACATTTCCTGCTAGCTATAAGGAACTAATTTTTTGTAAATCTTAATGAGTAGTGGTGGCCTCACACTTGACTTTCACTATCCTTAAAGACGCCCTGGATTAATCCGGGCATACACAGAAAACTATTCTAGCTATGGGTTCCGCTCTGAACGTAGGCCGTCACGTCCTACCAATTCAATATCTTCAGATTTTAGATTAATTTATTGGTTGAAGGCAAACTTGCTTTATTATGATATTCTCTCAGAGCGGTTAGATACTCTCGAGTCCACACGTTTATTACACTGGCCTATCACCTTGTAGGTGTTTGAAACTTTTGGACTGAGTCACTCACCCGACATATGAAGGATATTCTGGTTCCTCGTCCGTTAGGGACACTGGAGGACTAAGAAATCACCCTACATCAGATAAGAGGTACTCTTATCTGACAAGTGGTTCTTGTTGTGAGATATCATCAAAGAGGTAGGTTCAGGGGGTCCCAGTTGTTTGAACCGAGCTTCCTATTTTTTGTGACAACGGTGTTTGAAGCTTCCGAAGGTGTGATTTTTTGATGGTGTAGGGCTTTACTAGGTAACGTTTTACTATGGGTTTATTTTTGTCATCCATTCATAGAAACGCTCCCTAATGCCACGGTGGCTCCTGGGAAAGTATGAGCTTTTCTAGTGGCACTGCCTTTGGAGGGCAAAATATACCTCTGGGGATTTCCATTTTCTCCTCGCAGACACGCTTCCCCAGCCACCAAGTGTGGACCCATTGTCTGAGATCATAACTGGGGCATGATCGATGGGCAGCAAACCTGTGTGGAATGCTTTTGTTAAGAAATGACTCAACACAACTATGGTCGGGAGTCCCACCTACTAGGTGGTACTCCCCTGGTTGATTGCCTTAGTGATGAGGGCAAATGTAAGTGCCTTCACTGGAAACCTTGGTCCCTTTAGTGCCTGTGGAGAGGTTTTAATTGCTCCGTGTGTAATCTACCCCAGTGGTCTCAAAAGGCGAAGGTAGAAAAACCTCCGTTTTCCCTCTAGGGAGTGGTGGAGGTCCCCTGGATAAAGAACAACACCTGAGCGGTCCGTAACTCTCGGCCAGATTACACAACAATTTATGATTCTTTTACAGTCTGACCGACCTTTGATGAAGCCAGAATTTTTGGTCTCAGGTCGGTGAGAAGTATCTAGTACTCCTACCATGTAAGTGCCATGCTTGTGTATTGTCCAACACAATTAGCCGCTGATGATGTAATGTCGGGGGAACAACACTGGGTGTTCCTTTAACATCCAATTAGTGTGGCAGTCCCAAGTGCCCTCCACACTTAGGAGTATAATTAATTGTCTGCGCAAAAAACCAGAGACCCAAATTTTTTTTATTAATTTAATCAGGGAGGATTTTATTACCTTCCCAAATGTCTCAGTCGGGCTCGCTGACCCAGTATTTTATTGGACTAGGAAATTGCTTTTGATCCCCATTTCAGTTTCGGGAAATCAAATACTACTTCGCGTTACACCCAGTAATGTTTACTTAACTCAAGTACATGACTAGAGTCAATTGCACAGAGTCCCGCAGGTTTGTTCCTGGTGGTTCTCAGTGAGAAGTGACATTGATCACAATGACTTGTTGGTTTTTAAGTTTAAGGTCACTGCAACTGATTAGCCACTGCCCGTCCATTGAAACCAATACTTCGGTTCTCTGGCTAACACTGCCCCTTAGTGGTCCAATCCTCTGGAAAGGTTAGTCAGCTTGGATTTTCCCTTGATAGGTTACCATAATCCTTAGTTGTTACCTTCTGGGGGGACATTCCTCGTATTTTCCTTCAATGTAATTACTGTCATGTTCATGAGAAAACGGCCACCTTTCCGTATGTATGTGTGGTGGCTCAGGCCCAGCAAGAAAAAAACAAGAAGCGTACAGGACCCCCCAGCTTGGGAAGCAGCTTAGTCATGTAACGTTTACTAAGTATTAAATTCAGTACCCAAGCAAATGATTTTATTCAAACCCAACAACCAAGACCTTCCTTCAGTAAAACACACAAACCACCACAGGTACGTAGGAAGTTTTTGTTATTTAATTTCTTACCCATGTAAGACTGCCTCTTATCTGACCATACACTGTGTTCAGTAAAGTGGAGGTTTATTTAATGTGTTTTGGTCCAGGTAATGAGCAATCAACCTCCAAAAAAAAAGAAACGGAGATTATTCATATCTACTGTGGCCAATGACAGTTTTCTTACAGTGCCACCCCTAGCTATGGGATGTTGAGAAATTGTGGGCCTGCCCTCATTGTTTACTAAATTGGCTACAGGTGTCCCCATTCGCCCCGTCCTGAGGCATCACAAAACCACATGCCAACTTTATTGGTGGTCAGATTTTAATATAATTACAGGGAAACTTAGGTGTTTATGATAACTAAATCTGTTGTTTAACTGGTGCCATTTTTCTAGTAAGACCTTTGGTAATGGATCATTCCAACCTATTTTCTTTCCCACATTCCTGAACAAGCAGTTTACCCTATAGTAGTTTCCAAATAGATAAGTTTTAACGGTGTCTGATTCCACCGATTTAATAGTCAACTCATCTGAAGTTTTATTCCACTCAACTCCTAGTACCGTCAGTTTCTGAGGTACTTTGTAGTCATGAAATTCGTCTTCAATTAGTTGACTTAAATTTAGAATTATTGGAGGCCAACGACTAGAGAGGCATATTTGCTCCAACAACTCTGATTGGCCTCATTATATATGTTTAACTATTAAAATCGGTTGGAATCCCGACACCGTTACTATTATCTATTTGGAAACTACTATAGGGTAAACTGCTTGTTCAGGAATGCTGGCAAAGAAAATAGGTTGGAATGATCCATTACCAAATGTCTTAACTAGTAAAAAGTGGCACCAGTTAACAACAGATCTATGTATCATAAACAACCCTAAGTTCCCTCGTAATATATTAAAATCTGATCCACCAATAAAGTTGCATGTGTTTTGTGATGCCTCAGGAACGGCGAATGACACTGTAGCCAATTTAGTAACAAATGAGCAGGCCACATTTCTCACATCCATAGCTAGGGTGGCACTGTTAAAGAAACTGTCATTGCCACAGTAAGAATTAATCACTCTACTGTCTGGAGTTAGATTGGCTCATTACCTGACCAAAACATTAAATAACCTCCACTTTACTGAAACAGTGGTATGGTCAGATAATGAGGCAGTCTTACAGTGGGTAAGAAATTATAATAACAAAACTTCCTACGTAACTGTGGTGTTTGTGTGTTACTGAGGAAGTCTTGGTTGTAGGGTTGATATAAAGTCATTGCTTGGGTACTGACTTTAATACTTATAAACGATTACATGACTAGCTGCTTCCAAGCTGGTGGCGTCCTGTACGCTTTCTTGTTTTTTCTTGCTGGCGCCTGAGCCACCACACATACATACGGAAGGTGCCGTTTTCTATGAACATGACAGTAATAATCATGTAAGTGAAATACGAGAATTGTCAGCAGGGTACAAACTAAGATATGTACCTATCAAGGAAAATCCAGCTGACTACCTTTCCAGAGGATTGACACTAAGGCAGTTAGCCAGAACCGAGATATGGTTCAATGGACGGCAGTGGCTAATCAGTTGCAGTGACCTAAACTTAAACCACAAGTCATTGTGATCAATGTCACTGTTCTCACTGAGACACCAGAACAACCTCGGACTCTGGCAATTGATCCTAGTCAGTACTCTGAGTTAAGTAAATTACTGGGTGTAACGCAAGTAGTATTTGATTTCCCGAACTGAATGGGGCTCAAAGACAATTTCCTAGTCCAATAAAGTACTGGGTCAAGCGAGCCCAGACTGAGACATTTGGGAAGGGTAATTAAATCCTCCCTGATAATTAATAAAAAAAAATCTGGGTCTCTGGTTTGACGCAGACAATAATAATATCCTAAGGTGTGGAGGACACTTGGGACATGCCAACATAAATTTGGATGTAAAGAACCCAGTGTTGTTCCCCCGACATTACATCATCAGCTGGCTAATTGTGTTGCACATACACAAGCATGGCACTTTACATGGTAGAGTACTAGATACTCTCACCGACCTGAGACAAAATTCTAGCTTCATCAAGGTCGTCAGACTGTAAAAGCAATCATAAATTGTTGTGTAATCTGCCAGAGGTACGACGCTCAGGTGTGTCTTTATCCAGGACCTCCACACTCCCTAGAGAACGAGTTGTCTACCTTCGTCCTTTTGAGACCACTGGGGTAGATTACACAGGAGCATTAACTCTCACAGGCACTAAGGACAAGGTTCCAGTGAAGGCATACATTTGCCTCATCACTAGCACAATCACCAGGGGAGTACACCTAGAGGTGACTCCCGACATGAGTGTTGAGTCATTTTACAAGCATTCCACAGGTTTGCTGCCCATCGATCATGCCCCAAGTTATGATCTCAGACAATGGGTCCAACTTGGTGGCTGGGGAAGCGTGTCTGCGAGAAAATGGAATCACCCAGAGGTATATTTTGCCCTCAAAGGCAGTGCCACTAGAAGCTCATACTTCCCAGAGCACCGTGGCATAGACGTTTCTATGAATGGATGACAAACATAGTAAACCGTTACCTTAGTAAAGCCCTACACCATCAAAAAATCAACCTACAGGAGCTTCAAACCGTTGTCACAAAAATAGAAGCTCGAGTCAACAACTGACCCCCTGACCTACCTCTTTGATGATATCTCACAACAAGAACACTTGTCAGATAAGAGTACCTCTTATCTGATGTAGGGGTGATTTCTTAGTCCTCCAGTGTCCCTAACGGACGAGGAACCAGAATATCCTTCATATGTCGGGTGAGTGACTCAGTCCAAAAGTTTCAAACACCGCACAAGAGTGATAGGCCAGTGTAATAACGTGTGGACTCGAGAGTATCTAACCGCTCTGAGAGAATATCATAATAAAGCAAGTTGCCTCAACAATAAAATTAATCTAAAATCTGAAGATATTGAATGGTAGACAGTGACGGCCTACGTTCAGAGCGACCCATAGCTAGAATAGTTTTCTGTGTATCCGGATTACCAGGGCGTCTTAAGGATAGTGAAAGTCAAGTGCTGCGGCACCACTACTCATAAGATATTACAAAAATTAGTTCCTTTATAGCTAGCAGGAAATGAAGTCACTCACAACTCTATAACACCTGCCACTCCAGAGAGGAACACTGCTGAAAGGAACACACGTCCGGAATGGACTGCAGCACAACATTGCAGAATTAAACTCAAACAATATTACAGCTCTGAGTGAATACAGCTGTATATAAAACGAAGCCTGAATTTGGTACAAATCTCAGAATTTGAGATTGTACCAAATTTGAAGCCTGAATTTGGTACCCTCAGAACCATCTTTTAGCAAAGATGGTTCTGAGGGCCTCAGTGGATGGTCAATGACCAGTTGCCTGATCAGCTGCAAGTCACAGCGACCAATGCCACTGATCCCACTGCACTTCTGGAACCATACTTGACTGTGGTAATTTATCATATTCAGTTCTCTAAGTAAATTAAAATGTAGTTAAGCTAGAAAATCTACCATAATCCAAGTTATTAGGGCAGTAAAATTGCTTAGAGTTTTCCAACACCTGCAACACTAATACGGCACATCCGTACAGTACAGACCTTACTATCTTAATATTAAATTTATAATTTCGAGGGTGAGTATCAACGCACGTCACTCTTAAATAGTGGACTCCAACCTGTGTTTCTCTCCCCTGGAATTATGTTGGAAATTTCCAACCTCACATTACTAACCCCTGACATAACTAGTTAAAATGGTTATGTCAGGCATTTACTAATAATTCTAACAATATTGCATATATTGGATAAAAGCGCAGCCAAGAATTCCTACATAAACTGGAGGAGGAATTGCGTCAGCCAAACGTCCTGTCCTGTATAATTCCCTTAATGAATCTATAATATTTCCTGTTTTTATGTTGAAATACTAAAGAAAGTATTTATTAAAGACTTAAATGATTAGTAAATAATAAATAAATATGCCCCTTCCTCCTATAACCAATCATTAAATAAAAGTCTCGAGACGCTTCTAGCATGAATGCTGGGAGGAAGGGCCGGGCGAGTGACGCCAAGCTGAATTAGCACATGGCAGCCAGAACGTGCAGACGCACTAGGCTTCCTAGTGAATTGACGCCATACTTGTGCTCCAGACAACTCACAATTGCACAAATAACCAGTATTTAATCAAGTGCAAACTTACTGAGAACTGCAACAAAGGAACGAAAGAATTCCACACAACTGTAGAGCTCTACAACAAGGAAGTGTCTCTCCAGGTTTTCATGTTAATCAATGTAGTGACCATTTCCGAGACGATGCTTGGTTATGATACCTGTGACCCCCAAAACCAGGGTGAGCTATCATGTCAGCACTTGCTTAATTTTCCTTTACCTTATATGGTGTTGATAATTGTGCAGTACATGATAATTTTTTGGCAGGTAATGAGCCACAAGAACGTCGGTCAACTGTAGTGTCACCAGGATATGTCAGAATACCCGTTGTGTTATGATGAAGTTATTCCAGATGTATTACATTGCCAACTAGCCTGATGCTTTATCCACGGTTCAGGGAATTCTTGAGCCAGAGATCAGGCCATTCCTATGTTGAAGCTTATGCCCCAAACCTGTAATACTAACCGTAGAAATCTAAGTCAGAAGTCTTGTTATTCATTTCAAGTGATATAGATAACATGTATATATATAAACCCCCCAATTATGTGCAGAGGGTAACACCCAGCAGAATATGTAAATTTTAATAGTCTGCCTAATTAAATTAAATAAATTCAACAATTGACTGCTGGGGAAATGTGCCACTGCATCACTATAAGAAAGGTTCTAAAAACATTTAGGTCCATGTCAGACCTAAAAACTTACTGCTAACTCACCAGGGGTTTTAGGAAAAATTTATCAGAATTTAGAGAAAGATTGAAATTTTTCAGACACCATTTTTGGAGAATATGTGCATAGAAATTTTGTTAAAGAAAATAAAGCCTTAGCAAGAACATTTTGTTTTGTGTCCATTTACTGCTGTGTCACCCATTTTAAGACCGAAATTTTTCAGAGAGCAGTTTAAGACCAAATTTTTTTGAAGACTAGTTTAAGACCAACTGGTCTTAAAGCAGTAGAGACTTATTGAAATGACAAACAAGTACGTCTAATGTCCTGGCCTGAACGATTAGAGATGATAATGATTATAGTGAAGCATTCTATGATTTAAAAGAATTTAAGGGACAAAAACTACAGTGTTTTGAAGAAGAGGATGGGGGGGGGGATGCTGTGTGTGCGATGGATTTCTTAACTTGTTGGCTAAAGACTTTCATTTTGTGAAGTTGAATACATGTTATATTTTTAATTCTTTCGTAAATTAAAATATTCATTTTAATATAAAACTGTAGTAAGAATAACAGCGTATGTTTAGGTACTATTCTTCTGAATAACTGTATATGTTCAAGTATTTGATTTAATCTAAATGTCTCTTGAATTAAATATGTTTATGTTTAAATATGTGTATGTATATGTTCAAGTATTATGATTTTTCTTGAATAACTGTGTATGGTAAATGTAAAAAATAAACTTGATGTTTTTTTCTGAATATGATTTCTTTAACCTTATTGAAATAAGTTGCTGATAATATGGGGAACAACATACAAGTATGTTTACTTTGGTATATTAATTAAAGTTGATTGTCACTAAATAATGACATGTCGTGGTAAATTTAACAGAAAATATCGTTTAAGATTTATCTTGAAAAGTTACCCATGACTACTGAAGATGTATTTTTTAATTAAGATGAGTTACGAAAAGATTGCCTTAAGATGTTGGAAGTAATGACATAGTGTACTGGACAGTATATTTAAATGCACGAAGAAGACTTAGAATGTTTCTTTAATTTACGAAGGTGAGTTAGAAATTAAATTTGACGTCTCTGAGAACACATTTGACAGATCTGAGAATAACTTTCTTTTATTAAGAGGACATTGAGAGTGACTTTTAATGCATGAAAGGTCTTGGAATAATTCTGTTGATATGCGAAGAATATTTTTGTTAAGATACTTTGCGAAGAAGATCCCTATATTAATTTTACTAACTTTATGAATGAGTACTGTTAGTTGATAAATAATGCAAAGGTGATGCTTTTAAACTATTCGAGTTTAACCTAAGATAACATATGAAAAGAAATTGTTAGTACAATTAATACAGTGAAAGAGTAGTTTTGTTTAAGAACTGAGTTAGTAAGAACTCCTAAGTTAAGGAAGAGACATTGACATTGACAATTTTAAAAAATAATCCACGGTAAAGGACTGATTAAACAAAAATACTTTGTAGTAACTTGTTGAGAATTGGTAATGTTGCTGTTGATAATACATAACAATGAACTACTTACTGAATGGCAAAAACAATTGGTTTGAAGAATTAGTATAAAGATGAACAGAGAAGATGTATGGGAATGCAATGAACCTAGACAACACGGTAGAACTGGTAGAGGAGGGATTGATGGAGGAAAATTGTGAGAAAGGGTAGCAAGATAGCGGAGAACATGTGGGGGCATGGAAAGGATTGTGGGTGTTTGCAAGCAGAAAACAAGATGCACGGAGAACATGTGAGGAAATGTAAATGATTGAAGGATCTTGTAAAAAAAAGGTTGGCGAGATGAGCGGAGAACACGTTAGGACATGTAAAGGAAAAGTGGAAACGTTGTTGTGTGTATTTACATATGAGTTATGCAAAAATATGGTATGATACACGGTAATAGCTCTTTAAGTCTCAAGTAGCATGCAAAGGACTAGAGAACATGTAAGATTATGCGATGAACACAGAGAACATGCAAGACTATGTGATGACTTGAACTTGCAGAGAACATGAAAGAGAATGTCTAAAAAGTTTTACAGAGATATGCTATGAACTTGGAGTAAACACAAAAATACGATAAGATTATTGAATAATTGCTGCATTTAAAATTGTTAAGGGGAGAACAAATTGTTCAGTGTGGGGTTTAGTGGGGTGGGGTGGGAAGATATGGAAGAAGGCAGGAGAGAACATAAGGATTTACACATGTGTGGTCAGGCTTGTGCTTACTTAGATAAGACAGAGCAAGGTAAGGTAAGGGATGTGAGCTACTTAATGTTCAGGAATAATTAACTAATAAGTGTAATGAACATGAACTAGGACAAGAGTTGGAGCTCGGTATTTGCTTTGACCTATTTACTACGTACGAAATATAGCGATTTTAAATTTAGGGAAATTGGGTAGATATTACCAAAGATAAGCGAGGGGACTAATGTGGAGAACAGGAGCTGGAACTCGGTAACTGCTATGATCTTATTTTCTATGTCAGAAGTATAGGGGTTTAAATTTCGAGGAATTGGACTGATACTAAAGAGGTTGTACGAATGAAGTAGGGCGGGAACCGGAGCTAGAACTCGGTAACCAGATTTTCTTTACTTTATCTCTCTGATATATGACTGTTTTAAATTCATGAGATTTAGATGATACTAGCTAAGTTATACAATTAAATAAGTAAGGAAGGGGGGGGCTGGAGGTGGAGTTCGGTAACTGCCTTTATCATACTTACTACATCTGTAATAACTACATTTTAAATCTTATGGAAATTGATTTGGTAATAGCGGAGTTGTGAGAGCAAACTAAGGAAATGGTGAACAAGAGTAAATATCCAAAGTAATTTGTCCAGCTTGGACAGAACCTGGAGCTTGGTAACTAGTGGGTTGTATTTTACTATGTCTGAAATACAGCTGTTTTAAATTTTAGGGAAATTGATCTGTTAGTAACAGAGTTGTCGGAGTAAAGTAAGGCAGAGGACAAGAACTAGAGCTTGATAAGTCCTTTAATCTATTTTACTCTGTTTGAAATGCAGCAGGTTTATATTTAAGGGAAATTAAAGGGTAATAACTGAGTTGTAGAATAAAGAACAGCGGATGACAAGAGCTGGAGCTTAGTAATTGCTTTGATCTAATTTTACAATATCAGAAATACAGAAGGTTTAAATTTCAGGGGGATTAGACTGTTAGTATCAATTTTACATAAGAAAATTAAGGTGGGGGATGAGAGCTAGAACTCGGTAATTCAAGTTCTCTTTTTTTTTTACTTCGTTTGAAATATCTATAATTTAAATTTCAGGGAAATTTATCTGTTCATAGTGACACTACACTTATTTACATATGGATTCGTGTCCAAGAACTAACTTATGATGAACTTTTTAAAAATATCGGCTCAATTTTTTAGACCACCGCGAAGATTAAAACTGAAAAAAATCGGTCTTAAACTGGTCTCTGAAAAATGTTGGTCTTAAACTGGTCTCTGACAAGTTTTTGTTTTAAATTGGTCTCTGAAAAGTTCGGTCTTAAACTCGCTCTGACAAATTTTGATCTTAAACTGGTCTCTGAAAAAAATCTCTCATAAACTGGTCTCTGATAAATTTTGGTCGTAAACTGGTAACACAGCAGTAAATGGACAAAACAAAAAGTAATTACTAAGGGATCTATTTTCTGTTACAAAACGTCTATGAACATATTCTCAAAAATTGTTTCTGAAAAAATTATGTCTTAAACTAGACTTTAATTTTTTTTGTCTGAAACAACGTGACAGCGCCAGGAATAAAAACTATGACAAATTTTCCCTGAAACCCCTGACTCGTTAGCGGTAAGTTTTCAGGTCTGACCCGGGGACCTTTCTCAGAGGGACACGTTAACAGTAAGTTAAAAAAGAAATACCGCTCATGCATCAATCCAACTATCTAAATAAAGAGGAGTAATGTGTAGTAATACTGACAGAAGCATAAACAAAGATGAGCAAGATGTAGTAACACTGATGGTGCCTAAATATAGAGGAGCAAGTTGAAATACTAATGACTATTGCTTAAATCAAGAGGAGTAAGATGTAGTAATACTGACCGGTGCCTAAACTAATAGGAGTAAGATGAAGTGATAATGACTATTACATAGATCAAGAGCACCAAGATATAAATACTGACCCTAAATGAAGAAGAGAAAGACGTAGTAATAATTACAGGTGCCTAAATAAGGAGGAGCAACATGCAGTAATACTGGCTGAAGCCTAAATATATAAGAAGATGCACTAATACTATGGTTTATGAAAGATCGATATTAATGTAGTTAGAATAAAATAAAATACATTACACTGGGTAAGATCAACAAATGTGTAAACTGCTTTACTGGAGGAAGTTATATTTACCCCATCAATCGCATGACTGGCGGCCAAATATTGTCACATTCAATAAAGTATGAGAGCCGCCACGGTTCACACAGGCGCCATCGTCACCCTGGGACGTCTTCATAGATTGCTTAGGCGACATGTTGATTGGTCTGTGTGTTGACCCTTGTGGTCGCTCAGTGTGTGGTGGCGCTCTGGACCTTGGGACCAGGGCTGGCAACTCTCACCTTCTCTAATATTTGTAATATGCTGCAAACTGAATAGTGAAATTTTGTTCGTATGTGGACTCACCAAACATTTGTATTACAGATCCCGCCTCTTGGCCTTTATAATGTAGTCGATGCGCAACGTGTGAAAGAAATATATATATATATATATATATATATATATATATATATATATATATATATATATATATATATATATATATATATATATATATATATATATATATATATATATATATATATGGAATCCCCCAAGGCTGTGAAGCGGCTGCCCATGCAGCACGAGCATACATCACCAACATTTCTGGTGAAAAGGCCCTGCTCAAACTGGATTTTAAGAATGCCTTCAACATGGTCAGAAGAGATCCAGTACTTTGTGCCGTACATCGCCATTTCCGGCCCCTCTACCCGTTCATACTATCGTGCTACAGTGGTGAGTCAAAACTGCTCTTTGGTGAACATGAAATCAGATCATGTGAAGGCGTTCAGCAAGGTGATCCTCTTGCTCCCCTTCTTTTCTGCTTAGTCTTAAAAGAAATCACCGAAAGCTTGTCCAGCGAGTTCAACATCTGGTTTTTGGATGATGGCACTATAGCTGGCACCGTAGACGACCTCTTGGCAGACATCAGGAAAATAAGGGAGCAAGAAGTAAGCCTGGGTCTTGTCCTGAACCCTTCCAAGTGTGAAGTAGTCTCCTCCAACCCAGACATCGTAGCTAGAATAAGGTCTGCCTTGCCTGGAGCCCACGTCATTAGGGCCGAGAACAGCACCCTCCTTGGAGCCCCCCTCGGGTCTAATGCCATTGAGGAGATCCTTGACAAGAAAATCGCAGACCTTAGGAGGATGGAAGACAGAATAGGTGACATCGATGCCCACGATGCTTTTTATCTCCTCACCAAATGCCTATTCCTTCCGAGGCTAACTACTTTCTGAGGTGCGCCCCATCTTACGACAACCGAAAGCTTGAAGAGTATGACCTCTTACTGAAGACCATGCTGGAAAAAGTTGTTAATCTCTCCCTCAACGAGTGCCAGTGGAAACAAGCCACTCTTCCTGTTAGGCTCGGTGGCTTGGGTGTCCGCACCGCCACCCAAATTGCTGTCCCAGCCTTCCTGTCTTCCTCCTCAGCATCAGATGACCTGGTTAAGGAAATTCTACCTGACACCCTCAGTGATGTAGCGGGGATACAGGACCCCCACTACACGGAATGCGACACGAAATGGGGTGCCATGGCAGACCCAGCACTCAGACCAGCCATGCCGAAAGCCAAGAAACAATCCAGTTGGGACAGCCCCATTGCAGACAAAGAAGCCACAGCTTTGCTGGAGGCAGCAACAACCCCCAGTGATCGTGCACGCCTCACAGCTGTGCAGGCTCCCCATGCAGGGGACTTCCTTTTGGCAGTCCCTATGTCTGCGACAGGCACACGTCTTGATCCGCAGGAGCTCCGTATTGCAGTCGCTCTCCGTCTTGCTGCCCCTATCCACACTGTTCATAGGTGTATTTGCGGCGAGGCAGATGCTGACGAATATGGATTGCATGGCCTGCACTGTGGAAAATCTGGTGGTTGGCACACTAGACACGACGAAGTAAACGACATCATTAAAAGAAGCCTTGCCTCTGCCCAGTGTCCAGCGGAGAGAGAGCCCCGCAACCTTCTGAACCGTGACTCTGTTAGCTTTGCCGGCCGACCAGACGGAATCACACTGCGTCCGTGGAAGGGTGGCAGACAGTTGGCATGGGACTATACTTGCGTATCCACCCTGGCAGCCACATACATCAACCTCTCTGCCGGCACAGCAGGAGCCGCGGCGACACACAGAGAAAGAGACAAGTCAGCCAAGTATAGGCAATTAGATCATCGGTACAACTTCGTTCCAATAGGGTCTGAGACCCTAGGCCCATGGGGAGAGAGTGCAAGAAGGTTTCTAAAGGATCTTGGTTCCAAGCTCATTGACACCACAAGAGACCCTAGAGCGGCAAGTTTTCTCTTTCAGCGCCTCAGTGTCGCGATCCAGAGGGGGAATGCTCGCTGATCCTCGGTTCCTGCCCAACGTCGGAGGAGTTCGAGGAAATCTACAGCCTCTAGGAAGCGAACTATTTTTGTGTCCTCTTAATGCTCATTTTTTGTATACAATCAGATATGTAACTGTATAACCTTGCTTAATAAAGTGTACACCATAAAAAAGGGGGTGTAGGAGAAGCGAACACCCTCATGTATTCAGAGTTAAATGGCAAGTTTTCCCTGAATGCTCTGTGTTCCCTTCTCTGAGGCTGTGGGTCCCTATAATTGCACCAGAGTGGTACCCCCTATATTATATAATATATTATATATATTATAATATATATATATATATATATATATATTATATATATATATATATATTTTAA
>WNGS01159972.1:40166-54551 GCA_020271785.1 Procambarus virginalis
TTGCCTAGTCTCAGGTGGAGAATAGCAAACAATAATATTATACCAGGAAATCTATCAGGGACCTAACCAACCACAGATTAGAGAACTACTTAGATTCTGTGACAAATTTTCACTCAGTCAGCAGATATCGGAGCCAACGAGAAATGAAAATATTCTAGATCTGGTCTTTACGAACAATGAAGACATTATCAGAGACATTACGATATCAGATACCACATATTCAGATCACAAGCTCATTGAAGTGCAAACGACCATCAATACTCAGAATAGACCTAAAACGTTGATAAAGCGAGAGGGGCTATTCAGTAAATTCAATTTTAATAATAAAAGGATAGACTGGGAGATAATAAACAGGGAACTTAAAAACATTCCATGGGAAACTGTTTTAAGTAATAAAAGTCCTACAGAAGGAATAGAAAAACTGACTTCGGAAGCGTATCAAGTCTGTCTGAAACATGTTCCTTTGAGGAAAGCCAGAAAGAGATCCAACGTAGAAAGAGAACGCAGACGACACTATAAACGCAGGAAAAAAATAACGGAACTGCTTATGCAGACACGAATTTCCCGTCAAAGAAGGAATAATTTAAATAGGGAGATTGAAGAAATCGAGCGGAAATTGAAACACTCATATGAAACTGAAGAAAGGCAGTTAGAACAGAAAGCAATTCAGGAAATAAAGAAAAATCCAAAATACTTCTTCACATATGCGAAATCAAAAGCAAAAACTACTGCCAGTATTGGACCTATTCGTACAAGTGAAGGTTCATACACGGAGGATGACAAAGAAATTAGTGAAATCCTAAAAAAGCAGTATGAGGACATGTTTAGCACTCCAATAAACAACATGAAAGTAGAAGATCCAGACAATTTCTTTATGCGGGATATCCAAACCCCTGTAAATATAACTGATATCAACACGAGCGCACTAAATTTGAAAGAGAAATTGAAAACATGCCCATGCACTCGGCCCCAGGTCCAGACTCATGGAATTCAATATTTATAAAGAAATGCAAAGTGCCGGTAGCACAGGCACTCAGTATAGTGTGGAGGAAGAGCTTGGACACGGGGAGATACCAGATGCACTTAAAGTAGCAGACATAGCCCCTCTACACAAGGGAGGGAGCAAAGCATTGGCAAAGAATTATAGACCAGTTGCACTAACATCGCACATAATAAAAGTATTTGAGAGAGTGATTAGGAGTCAGGTCACCAATTTCATGGAGACCAATGACCTTCACAACCCAGGCCAACATGGATTTCGAGCGGGAAGATCGTGCCTCTCACAGCTACTTGAGCACTACGATAAAGTCACTGAGGCATTAGAAGAAAAACAGAATGCTGATGTGATATACACGGACTTCGCAAAGGCTTTCGATAAATGTGACCATGGCGTGATAGCACACAAAATGAAGTCAATGGGAATAACCGGTAAAGTAGGACGCTGGATACTCAGTTTTCTGTCAAACAGGACTCAGCGAGTAACGGTCAACCATATAAAATCTAGTCCAAGTGCAGTTAAAAGCTCTGTACCTCAGGGTACAGTCCTTGCACCGCTGCTTTTCCTTATTCTCATATCAGATATAGACAAAAATACAAGTCACAGCTTCGTATCATCCTTTGCAGATGACACAAAAATCAGTATGAAAATTACCTCGGCTGAAGACATTGAAAAACTTCAAGCTGATATTAATAAAGTTTTCGACTGGGCATCAGAAAATAACATGATGTTTAACAGTGATAAATTCCAGGTACTCAGGTACGGTAAAAATGAGGACCTTAAACATAATACAGGTACAAAACACAATCAAATGTGCCCATAGTAGGAAAACAGCATGTAAAGGATTTGGGAATAATGATGTCTGACGACCTAACGTTTAGGGAGCATAACCAAGCAAATATTGCGACAGCCAGAAAAATGATAGGATGGATTACGAGAACTTTCAAATCCAGGGATCCCATCACAATGGTTGTACTCTTCAAGTCACTTGTGTGTCCCGTCTTGAGTACTGTTCAGTACTCACTTCCCCCTTCAGAGCAGGAGAGATTGCTGAAATAGAGGGAATACAGAGAACATATACGGCACGCATAGACGCGATAAAGCACCTAAATTATTGGGATCGTCTCAAAGCTCTCCAAATGTACTCACTAGAAAGAAGACGAGAGAGATATCAAATAATATACACCTGGAAGATACTGGAGGGCCAAGTCCCAAATCTACACAGTAAAAAACAACGTACTGGAGTGAACGATATGGAAGAAAATGCAGAATAGAACCAGTGAAGAGCAGGGGTGCCATAGGCACAATCAGAGAACACTGTATAAACATCAGAGGTCCGCGGTTGTTCAACGTCCTCCCAGCAAGCATAAGAAATATTGCCGGAACAACCGTGGACATCTTCAAGAGGAAACTAGATTTATTCCTCCAAGGAGTCCGGACCAGCCGGGCTGTGGTGGGTATGTGGGCCTGCGGGCCGCTCCAAGCAACAGCCTAGTGGACCAAACTCTCACAAGTCAAGCCTGGCCTCGGGCCGGGCTTGGGGAGTAGAACTCCCAGAACCCCATCAACCAGGTATCAACCAGGTATCACATGCAACAGTTAATAATGGTCAACCCCTAACAGTGCTGTGTGGAGACACAAGACATAGGTAACCCCATCCCGGTGGACAGAATAAAGTTCCACACAGTGCAGTACTGTAAATTATGACAGAAGTAAAACGTACTAACCCACAAAGTCCGACAAGATCCGACTATACCAAACTGCCTCATTCACCTTAACAACAAAAAGGTCCAGATCACTGATCAGGTTCTGAGAAGGATCTCAAAAGTCGTTTGTTACCAAGAAGGTGCAGGGTGCCTTAAAACTAAAACTGATATGACAAGTAAAATTGAAATCTTAAGGTTCCTAACCAACACGGGATAGATATGATAGATCCCAGTAGGCTCAGGAATCTGCTACATCAGTTGATTGACAGTTGAGAGGTGGGACCAAACAGCCAGAGCTCAACCCCCACAAGTACAATTAAGTGATTACAGAAGCTATATGATGTGCGGTTAAGATTTCGCATAGGGAATATGCATGCGCGGCCGATATAAGTAAGGCATTCCTTAGGGTAGGTCTACAAGAAGAAGACCACAGTTACACAAAGTTCCTCTGGATCAAGAATCCTAGTGATCCCCCACAGTGAATAATCACATACAAATTTACATCAATCTTGTTTCATGCTAATTCTTTCTCTGTTTTTGCTACAAGCAAACTTAGATATGCATTCGAGGAAGTCTAATAGCCCAAATAAAAACTGAAATCAGCAATAACCTGTATGTAGATAATTTCTAGGGAACTACCAGCAGTGAGGAAAAACTGCTTAACATATATCATGAGGCTAATCAAAAGTTGATGGGAGCAAATATGCCTCTCCAGTCGTTGGCCTCCAATAATTCTAAATTTAAGTCAACTAATTGAAGACGAATTTCATGACTACAAAGTACCTCAGAAACTGACGGTACTAGGAGTTGAGTGGAATAAAACTTCAGATGAGTTGACTATTAAATCGGTGGAATCAGACACCGTTAACTTATCTATTTGGAAACTACTATAGGGTAAACTGCTTGTTCAGGAATGCTGGCAAAGAAAATAGGTTGGAATGATCCATTACCAAATGTCTTACTAGAAAAATGGCACCAGTTAACAACAGATCTATGTATCATAAACAACCCTAAGTTCCCTCGTAATATATTAAAATCTGATCCACCAATAAAGTTGCATGTGTTTTGTGATGCCTCAGGAAAGGCGAATAACACTGTAGCCAATTTAGTAACAAATGAGCAGGCCACATTTCTCACATCTATAGCTAGGGTGGCACTGTTAAAGAAACTGTCATTGCCACAGTAAGAATTAATCACTCTACTGTCTGGAGTTAGATTGGCTCATTACCTGACCAAAACATTAAATAACCTCCACTTTACTGAAACAGTGGTATGGTCAGATAATGAGGCAGTCTTACAGTGGGTAATAAATTATAATAACAAAACTTCCTACGTAACTGTGGTGTTTGTGTGTAGCTGAGGAAGTCTTGGTTGTAGGGTTGCTATAAAGCCATTGCTTGGTTACTGACTTTAATACTTATAAACGATTACATGACTAGCTGCTTCCAAGCTGGTGGCGTTTGTACGCTTTCTTGTTTTTTTCTTGCACGCGTCGACCCACAACACATACATACGGATGGTACCGTTTTCTATGACATGACAACCATCCTTTTCTTTAAAAAGAATGAATACAGGATGTCTACAATGCTTGTAGCACAAAGCAAAGTTATTGACACAAAGTAAGTTATTAACATATCAAGAAATATTGCATACATTTAACATTAATTAAGCACACAAAGAATTTAAACAACTTAATCTTTACCACAAAGGATTTCAATGTTAAAATACAAATGCAATGTTAAACAAACATGAAAGAAACTGTAGTACAAATTTCAAATATTGAATGAGAGATCTGCATTATTCAAACAATATTAAATTTAATTTAGCATATAAGTACAAACTTTGCATTACATAAGAACACAATTAATCATCAAATCGTGTAGGCGTTTAACATGACGCTTAGGACGAGAGTCCTTAAATACAAGAACATCCCTCGATGAATTGTTTACCGAGCTATAACTATTTTTCTCTTTATCGTTTGTTCGACTTTGCACTTCATCATTTTCTACACTAGTTGGAATCACTTTGAAATAAGCCATATTACGTGTTATACTATGATCTCTATTACTCGCTGTTACCATAGTTCCTTTTACACTAATCACTTTATATGGTTTTGTATCATACGGCATATCTAGCTTTCCCTCTTTTTTCTTTTTAACGAGAACAGTATCTCCAACCTTTATGAATTGTTCCTTTGCACGTTGATCATGAGCAATTTTCATTTTGCCCTTGGCTAGTGCATCCTTCTGAGCGAGACGTTTATCCGTTACCTTGGCTGGCATGACAGGTAGTGCGATTCTCATAGGACGTCCAAATAAAAGTTCGCCAGGCGACTTGCCCAGTGTTCCATGCGGTGTTGCACGGTAGTTCCTGAGAAAAGCATACATAGCTTGTTTCCAGGATCGTCCTTCGGCATGAGCACAGCGTACAGCTTTCATGAGAGGTTGCATGAATCTCTCGACTTCTCCATTTGCTTGAGGATGTAGTGGCATCACACGGCGGTGTTTGAATCCAATATGCTCAGCAAAGTTGACGCAGTCTTGTCCATTGAATGGCGGTCCATTGTCTGTCTTGACAACTTCAGGAATGCCAAAGTTTGAAAAGATCTTGTCGAGTTTCGGGATGACAGCCTTTGCAGATGTGGAAGTGATGATTTCTACTTCTGGATAACGTGAGTGATCATCAATGACTACCATCAAGTACTCTCCAGTTGGTAGCGGTCCGCAGAAGTCCATCGATACTTCTGTCCATGGTGCAGCAGGTAGTGGTGAAGGTTGTAGAGGTGTTGGTCTTGAAGTATCCACTGCAGCTTGGCAAGGGACACAGGTATCATGCATGTCCTTAGCTTGATGATCAATGCCAGGAAACCACACCTTTTCTCGTAGCAGCTGTTTGGTCCTAACAAGACCTTGGTGTCCTTGATGTGCAAGCTTCAGAGCACGTTGCTGGAGAACAGCTGGAATGACGATACGAGTACCTCGCAGCACGGTGTCGCGTTGTTGCGTAACACTTAATTCTGTCTGGATGCGTTCAAGTGCTTTGAATGCATCTTGGTCAACTCCTGAGGGTGGGATGCGTGGAAACCTTCTCTTAGTTATGCATCCACTGTTGCTTGCAGAGTTGGGTCCTCTAGGGTTGCAGTACGGATTTCATCAAGAGTAAGAGCCTTAGGGACTGCATCACAGGTTACAGAGTGTACATATTCCTCGGCAACTTGAATTCCATCAGGGTTAATGTGCAGCTGAACTTTGCTATCAGTATAGGTAGGTTCTGTAGGTTCAAATCGATAAAAAAATTCAGCAACAATAGCATCAACATTGTTTGCAGATTCCACTACTACAGCATTAGAAAGCTGAAGTAGCCCCAATTTGGTTGAAGTCTTGTAACTGAGTAGAGACTCCTTTGCTTTCCTAACAACATGGAATGTAGTAATGAGCATTGCACTCGCTGACTTAATCTCTGCAGTGAAAGTTCCAATCACTGGCAAGGCTACCTTTGAAGCATAGGCAGTGGCTTTACCATTATAGTTTTCAAGCTTTGGGAACTGTTTTTTAAATTTCTCATAGTGGCACTCAGCAATGGTGTCAATGTTTGATCCAGTGTCAATGAGAACTTTGAGACAAATACCAGCAATGTATACTATAGTCTCTGGGTTGTTGGAAGATTATTCCATTCTGTGATTGCTTGTACTCCATAAGCATAATCACATTCACTGTCATCTAAGACTGGTTGTAATGACATGTCTTGTACATTATTAACATTTGGATTTGAGGTGCAATATTGTGTTTGCCACCTCGACCCTATGACCTGATCCTCGTACAGTGCTTTTATTCACTGACTGTGGTTTCTTTAGTGCGGAACGACACATAGCACCAAAATGACCTAGTTTTCTAACGCTCATAGCATTTCTTACTTTGAGCAGGACAAACATTACCTCGATGTGGGTAGTCTCCTCCACAATTGTAACATTTATTGTTGACAACCTCTGATGTGAGTCGTTGTGACTGCTTGAGTCTTGTTCCATGACTCAAGTTGTGATGTGGTTCTCGGCTCAATTACTGTTAGGTTTGGCATGATATCTTCTTTGATCACGGTGTCTTCCCTGAACCTTATGTACCTCATCACTGTTAGTAACAGTGGCAGAACCGTTGTTGGCACTGCACTCCATGACACGAGCATCACGTGCAGCATCTTCCATTCGACGAGCCATGTCCAGTATCTTGGTAAGAGAACTGTCATCATCAACAAGTTCTAGAGCTCTTCGACGGAGACGTGTAGATGTGCATGTTTCAATTATTTGCTGTTTGATTTCTTTGTCAACATCAGCAAACTCACAATGGGCTGCTAAACCCCGCAGATGTGTGTGGTATTGATCCACAGTTTCATTAGAGAGTTGTTTCGCTCTCCTGAAATGCATAATTTCCATTGCAGTATTTTGCCTTGGTTTGAAATGTTCAGTTAATTTGGCTTTGACAGTGTCATAATCTTTTGCACCACCAGTGTCTTTCAGTGTGTCAAAGATGTCACAAACTTGACCACCTACATAATGAAGTAGAAAGGCACGCTTTCTTTCTGCACTTTTGATGTCTGAAACTATCAACAAATTTTCAAACCTTTTAAGCCATTTGGTCCACCTCTGTGACAGGTTTGTCTGGTCACAGTCAGGATCAAATGCAGGAAACTGAGGTATATTTGCCATTTTTTACTGAATAAATGTAAACTTATCACTTATATGTTCCTCAGAATACTAAACACTTGCTGCACTGCATATGTTAGTTAAGAATTCACTGAAATTACTTTAATTTTGCAAAGCACACAAGCATTTTAATGCAAAAGTTCACAGCAGAGCACAATACAGCAGCAACTGACCTCTTACCTAGCCTTTGTGTACATGTGTTGTTCCTACTCACAGCAGTTGGCGCAACAGTTGTTAGCAGTTAGTACAGCAGTTGACAGCAGTCAGTTCACAGCGTGAAGAATTGTGTAGCACAGAGCGTCGTTTCGTATACAAAACATTGGGTTTTGTACACAGCAGTGTATGTGTGCTGTGTACAAAACATTGGGTTTTGTACACAGCATCAAAGCGTCGTTTCGTACACAGCATCGGCAGATTCCTCAGTACACAGCTTCAGTCAGCACATAGCTTGGGTAGCACATAGCTTGGGTAGCACATAGCATTGGTTAGCACACAGCATTGGTTAGCACACAGGATCGGTTAGCAGACAGCATTGGTTAGCACACAGCATCGGGTATGGTGCTCAGAGACAGCACAACTTCTTTTCCTTCTCTGGGCAGAATGTTCTTCCCTGTGTTTTAAGCTGAACAAATACTTGCATTCCCAGTTCATCCTCGTCGCCAGTGTGGTGTTTATGTGTTGCTGAGGAAGTCTTGGTTGTAGGGTTGATATAAAGCCATTGCTTGGTTACTGACTTTAATACTTATAAACGATTACATGACTAGCTGCTTCCAAGCTGGTGGCGTCCTGTACGCTTTCTTGTTTTTTCTTGCTGGCGTCTGAACCACCACACATACATACGGATGGTACCGTGTTCTATGAACTTGACAGTAACTAATCATGCAAGTGAAATGCGAGAATTGTCAGCAGGTTACAAACTAAGATATGTACCTACCAAGGAAAATCCAGCTGACTACCTTTCCAGAAGATTGACGTTAAGGCAGTTAGCCAGAACCGAGATATGGTTCAATGGACCTCAGTGGCTAATGAGTTGCGGTGACCTAAACTTAAACCACAAGTCATTGTGATCAATGTCACTGTTCTCACTGAGACACCAGAACAACTTCGGACTCTGGCAATTGATCCTAGTCAGTACTCTGAGTTAAGTAAATTACTAGGTGTAACGCAAGTAGTTTTTGATTTCCCGAACAGAATGGGGATCAAAGACAATTTCCTAGTCCAATAAAGTACTGGGTCAAGTGAGCCCAGACTGAGACATTTGGGAAGGGTTTTGAAATCCTCCCTGATAAATTAATAAAAAAAATCTGGGTCTCTGGTTTGACGCAGACAATAATAATATCCTAAGGTGTGGAGGACACTTGGGACATGCCAACATAAATTTGGATGTAAAGAACCCAGTGTTGTTCCCCCGACATTACATCATCAGCTGGCTAATTGTGTTGCACATACACAAGCATGGCACTTTACATGGTAGAGTACTAGATACTCTCACCGACCTGAGACAAAAATTCTGGCTTCATCAAGGTCGTCAGACTGTAAAATCAATCATAAATTGTTGTGTAATCTGCCAGAGGTACGACGCTCAGGTGTGTCTTTATCCAGGACCTCCGCCACTCCCAGAGAACGAGTTGTCTACCTTCGTCCTTTTGAGACCACTGAGGTAGATTAAACAGGAGCATTAACCCTCACAGACACTAAGGACAAAGTTCCAGTGAAGGCATACATTTGCCTCATCACTAGCACAATCACCAGGGGAGTACACCTAGAGGTGACTCCCGACATGAGTGTTGAGTCATTCTTACAAGCATTCCACAGGTTTGCTGCCCATCGATCATGCCCCAAGTTATGATCTCAGACAATGGGTCCAACTTGGTGGCTGGGGAAGCGTGTCTGCGAGAAAAATGGAATCACCCAGAGGTATATTATGCCCTCAAAGGCAGTGCCACTGGAAGCTCATACCTCCCAGAGCACCGTGGCATAGAGGTTTTTATGAATGGATGACAAACATAGTAAACCGTTACCTTAGTAAAGCCCTACATCGTCAAAAAATCAACCTACAGGAGCTTCAAACCGTTGTCACAAAAATAGAAGCTCGAGTCAACAACTGACCCCTGACCTACCTCTTTGATGATATCTCACAACAAGAACCACTTGTCAGATAAGAGTCCCTCTTATCTGATGTAGGGTGATTTCTTAGCCCTCCAGTGTCCCTAACGGACGAGGAACCTGAATATCCTTCATATGTCGGGGGAGTGACTTAGTCCAAAAGTTTCAAACACCTCACAAGAATGATAGGCCAGTGTAATAACGTGTGTACTCGAGAGTATCTAACCGCTCTGAGAGAATATCATAATGAAGCAAGCAGCCTCAACAATAAAATTAATCTAAAATCTGGAGATATTGTATTGGTAGACAGTGACGGTCTACGTTCAGAGCGACCCATAGCTAGAATAGTTTCTGTGTATCCGGATTACCAGGGCGTCTTAAGGATAGTGAAAGTCAAGTGCTGAGGCACCACTACTCATAAGATATTAGAAAATTAGTTCCTCTATAGCTAGCAGGAAATGAAGTCACTCACAACTCTATAACACCTGCCACTCCAGAGAGGAACACTGCTGAAAAGAACACACGTCCGGAATGGACTGCAGCACAACATTGCAGAATTAAACTCAACAATATTACAGCTCTGAGTGAATACAGCTGAATATAAAACGAAGACTGAATTTGGTGCAATCATCATTAGCAAAGAAGGTTCTGAGAGCCTCAGTGGATGGTCAATGACCAGTTGCCTGATCAGCTGCAAGTCACAGCGACCAATGCCACTGATCCCACTGTACTTCTGGAACCATACTTGACTGTGGTAATTGATCATATTCAGTTCTCTAAGTAAATTAAAATGTAGTTAAGCTAGAAAATCTACCATAATCCAAGTTATTAGGGCAGTAAAATTGCTTAGAGTTTTCCAACACCTGCAACACTAATACGGCACATCCGTACAGTACAGACCTTACTACTTAATATTAAATTTATAATTTCGAGGTGAGTATCAATGCACGTCACTCTTAAACAGTGGACTCCAACCTGTGTTTCTCTCCCTTGGAATTATGTTGGAAATTTCCAACCTCACATTGCTAACCCCTGACATAACTAGTTAAAATGGTTATGTCAGGCATTTACTAATAATTCTAACAATATTGCATATATTGGATAAAAGCGCAGCCAAGAATTCCCACATAAACTGGAGGAGGAATTGCGTCAGCCAAACGTCCTGTCCTGTATAATTCCCTTAATGAATCTATAATATTTCCTGTTTTTTATGTTGAAATACTAAAGAAAGTATTTATTAAAGACTTAAATGATTAGTAAATAATAAATAAATATGCCCCTTCCTCCTATAACCAATCATTAAATAAAAGCCTCGAGACACTTCTAGCATGACAACCCGTCCTCGCAAATTCGTATAGTCAATATTGACTTATCAAATATGTGCAAATGTGACATACTTAGCATAATAGTTTCCCTTGAAAAGCTTCATAGAAAACACCGACCTTACCTAACCTACTTAGTATGTTAAGATAACCATTGCTTATTGCTTCGTAATTACAATTATTACCTAACCTATACCTATAATAGGTTAAGTAACAATTGTAATTACGAAGCTATAAGATGCTTATTGTAACATACTAAGTAGGTTAGGTAAGGTCGGTGTTTTCTATGAAGCTTTTCAAGGGAAACTATTATGTTTAGTATGTCACCTATGCACATAACTAATAAGTCATATTGACTAAACGAATTTGCGAGGACGGGTTGAGCATGAATGCTGGGAGGAAGGGCCGGGCGAGTGACGCCATGCTGAATTAGCACATGGCAGCCAGAACGTGAGACGCACTAGGCTTCCTAGAGAATTGACGCCACACTTCTGCTCCAGACAACTCACAATTGCACAAATAACCAGTATTTAATCAAGTGCAAACTTACTGAGACCTGCAACAAAGGAACGAAAAAATTCCACACAACTGTAGAGCTCTACAACAAGGAAGTGTCTCTCCAGGTTTTCAAGTTAATCAATGTAGTGACCATTTCCGAGACGGTTCTTGGTTATGATACCTGTGACCCCCAAAACCAGGTGAGCTATCATGTCAGCACTTGCCTAATTTTCTTTACTATATATGGTGTTGATAACTGTGCAGTACATGATAATTTTTTGGCAGGTAATGAGCCACAAGAACGTTGGTCAACTGTAGTGTCACCAGGATATGTCAGAATACCCGTTGTGTTATGAAGTTATTCCAGATGTATTACATTGCCAACTAGCCTGATGCTTCATCCATGGTTCAGGGAATTCTTGAGCCAGAGATCAGGCCATTCCTATGTTGAAGCTTATGCCCCAAACCTGTAATACTAACCGTAGAAATCTAAGTCAGAAGTCTTGTTATTCATTTCAAGTGATATAGATAACATGTATATATATAAACCCCCCAATTATGTGCAGAGGGTAACACCCAGCAGAATATGTAAATTGTAATACAGTCTGTCTAATTCAATTTAATAAATTCAACAACTACTCCTGGGAAAATGTCCCACTGCATCACTATGAGAAAGGTTCTAAAAACATTTAGGTCCATGTCAGACCTAAAAACTTACTGCTAACTCACCAGGGGTTTTAGGAAAAATTGATCAGAATTTAGAGTAAGATTGAAATTTTCAGAGACCATTTTTGGAGAATATGTGCATAGAAATTTTGTTAAAGAAAATAAAGGCTTAGCAAGAACATTTTGTTTTGTGTCCATTTACTGCTGTGTCACCCATTTTAAGATCGAAATTTTTCAGAGAGCAGTTTAAGACCAACTGGTCTTTAAGCAGTAGGGACTTATTGTAATGACAAACAAGTACGTCTAATGTCCTGGCCTGAACGATTAGAGATGATAATGATTATAGTGAAGCATTCTATGATTTAAAAGAATTTAAGAGACAAAAACTACAGTGTTTCGAAGAAGAGGAGGAGGGGGGGAGGGTGCTGCGTGTGCGATGTATTTCTTAACTTGTTGGCTAAAGACTTTCATTTTGTGAAGTTGAATACATGTTATATTTTTAATTCTTTCGTAAATTCTAATATTCATTTTAATATAAAACTGCAGTAAGAATAACAGCATATAAAACTGTAGTAAGAATAACAGCGTATAAAACTGTAGTAAGAATAACAGCATATAAAACTGTAGTAAGAATAACAGCGTATAAAACTGTAGTAAGAATAACAGCATATAAAACTGTAGTAAGAATAACAGCGTATAAAACTGCAGTAAGAATAACTGCGTATAAAACTGTAGTAAGAATAACAGCGTATAAAACTGTAGTAAGAATAACAGCATATAAAACTGTAGTAAGAATAACAGCGTATAAAACTGTAGTAAGAATAACAGCATATAAAACTGTAGTAAGAATAACAGCGTATAAAACTGTAGTAAGAATAACAGCGTATAAAACTGTAGTAAGAATAACTGCGTATAAAACTGTAGTAAGAATAACTGCGTATAAAACTGTAGTAAGAATAACAGCGTATAAAACTGTAGTAAGAATAACTGCGTATAAAACTGTAGTAAGAATAACAGCGTATAAAACTGTAGTAAGAATAACTGCGTATAAAACTGTAGTAAGAATAGCAGCGTATAAAACTGTAGTAAGAATAACAGCGTATAAAACTGTAGTAAGAATAACAGCGTATGTTTAGGTACTATTATTTTGAATAACTGTATATGTTCAAGTATTTGATTTAATCTAAATGTCTCTTGAATTAAATATGTGTATGTATATGTTCAAGTATTATGATTTTTCTTGAATAACTGTGTATGGTAAATGTAAAAAATAAATTTGATGTTTTTTTCTGAATATGATTTCTTTAACCTTATTGAAATAAGTTGCTGATAATATGGGGAACAACATACACGTATGTTTACTTTGGTATATTAATAAAAGTTGATTGTCACTAAATAATGACATGTCATGGTAAATTTAACAGAAAATATCGTTTAAGATTTATCTTGAAAAGTTACCCATGACTACTGAAGATGTATTCTTTAATTAAGATGAGTTACGAAAAGATTGCCTTAAGATGTTGGAAGTAATGACATAGTGTACTGGACAGTATATTTAAATGCACGAAGAAGACTTAGAATGTTTCTTAATTTACGAAGGTGAGTTAGAAATTAAATTTGACGTCTCTGAGAACACATTTGACAGATCTGAGAATAACTTTCTTTTATTAAGAGGACATTGAGAGTGACTTTTAATGCATGAAGGTCTTGGAATAATTCTGTTGATATGCGAAGAATATTTTTGTTAAGATACTTTGCGAAGAAGATCCCTATATTAATTTTACTAACTTTATGAATGAGTACTGTTAGTTGATAAATAATGCAAAGGTGATGCTTTTAAACTATTCGAGTTTAACCTAAGATAACATATGAAAAGAAATTGTTAGTACAATTAATACAGTGAAAGAGTAGTTTTTTTAAGAACTGAGTTAGTAAGAACTCCTAAGTTAAGGAAGAGACATTGACATTGACAATTTTAAAAAATAATCCACGGTAAAGGACTGATTAACAAAATACTTTGTAGTAACTTGTTGAGAATTGGTAATGTTGCTGTTGATAATACATAACAATGAACTACTTACTGAATGGCAAAAACAATTGGTTTGAAGAATTAGTATAAAGATGAACAGAGAAGATGTATGGGAATGCAATGAACCTAGACAACACGGTAGAACTGGTAGAGGAGGGATTGATGGAGGAAAATTGTGAGAAAGGGTAGCAAGATAGCGGAGAACATGTGGGGGCATGGAAAGGATTGTGGGTGTTTGCAAGCAGAAAACAAGATGCACGGAGAACATGTGAGGAAATGTAATGATTGAAGGATCTTGTAAAAAAAAGGTTGGCGAGATGAGCGGAGAACACGTTAGGACATGTAAAGGAAAGTGGAAACGTTGT
>WNGS01159972.1:55551-66847 GCA_020271785.1 Procambarus virginalis
GCTGTGCACACGATCTATTATTCACATAACACCTTGGTTAAATAGGTTTACCACAGAATTTATCTGATGCAAGGTGTTCTGGTCCTGGTCTTTGACATTGGACCTCACTGGTCGCCGGGGCACTATAGTATTGCCCATTTGACCCATCCCTCACCAAGCTTCCTCGTCTCATGACTCGAGCACTAAATTCATCCCTCAGGCCTTCATACTATAGACGCTTTGACTGGTTTCCTTCCCTCTTGACAGGGCACAAAACTAGGAGTTCCTCCTTCACTGTCCGGGAGAAGAATAACACAAGGTATCTAACTCACTCCTCTCACGACCTCTGCTGCTCGAGTGATGTCAAGACATCCCAATTGAGCCTCATACCTTGTCAGCCAAAATAACGACATCTCGTGTCATGTTCTTATTTATTATATCGTCCATCCTCTGCCCCATGCTTTTTAAACTATTCATTAACATTTACCTAAGTATTTAATATATATCACACATCTATATTTCCTTTGATCTCTCAATTGGGGCAAGTTTGTTTAATAACTCTCATTGCAGGGGTAGAATCGTTCTTCAGGCTACCTGGAGTCATAACACATGTCAGCACTTGCTTAATTTTCCTTTAATAAGGTTGTGTTAGATAGTTGTGCAGTACTGATAGTTATTTGGCAAGGTAATGGAGCCACAAGAAACGTCGGTCAACTGTAGGTGTACCCAGGATATGTCAGAATACCGTGTGGTCATGAAGGTAGTCCAGATGTATTACCATTGCCAACTAGCCTGATTTGGGCTTCATCCACGGTTCAGGAATTCTGAGCCTAAGATCAGGCCATATCCTATGTTGAAGCTATCAGCTCCAAACCTTAATACTAACCATAGAAATCGAACTCCAGAAGTCTTGTTACTTATTTAAAGTGATATAGATTACGTGTGTATATGCTACCCCCCCCCCCAATTATGTGTAGAGGGTAACACCAGCAGAATATATAAATTTGAATACAATTCCACTCCTTAATACAGTCCGCTCAATGAAGTTAAATAAAGTCAATAATTGCCTGCTGGAAAAGCTCCCCCCACATAACACTGCGAAATCCCACTAACGAGATGTATCAACTGAACAAATTTGTTAAACAAAACTTTTGGAATGCCATCACCGTTAATGTGATTTTCTGTGTGTTGAATGATGTAGGAGCGAAGAGGGAGAACGGCCTATCTGACATAGCTCCGAGTTCAGGGGGGGAGTTGTGTAAAACCTTGGTTTTGTGCCTCGGAGATTGCTGTGGGATCCGTTAAGTTCAGTAGAACTTCGGTTTCATCTCTTTTACCCTGTCGTAGCTCAGTGTCAGTGGCAGTGTCTGGGATGCTCCCGGACGCAGCTTCTCGATTCCTCGTCACGGCCTTTGTGGATTTGTAACCCCCCCCCCCCCACACTAAATTTGGTCCTTTTGAACCAAGATAGTCCAAAGGTTAGAGTATTCTTAGGAACCGGTTTGTATTACCATAAATTTGGTCCTACGAACCAGAATCCATGTATATAATTCATAAGTAACCAGTGTATATACATATATAAATTAAAAATTATAGCAGTAAGTACCCTGCCTATATACATACCTAGCCTGAAATTAGGCCACCTCAGGTTAACAGTAAGTGATCAAGATCACACTGCTATAAACTACGACCTGATGTTCCAAAGTGGCATCGTGGGGCATAGGCAGATATCCAAGAAACTTGCCATCATACCTGAAGATTTTTCAGGTCACCAGGAGCTACTGTACGGCATACTTATATAATAATACAGTATTAACAGCATGCACTAGACGTGGTCGCACCATGTAGCCATCATATATCTAGGTGGTAATGAACATACCCTCCATCACGACACTCAGCTGAAATAATTAAAACCCTCAGGAGCATTGTTAACTTCTTTAATGCAAATAATTCAGCTGTAGTGTTTACCCTAATAGAACCACGCCGACCACCAGAGAATAATGGTTCGGGTGTTAGTCCGAGTTTTATAAACACATGGCTGACTATATAAATACTTCTCAGGGAGAAAAAGGTACAGTTGGGAACCACCTATATTCATTTCAGCAGCGCGACCCATTGTGTAGAGAATATTTCTCCAGAATGGGAGTACGGCATCTCACAATAATCACGAGCAACATGTAACACGCAAACTGAACACTACTATAAAATCCTCATAGGATGCTGTGGTGAGAAGGCCCATTCATAGTATAGGAATATATTATTTCTTATATAATCAAAAAAAATAAAACCATTAATATCTGCACTATTCAATTTCTGCACATTATTGTATTATATAATTAACTGCCAACCCTTATG
This sequence comes from Procambarus virginalis, assembly GCA_020271785.1. Lineage (NCBI taxonomy): Eukaryota > Metazoa > Arthropoda > Malacostraca > Decapoda > Cambaridae > Procambarus > Procambarus virginalis. The sequence goes on from WNGS01159972.1 coordinate 57,886, forward strand.
TATGGGGTGGGGGGTGTAGGACAATATAGTGCTAGAGCTGAACTAAGAGATGGGCAACCTAGGAACCTAATTTCTTTTATTGATGTCTGACCCCATGTAAGGGTGGGATTACACTTCCCTAGGATTGAACTGAATGTTGTGCAACCTAGCAAGTATTTAGTTATTGTGTAGGACCCCCTAGAGGGAGTGGGAAGCTTGACTATTAACATGAGGCTGTTTTATACATATTTAAATTTCCTCCTCGCTTTAGTTATTCCATATAATTTCTTCATCTTTGAGTGTTAAAAAGTATCTCAACTCCATCTTAAGGTGATTATGATGAGCTAACTCTAGGTGCTTCCTGTAGAGATACCAAGTACCACTCAAATCTGTGGATAGTATATAATTTATTTAACAGTATTCGTGCCAACCATCTACATGAAGGGTAGGATAAAATAGCCTAGTTTAAAAAAAATTAAACCCCTAGGCTACTACCAATGGTATTTGTGTAGCCTCTATGACTCAGTACCCAGTATATCTAGCAATATCTTACAATACCCAACATGGCTTAAACACTAACAACCAACATGTAACTACTGCCATAAAATGGTGTGAAAGATCCTTGACAGGGCCCCCCCCCCCCCTTGACATAGGATTATTATCCACAAAATGTGAGAATTTTCACAAGACTCACTAGTTGATAATAACCAACTGGAAATCTCACTAAGAGTAGCTGATAGCAAGTTCAAACAAGTCAAAGGAGTGATCGGGTCAAGTAGGAGCGTAGGGTGTACTCAATCGGCAAGTGATCTGACCCTGATAAAACTGAATGAAATCATGGACACGGAATTCGCTGGCATGTATGAGGATGACATAACAGGAAAAGTTCACATCCTCTACTCCATTACTAAGGAGCCTCATAGCAAGACAGGTACCTACTTAACGGTCAACCAATGTGTCTCTACCCAATGCAGACTCCATCAAGAGCAAGATTACCGACTTCTGGACTTACAAACCTTTGCTGGACTGGATAAAGAAAATTGGACAGCTTTGGATGTCGCTTTTAATGCTCAGATGGTACATTCTAGAAACCCTACATGTCTAACGAGTGACGAAAGTGTCACATACCTCAGAAAGCCTAATGTACAGAGGTTGAAATGCCTAAGAGAGTTAAGCTAATCTGTCTGTCTGCTGATGATGACACTTATGATGTAGCTATACAGTGGTTGGAAGTTAATTACTAGAACAAAGAATTAAGTATAGCAAATCTCTTTTTTATCAATTATTAGATTTAATTTCTCCCGTAGTCTAATAGGCCAGACTCCACGAATTTAGGTTAGTGGCGAGAGTCCCTTGTGAAAGCCCTAAGCACGTGCAAGTAGAGTGGCAGGCCTCGCGATGGTTCTACTAAATGGTTCATCCAGGAAGTGAAACTTTCTGTGGGATGTTTTTAACAGAAATCTGCTCACACTACAAAACTGAAATCCTTTCCCTTAACAAGATTTTTGAGGGATTGAGAATACGTCCAATCGACGAAAGCTCTTGACAATACAATCTGAGTCACTCACAGGTGCCTCCCACTGATAATCAGTGAAACCGAAGAGTGCCACGAATAAAACAATGAGACATAAAACATTCCTAGCTACCACAGTCCATGAGTAGAAGAATAGGCACCCCAAGTGTGGGCACATATACAGTGGGTCCCTCCAAACCTTCAGTCACTGTGTCACCCAAGACAGTGACTCCTAAATGACTGGGGATTGGAGAGACATGTGCTAGCAAAGAACCAAAACATTCATTATACTGTGGTGTCTGGTATATAGCTGAGATAGTACTTGGTAGTAAGGTTGATTGAAAGTCATTTCTGGTTAGCTGACCTTTAAATACTTATAACGTATTACATGACGTATGGCTCCCAAGAAGCTTGGCAGGGCGTCCTGTGCGCTCTTGTTGACCTACCTCTAGTGGCGTCCAGCCTCCCGCCCCCCCCGCAGCATGAAAACGAGATGGTGCACCGATTTTCTGTGAACAATGACATCCCTCTCCTTGTCTTGTAAAGACTAGAATGATCAGGAGTGTCCTACCATGCGGTTGTAGGACACACAAGCAAAGTTAGTGAGCACGAAAGTGAAGAGTTAGTTAACAGTAGCAAGAGATAATGTGCAATATAGTTTAACACTTAGTTAAAACACACAAAGGGGGGGAGCAGTGTTAAACAATCTTTAGCATAAAGGATTTCAATGTTAAAAATACATATGCAATGTTAAAACAACATGAAAGAAACGTAAGTAAATAGACAAAGTTACACAATATTGAGATGAGAGATCGGCATTATTCAACGAATATAAATTAGTTAGCATAACAAGGTAAATACGTTTTGTCACCTAGCATAGGAGAGCACAATTAATCATCATAATCGTGTAGGGCGTTTAACATGTTGTTTTGGACGAGAGTCTTTAAGTACAAGTATATCCCTCGATGAATTGTTAATCGAGTTATAACTCATTTTGTTCTTTCCTTTTGCAAGCGACTTTGCTACCTTCAGCGTCATTTTCTACACTATTTGGTATCACTTTGAAATACGCCATATTACGTGTTATACTAGGATCTCTATTACTCGCTGATTACCATAGTTCCTTTTACTCTTATCACTTTATATGGTTTTGTAGCATATGGCATATCTAGCCTTTCCAAACGTTTATTTGCTCTTATAACAGGAACAGTGTACTCCAACGCCTTATGGAATGTTCCTATTGGCCAAGTTGATCATGAGCACATTTCATTTGCCATTGGCTAGTGCATCCTTCTGAGACGAGACGTTTAATCCGTTACCGTATTGGCGTGACGCATGACAGGTAGTGCCATTCTCATAGGACGGCCAAGTAAAAGTTCGCCAGGCGACTGTCCCAGTGTTCCATGTCGGTGTTGCACGGTAGTCTTCCTGAGAAAAGCCATACATAGCTTGTTTCCAGGATCGTCCTTCGGACAATAGAGCATGGTAGAGCAGCGTGACAGCTTTCATGAGGGGTTGCATGATCTATCTACTTCTCCATTTGCCTTGAGGAGGTATGTGGCATCCACACTGCGGTGTTTGAAATCCGATATGCTCAAGCAAAGTTGACACAAGTCATTGTCCACGTAAATCGGACGGTCCATTGGTCCGTCCCTTGTACACTTCAGGAATGCCAAATGTTTGCTGAAGAGATCTTGTCGTGAGACTTCGGGATGACAGGCCCTTCTGCACGATGTGGAAGTGATGATTTCTACTTCTGGTTAACGTGATGATATCATCAATGACTACCATCAAGGACTCTCCAGTTGGTAGCGGTCCACAGAGAAAAAATCCATCGATACGATACTTCCATCCATGGTTCAGGCAGTAGTGGTGAAGGTTGTAGAGGTGTGGGTCGTGAAGTATCCACTGCAGCGTGGCAAGGGATACAGGCATCATGTATGTCCTTAGCTTGACGATCACTGCCAGGAGGGTAAACCCATACCTTTTCCTCGTAGGCAGGCTGTTTGGTCCTTACAAGCCCTTGGTGTCCTTGATGTGCAAGCTTCAGAGCACACTGCTGGAGAACAGCTGGAATAACGATACGGAGTACCTCGCCAGCACGGTGTCGCGTTGTTGCGTCCCACTTAATTCTGTCTGGATGCGTTCAAGATGCTTTGAATGCATCTTGGGTCAACTCCTGAGGGTGGGGAAGTGGCGGGGGTGGAAACGGGTACTTAGTCCAATGGCTCCACAATGTTGCTTGCGAGTTAGGGTCCTCTAGGGTGCATAGAGAGATCGATACGTGCAAGTCAAGAGTGGAAGGAGCTCTGAGGGAACTGCATCACAGGTTACAGAGTGTGCATATTCCTCGGCAACTTGCTGATGCTTGGTGATGGGTGAAACTGTTGGCAGGATGTTGACTGATGTATTCAGCGGGATTGCCTGCACCAGGCTGAGTATTTCTCCGTAAAGTTATATGGTTGCAGTCAGACGAAGAGCCCATCTTCAATGCGAGCTGGTGGTTTGGACTTTGGATATTGAAGATGGTCTCCAACGGTTTGTGGTCAGTGACTATCGTGGTAAAGGGTGCACCAAGCAGATACACATTGAAGTGTTCACAGCCCCATACAAGAGCAGAGCTTCCTTCTCTGTCTGACTGTATCGTTGCTCAACATCTGTGAGAGAACGGCTGGCGTAGGCAATTACTACTTGGAATCTGGTTGACCAGGTTTGTGTTGGGCTAAAACAGCACCTAAACCAACAGGACTAGCATCCACCGTTAACTCAGTGTCCATTGATGGATCAAAGTACGCAGCAGTCGCATTTTCTACTAATGCATCTTTCACAGCATCAAATGCATTTTGCTCGATATCGCTCCAGTACCATGATGCATTTTTCTTCAGGAGCTCACGTAGAGGCTTCGTAATGGAGCAAAATCTGGAATGAAGCGAGAACAGTAGTTTGCCATTCCCAGAAAACTATGTACTTCAGTGGATGTTGAAGGAGGTGCAGCATTCTTGATATCTGCAACTTTCTTAGGATCTGGAGACAGACCTTTGTCACTAAGTACATGTCCAAAGAATTCAATTTTATGTTGATTGAACTCACACTTTGCTCGGCTTAGCGTCAAATTCTTTTCTCGTAAGCGTTGCAATGTTGCACGAAGAGCTTTGTCGTGTTCAGCTTGGGTACGGCCATAAACAATGATGTCATCAGACATGTTGTCAGCATTAGGTATATCTTGCAATACCTGGCTGATGATGTGCTGGAATACCTCAGCAGCACTGTTAATACCAAAACTCAGGCGCTTGTACCTATACAGACCTCGATGTGTCGTAAACGTTGTGATGAATCGACTCTCATCATCAAGTTCAAGCTGATGATAGCCCTTGTTTAAATCTAACTTGCTGAATACAGTTGCACCATTCAAGCGGTAGATCATATCATCTACAGTGGGTGTAGGATGGCGTTCACGCATTATTGCCTTGTTGGGAACACGCATGTCTACACAAATGCGTATCTCATCTGGATTCTTCGGCTTTGGTGGAGTGACAATTGGGCTTACCCATGGTGTTGGGCCTGTTACCGGTTCAATGATATCTAGTTCTATCAGCCTATCCAGTTCGGCATCGACTTTCTTGCGAGTATGGAATGGTTGTTGGCGATGTGGTTGGGCAACTGGAATTACATCTGGGTTGATATGCAGATGTACTTTGCTATCAGTATAACAACCTATGGACTTAAATCGATCAGAAAATTCAGCAACAATAGCATCAACATTGTTTGCAGATTCCACTGCTACAGTATTTGAAAGCTGAAGTAGCTCCAATTTGGTGGAAGTCTTGTAACTGAGTAAAGACTCCTTTGCATTTCTAACAACATGGAATGTAGTAATGAGCATTGCATTCTTTGACTTAATCTCTGCAGTGAAAGTTCCAATCACTGGTAAGGCTACCTTTGAAGCATAGGCAGTGGCTTTGCCATTATAGTTTTCAAGCTTTGGGAACTGTTTTTTAAATTTCTCATAGTGGCACTCAGCAATGGTGTCAATGTTTGATCCAGTGTCAATGAGAACTTTGAGACAAATACCAGCAATGTATACTATAGTCTCTGGGTTGTTTGGAAGATCATTCCATTCTGTGATTGCTTGTACTCCACAAATGTAATCACATTCACTGTCATCTGAGACTGGTTGTAATGAAATGTTGTCTTGTATATTATTAACATTCCTGATTTGAGGTGCAATATTGTGTTTGCCACCTCAATCCCTATGACCTGATCCTCGTACAGTGCTTTTATTCATTGACTGTGGTTTCTTTAGTGCGGAACGACACATAGCACCAAAATGACCTAGTTTTCCACACTCATAGCACTTCTTACCTTGAGCAGGACAAACATTATCTTGGTGTGGATAGTCTCCTCCACAATTGTAACATTTATTGTTGACACCCTTTGATGTGAGTCGTTGTGACTGCTTGAGTCTTGTTCCATGACTCCAGTTGTGATGTGGTTCTCGGCTCAATTTACTGTTAGGTTTGGCATGATATCTTCTATGATCACGGTGTACTCCCTGAACCTTACATACCTCAACACTGTTAGTAACAGTGGCAGAACTGTTGTTGGCACTGCACTCCATGACACGAGCATCACGTGCAGCATCTTCCATTCGACGAGCAATATCCAGTATCTTGGTAAGAGAACTTTCATCATCAACAAGTTCTAGAGCTCTTCGACGAAGACGTGTAGATGTGCATGTTCCAATTATTTGCTGTTTGATTTCTTTGTCAACATCAGCAAACTCACAATGGGCTGCTAAACCCTGCAGACGTGTATGGTATTGATCAACAGTTTCATTAGAGAGTTGTTTCGCTCTACTGAAATGCATAATTTCCATAGCAGTATTTTGCCTTGGTTTGAAATGCTCAGTTAATTTGGCTTTGGCAATATCATAATCTTTGGCACCACCAATGTCTTTCAGTGTATCAAAGATGTCACAAACTCTATCACCTGCATAATGAAGTAGAAAGGCACGCTTTCTTTCAGCACTTTTGATATCAGAAACTATCAACAATTTTTCAAACCTTTTAAGCCATTTGGTCCACCTCTGTGACAGGTTTGTCTGGACACAGTCAGGATCAAATGCAGGAAACTGAGGTATATTTGCCGTTTTTACTGAATAAATGTAAACTTATCACTTAAAATGTTCCTCAGAATATTAAACACTTACTGCACTGTATATGTTAGTCAAGAATTCACTGTAATTACTTTAATTCTGCAAAGCACACAAGCATTTTAATGCAAAAGTTCACCGTAGTGCACAATACAGCAGCAACTGACTTCTTACCTAACCCTGTATACATGTGTTGTTCCTACTCACAGCAACACAGCAGTTGTCAGCAGTTGGTACAGCAGTTGTCAGCAGTAGGCAGCAGTTGGCACAGCAGTTGGTTCACAGTGGGAAGAATTTTATAGCACGAAGCGTCGTTTTGTAACCAAAACATCAGGTTTTGTACACATCAAAGCGTCGTTTCGTACACAGCGTCGGCAGATTCCTCTATCACAGCTTCAGTCAGCACAGCTTGGGTAGCACACAGCATTGGTTAGCACACAGCAATGGTTAGCACACATCAATTGGTTAGCACAAAACATTGGTTAGCATACAGCATCGGGTATGGTGCTCACAGACAGCACGACTTCTCTCCTCCTCTGGGCGTGAGGCATCATGCTTCTTCCTTGTGTTTTAAGTTGAACAAATACCTGCGTTCCCAGTTCATCCTCGTCGCCAATGTTGTGTTTGTATATATCTGAGGAAGTCTTGGTTGTAAGGTTGATGTAAAGTCATGACTTTGTTACTGACTTTAATACTTATAAACGATTACATGACTATGGCTCCCAAGCTTGGCAGGCGTCCTGTGTGCTCTTGTTTACCTCCTCTACTGGCGTCCCAGCCGCAATACATAGAAAACGGATGGTACCGTTTTCTGTGAACATGACATCGGCTGACTCCATACACAGTTTCAAGTGTAGATATGATAGAGCCCAATAGGCTCAGGAATCTGTACACCTGTTCATTGACGGTTGAGAGACGGGACCAAAGAGCCAGAGCTCAACCCCCACAAACACAACTAGGTGAGTACAACTAGGTGAATACACACACACACACACACACACACACACACACACACACACACACACACACACACACACACACACACACACACACACACACACACTCACACACACACACACACACGCACACACACACACGCACGCACACATACGCACACACACACACACACACACACACACACACACACACACACACACACACACACACACACACACACACACACACACACACACACACACACACACACACACACACACACAATTATATGAACATGTTTGCTGATGATGCTAAGATAATAGGAAGGATAAGAAAGTCAGATGATTGTCATGCCCTTCAAGAAGACCTGGACAAAATAAGTACATGGAGCACCACTTGGCAAATGGAATTTAATGTTAATAAATGCCATGTTATGGAATGTGGAATAGGAGAACATAGACCCCCATACAACCTATATATTATGTGAGAAATCTTTAAAGAATTCTGATAAAGAAAGAGATCTAGGGGTGCTCCTGAGGACCACATAAAGAATATTGTGCGAGGAGCCTATGCCACGCTTTCTAACTTCAGAATTGCTTTTAAATACATGGATAACGATATACTAAAGAAATTGTTCACGACTTTTGTTAGGCCAAAGCTAGAATATGCAGCGGTTGTGTGGTGCCCATATCTTAAGAAGCACATCAGCAAACTGGAAAAGGTGCAAAGACATGCTACTAAGTGGCTCTCAGAACTGAAGGGCAAGAGCTACGAGGAGAGGTTAGAGGCATTAAATATGCCAAAACTAGAAGACAGAAGAAAAAGAGGTGATATGATCACTACATACAAAATAGTAACAGGAATTGATAAAATCGATAGGGAAGAATTCCTGAGACCTGGAACTTTAAGAACAAGAGGTCATAGATATAAACTAGCTAAACACAGATGCCGAAGAAATATAAGAAAATTCACTTTCGCAAACAGAGTGGTAGACGGTTGGAACAAGTTAGGTGAAAAGGTGGTGGAGGCCAAGACCGTCAGTAGTTTCAAAGCGTTATATGACAAAGAGTGCTGGGAAGACGGGACACCACGAACGTAGCTCTCATCCTGTGACTACACTTAGGTAATTACACACACAAACGCACACACGCGCGCACACACACACACACACGCACGCACACACACACACACACTCATGCACACACACAGGCACAAGCACGCACACACACGTACACATACACACACACACACGCACGCACACACACACAAGAACGCACGCACGCACACATACACCCCACCCCACCCTCCCTCTCTCGTCCTTTCTGTTCTCTCTCCCTCTCTCTATCTCGTCCTCTCTGCTCTCTCTCTCTCTCTCTCTCTCT
>WNGS01159972.1:67847-72847 GCA_020271785.1 Procambarus virginalis
GACTATTGCATAAATCAAGAGGAATAATATGTTGTAATACTGACTGGTGCCTAAATAAGGAGGAGGAGCAAGATATATAATTACTGACTGGTGCCTAAATAAGGAGGAGGAGCAAGATATATAATTACTGACTGGTGCCTAAATAAGGAGGAGGAGCAAGATATATAATTACTGACTGGTGCCTAAATAAGGAGGAGGAGCAAGATATATAATTACTGACTGGTGCCTAAATAAGGAGGAGGAGCAAGATATATAATTACTGACTGGTACCTAAAAAGGAGGAGCAAGATGAAGTAATAATGACTTTTACATAGATCTAGAGAAGCACGATGACTAAATAATGACGTGCTTAAATAAGAGGAGAAAGACGTAGTAATAATTAGTTGCCTAAATAAGGAAGTGACACATGCAGTAATACTGGCTGAAGCCTAAATAAAGAGAAGCAAGAAGAGATAAAATGACTATTACAAGAGGAGCAAGATGCAGTGATGCTGACTGGTAGTAGTAGAAGGACTGACACGTTAGCGCTAAGTTTATCTTTGTTTTGTTTTTAAACTTACTGCTAACGTGTCTGTCAGAAATTTCCGATCTCACATTGCTAACACCTGACATAACTAGTATAATGGTTATGTCAGGCATTTGCTAACAATACTAACGCTACTGCATATGTTAGGGAAAAGTGCAGCCAAGAATTCTAACGAAAACTGGAGAAGTATTGCGCCAGTCAAACGTCCAGTAATGAATTCTTCCTTTAATAAACTTATAATATTTCCTGTTTTTATGTTGATATTACTAAGGAAAGTATATATTAAAGGCTTACATTATTAGTAAATAAAAAATAATTAAGCCATTTCCTCATATAACTACTAATTAAATAAAAGCAACTAAACGCTTCTAGAATGAATACTGGGAGGAAGGTCGAGGCGAGCAACGCCAAGCTGAGTTAGTACATGGCAGCCGGAACGTGCAGACATACCAGCCTTCCTAAAGAATTGACCTCATACTTGTGCTCCAGACAACTCACAATTGCACAAATCACCAGTAATTAAACAAGTGCAAACTTATTGAGACCTGTAACAAATGAATAATAGAATTCCACAAAACTGCAGAGCTCTACAACAAGGAGATATCTCTCCAGGTATTCGTGTTAATCTATGTAGTGGCCATTTCATGATTAGCTAGACGTTGCTCAGTTATGATACCTGTGAACCCAAACCAAGGGTGAGTTTACATGTGTCCTGACCTGAAGGGGTTGGGGCTTATGGAACTTAAACCTCGAAAGAGAGTTCTGGTTGTTGCACCAGACTGTTACTTGCGTACAGGTGGACAACGTCCCCCAACCACTCTCTGCCGGAACAGACAACTGAATTTGGCAGCCACACTCTCGCTACTGCCAGTCGACCAACAAAGAACTCTGGAGTGCTTGAAGTTTTCTCAGGAGATCACCCTATAAACATCTTGACATTGGAGAGGGGTTCAGCGTCACATATCTAGGGGTGCGCCTCAAACACTGGCCTCGTTGTCCTGTGCACACACCCTACTTGAGCCGCTGTGACTCCCCACCATCTCCTTGTCTGGAATGATCTTATCAATCCCCCTTTTGTAAATTAGTATTTCTGTCACCTTGTCTGCAGCTATGCTCCTTTCTCTCTCTCTCTCTCTCTCTCTCTCTTCTGCTTTCTGGGAAGCCTCACCAGAACAAGTACGAAAGCCAGTTAACAATACACATTAATAAAGAAAAGAACATATACAGTACATGAAATAAGAACAATAAAACACTAGCATACAACACTCCACGTTACTACAACCTGAAAGCAATCCAATACCATATACTGGCTTCACCAACCGACGATATCAAGTGGCTACTCAACTCTAGGCTTAACACTTACTACTCCCTCACCAAGTGAGGTTAAATCTCGTCGTAATAATACTGTACAATCAGCCCTAAAATATATTATAAACATATATATATATATATATATCATATATATATATATATATATATATATATATATATATATATATATATATATATAATATATATATATATATATACATATATATATATATATATATGCGGAAAAACCACATGACAAACCACATTCGTGTTCTGTCTTGTGTTGAAAGTTTTGTTCACCTCATCCAAAACTGTTGTAACATATCACCTCACCCAAAATGCGGGTATATAAGAAGAAAGCTGTTTAAATCATAGCATAGTAGAACTCTGTTTAGTGTTTGTAGGTTATAGTTTGTGTGTAAACTAAAGTCTTTGAAAATGTAATAAGTTATTACGAAACATTCAAGTGTCGCGTCAGACTAGAAATAAAAATGAACTTTGGAGAATTGGTTTTTCAGTTGCCATCGACAGTGAAAAGAAACATAAGAAATGTTGAGAAAATTCGTGTTAGAATTATTAATCTTACTTTTCAGTCATATATAATAATATATGTTTACAAGAAAGACTGCTACCAAAATATACTAATATTAAAACGCACGACCCAGCAGAAAGGAATCAAGCCTTCACGATAAAATATCGCCAAGATCTCATTCGAAATCTGATACACAAGGCAGAAAATGAAATCAAAGACAACAAAACGCAACTGCTTCATGCTACAAACCAATGAGAAACAGCAACATCGACGAAAACCTCCGTACTCGTATGGAGCAACACCTCGACGTCCTCACAGATCGACATCACCTCAGCACCGAAACCAGGATAATCAAGAAACGTAGAACATTATATGGAAGACCTATGGCGATTCCACGATCGAGAGACGGCTTCCTGAACCTTGCTGGAATCAACTTAACTGAGGACCAAGTCACTCTCCTAAAACTGGGTATAAACTGTCACGTTATGTCCAGACCAAGTGAGATGGCCCGGAAAGGGGAGTTGGAAATCCTGTTGGACGACATATTCGACCTCGAGACACAAAAGAAGGTCACCACCAAAGACACCTTACAAGCAGAACTTATTGCAGAAGGAGGAACAAATCGAGGCAACTACAGAAGCACCATACTGTCCCCCGAGCTCAAAGCGACAGCTAATAGCCTTCGTGAGAACAAGGAGTTAGTTGTCAGGAGAGGTGACAAGTCGCCAATATGTCATTCTTAAAAAAGTCGAATATCTGGCGAAAATGAACCTCATACTATCTGACCAAACTAAATTCCAAAGGGTAACGAAGGACCCTACAGCCGAATTGAAAGCAAAGGTTAACAGATTGATCGAAACTGAACGCCAAGAAATCCGGACTCCACCTGCCAAAGATTATTAGGGAATACAAACCTTGGGTATGCGTATGGAAATGTCAAGACACACAAGCCTGGAAACCCACTTCGGCCAATCATCAGCCAGATACCCACACCCACGTACAGACTGACAAAGCAACTGAACGGCTTGCTTACCCCTTATATCCCTTGTGCCTTCAGCCTGAAGTCTCCAAAGGAATTTGTCGACTTACTGCGGGAACACGGCTACAGGGATAAGAGCCTCGTTGGACGTAGAATCACTGTTCACCAACGTACCTGTGGATGAAACAATCGGGATGATAGTGGACCGAGTGTATCGAGACCCGGCCTGTACTCCCCTTGACATGCCAGAAAATATCCTGAGGAAACTACTCCAAGCTTGTACTAAGAGGCACCCTTCTTGAGCCCGGATGGGCACATGTATAAGCAAGTAGATGGGGTCGCCATGGGTTCTCCTCTAGGCGTCCTGTTTGCAAACTTCTACATGGGTACTATCGAGGAAAAAAGTCTTAGTCGACTTAAACTTGAAACCGGCCATATACTGCAGGTATGTTGACGACATTTTTACACAGGTACCTGATGTCAGACATCTGCAGGAGCTGAAAGAAGCGTTTGAGCAGAATTCTGTGTTACGTTTCACTTACGAGATGGAGAAGGATGGGAAGCTGCCCTTCTAGATGTAACAGTCATGGAAAGGAGCGGAGGTTTCCACACTGCAGTCTACACTAAGGAAACAAACATAGGAATGTGCCTAAATGCCAACAGTGACTGCCCAGATAGGTACAAGAGGAGTGTTGTTAACGCTTATGTCGACCGTGCTCTCAGCCACAGCTCAGAATGGAAGCAAGTCGACGAAGAACTCTGTAGGGTAAGGCAGGTCCTAGTCAACAACGGCTTCTCCAATGGTTCATTGAAGACATCATAAGAAGGAAAGTGAACGCCATGCAACCTCTGAAGAAACAACTAATACAACACCTATACCCCTATTAGACTATTTTACAGGAACTTCTTCTCCACCGCTCATAAAACGGAGGAAAGGGTCCTGAAAGATATTGTTAATAGAAATGTTATCCCTACAGACAAAAATCAGAAGATACAACTAACGATTTACTATAAAACCAAAAAAACAGCCAGCCTACTCATGAAAAACTCTCCAGACACGGAGCAGAACGCCTAAAAGAGACAAACGTCGTCTATGCCTTTAAATGTCCACTTGGGGACTGTAAGCCCAAAAAACTCAGTATATAGGCAAGACAACAACATCTCTTTCCAGGCGTTTAACGATGCATAAGCAACAGGGCTCCATTAAGGAACATATACTCTCTTCCCACAACAAACCATCACCAGAGAAATCTTAACAAAAACCAGAAATCATCGATAGATACAGCGATAGCAGCGCGGCTTGCTCTACTGCGAGGCACTACACATCAAGAAGTCACACCAGCAATCAACAGCCAATTAACACAAATATATTCTACCCACTTCAAGACCCGCTCCAATATAGAAACATCATCAAGAATATGGGCCAATAGGCCCTTCTGCAGTTACTTCCATTCATACCTTCTTTACCCATTTAATATCCAGTTATATCCATTGTTTCGTGTTCTGTCCGTTGTTGAAAGTTTTGTTCACCTCATTAAAAACTGTTGTAACATCACCTCACCCAACGCGGGTATAAAGAAAGATAAAGCTGTTTAAATCATAGCATAGTCAAGAACTGTTTAGTGCTTTAAGGTTTGTGTGTGAGAAACTAA
>WNGS01159972.1:75347-85610 GCA_020271785.1 Procambarus virginalis
GTCCCCAGGACTATATGCGAATGAAAACTCACACCCCAGAAGTGACTCGAACCCATACTCCCAGGAGCAACGCAACTGGTATGTACAAGACGCCTTAAACCACTTGACCATCACGACCGGACATAATGAGGTGATAGCCGAAGCTATTTGAACCACCTCACCGCCGGCACTCGGATGGTTATCTTGGGCATAGCATTTTACCAAATCACCTCATTCTTTGGGGCACACGTGAGGAACACAAATGCGAACAAGCCTGAATGGTCCCCAGGACTATATGCGAATGAAAACTCACACCCCAGAAGTGACTCGAACCCATACTCCCAGGAGCAACGCAACTGGTATGTACAAGACGCCTTAAACCACTTGACCATCACGACCGGACATAATGAGGTGATAGCCGAAGCTATTTGAACCACCTCACCGCCGGCACTCGGATGGTTATCTTGGGCATAGCATTTTACCAAATCACCTCATTCTTTGGGGCACACGTGAGGAACACAAATGCGAACAAGCCTGAATGGTCCCCAGGACTATATGCGAATGAAAACTCACACCCCAGAAGTGACTCGAACCCATACTCCCAGGAGCAACGCAACTGGTATGTACAAGACGCCTTAAACCACTTGACCATCACGACCGGACATAATGAGGTGATAGCCGAAGCTATTTGAACCACCTCACCGCCGGCACTCGGATGGTTATCTTGGGCATAGCATTTTACCAAATCACCTCATTCTTTGGGGCACACGTGAGGAACACAAATGCGAACAAGCCTGAATGGTCCCAAAGAATGAGGTGATTTGGTAAAATGCTATGTCCAAGATAACCATCCGAGTGCCGGCGGTGAGGTGGTTCAAATAGCTTCGGCTATCACCTCATTATGTCCGGTCGTGATGGTCAAGTGGTTTAAGGCATCTTGTACATACCAGTTGCGTTGCTCCTGGGAGTATGGGTTCGAGTCACTTCTGGGGTGTGAGTTTTCATTCGCATATAGTCCTGGGGACCATTCAGGCTTGTTCGCATTTGTGTTCCTCACGTGTGCCCCAAAGAATGAGGTGATTTGGTAAAATGCTATGCCCAAGATAACCATCCGAGTGCCGGCGGTGAGGTGGTTCAAATAGCTTCGGCTATCACCTCATTATGTCCGGTCGTGATGGTCAAGTGGTTTAAGGCGTCTTGTACATGCCAGTTGCGTTGCTCCTGGGAGTATGGGTTCGAGTCACTTCTGGGGTGTGAGTTTTCATTCGCATATAGTCCTGGGGACCATTCAGGCTTGTTCACATTTGTGTTCCTCACGTGTGCCCCAAAGAATGAGGTGATTTGGTAAAATGCTATGCCCAAGATAACCATCCGAGTGCCGGCGGTGAGGTGGTTCAAATAGCTTCGGCTATCACCTCATTATGTCCGGTCGTGATGGTCAAGTGGTTTAAGGCGTCTTGTACATACCAGTTGCGTTGCTCCTGGGAGTATGGGTTCGAGTCACTTCTGGGGTGTGAGTTTTCATATATATATATATATATATATATATATATATATATATATATATATATATATATATATATATATATATATATATATATATATATATATATATATATATATATATATACATTGTCACGGGGGGTGGGCCGGGGCTCTGCTAGCACTCGGCTGCTAGGGACTCGAAAGGCCGAATACTCAGCCCCTCCGACTCCCGGGATTCACCGGAGTCTCCTTGGTCCCACAGGAGAGGACCAGCAATGCCCACCTCCGCAGGTCTTTGCTTCCACCACTGAAGGGGTGCCACTGACTCACCCTGGAAGCCCTTCAGTCAACCACGGGGAAACTGCTATCAGCAATTCCGGCCTAGACCCGTGGAGGAGTGAAGGAAGACTCGGGCTTACTTTGTAACAATGACCTCCCTGAGTCTTGCCTGCCGGACAAAGAGGTTGCAGGAACTCCTTTCCCGCCTGTCTTCTCTATCTTTTCCTCAACAAGGTCGCCAGCTGGGTTATTATATCTGCACCCCAGCAATGCAGTTCAGTGGGTGTATTATTATATTGTTTGTTGCCAGTGTGTTGCTACTCCCAAGACAATGAGAAATAGGGAATTCTATAGGGAACGTGATGTCCCCTAAATGGTACTATGATAACCCTCGTGTATGCTCAATAGAGAAATATAATAATAATAATAATGGAGGCACACTCAAACACAATAATAAAATGTGTGAATTTACTGATAGAATACATGATCACACATATAAGTGACATAAGAGAATGATAAAATAATAATAATAACACTGGAGATTGTCAGCAACTCTTCTCTCACGTTCTCCAGGCTCCTTCAACTGGGCAGAAAGACAGGAGTCACACACTCTCTCACAGAAGGGCCTCTTCACCACGTCGGCTCCTCTTCTTCACTGTCCTGCCGTCCACACACACTGTCCTCTCTGACAGTCCTGGACATAAGCTGCCCTGCAGCCTATTCTGCTATTAAAGCCTTAATATCCTATTTTCACATATATAAGTGAATATAATGGCCTATCTAGCCTACTCTCATAAAGGGGTAATGGGAGGGAAAATGATCTACCTTAACAATCCTTGGCTCACGACGCCTGTCCCTCGATGGTGTGAGGGTCCTATGCTTCCTGAGTCGATCCTCGGTGATCCAGGAACGTTCCCACAGGTCCTCAGGTGTCGTGAAGCCTCGCGTCTTCGCCGTTCCAATCCTTGGGTTCAGCTATCCCAATCCTGGTCCATCGATGGGCGCTGAGCTTATCACCATATTCACCCACACGTTCCTTCCACGAGGCGTTGCTCCTCGCCCTAAGAACGGTGTCGTCCCTCTAACAACCTCAGTGTATGTGACCCGGTCACAGCTATGCCTGCCCGCCACACCTCTTCCAGGCCCTCACATCCAGCGTCGCCGCCCAGCGTCGTCACCGAATCTTTCCCAAGTTTGGCACTTCTCTGCTCAATCAACTTGGTTCCTTTTGCTTCCCAGAAGCGCGGGGTCTCCTATATATCAGGTGGGCTGCGATGGCTAGCTCTAATCCACTGAGAAAGGCCCGTTTAGCCTCCAATCCTTGAGAGCTGACAGAGGAGTGTCCTCTCCCCTTCGCTGTCAGGTCCAATCTGACCATGGCGCCGCCCGTTTACTCGGTGACGTCACGGCGGGCTCTGATTGGTCGCCTGTGACCCGAGTCACCCAATCCGCACACGGCTTGGCGTCCATTCTAAAAGGTCACATCTGCAGTAGGGGATACTCTTTCATTTATATCCGGGCGCCTCTTTCCCCTTACCTACAGACTTATAATGTAAGTTTCTCCCTGCAGGGAGAGTCGATATGACTCTTATAGCAGGCAACGAAAGAGATAGGAGAGGGCACCGTAACATACCCCTCCCCTTAAAATAAGAGTTATATCGGTTAGTGAATCCGGGAGAGGGCATCTGCTACCACATTCTCCCTTCCTTTAATGTGCCTGATTTCTAGCCAGTACTCTTGTAACAGTAGGGCCCATCTTGTCAGCCTTTGGTTCGTGTTCTTCATCCTGTGCACGAACGTCAAGGGGTTATGATCGGTGAACACTTGCACCGGTCTAGTACCTCCACCCACATAGACGTCGAAATGCTTCAGTGCCAGGATCAGGGCTAAGGCTTCCTTTTCCACCGTACTATAAGCCCTCTGGTACTTTTCGAATTTCTTTGAGTAGAATGCTACTGGACGGTGAACTCCGTCCCTCTCTTGAGCTAACATGGCTCCAATCCCCACGTCGCTAGCGNTTGGCGCCGCCCGGGCACTCGGTGACGTCACGGCGTGCTCTGATTGGTCGCCCGTGACCCGCCCACCCAATCCGTACACGGCTAGCGTCCTTCCAAAACGTCATATCTGCAGTAGGGATACTCTTTCATTTATATTGGGGCACCAATTTCTCTTTATTTACAACTTATAATGTAACTTCTCCCCTAACTGGCGGCCGATCTGGTAGCCACACATACCAACAGACTTCCCTGTACCTCAGAGAAACAGTAGGGAGATTCGATATGACTCTTAAAGCAGGCAAACGAAAGAGATAGGAGAGGGCACCGTAACATACCCCTCCCCTTAAACTAAGAGTCATATCGGTTAGTGAATCCGGGAGAGGGCATCTGCTACCACATTCTCCCTTCCTTTAATGTGCCTGATTTCTAGCCAGTACTCTTGTAACAGTAGGGCCCATCTTGTCAGCCTTTGGTTCGTGTTCTTCATCCTGTGCACGAACGTCAAGGGGTTATGATCGGTGAACACTTGCACTGGTCTAGTACCTCCACCCACCTAGACGTCGAAATGCTTCAGTGCCAGGATCAGGGCTAAGGCTTCCTTTTCCACTGTACTATAAGCCCTCTGGTACTTTTCGAATTTCTTCGAGTAGAATGCTACTGGACGGTGAACTCCGTCCTTCTCTTGAGCTAACATGGCTCCAATCCCCACGTCACTAGCGTAGACGTACAAGATAAAGTTTGATTCGAAGTCGGGCGAAATCAACACTGGCGCTTCGGTTAATAACTTCCTAGTCTTCTCGAAGGACTCCTGGCATGCTTCCCCCCACCTCCATCTAACGTTCTTAGATAGCAATTCAGTCAGAGGGTGTGCCACTGTCGAGAAGTTCTTGCAAAATCCTCTGTAGTTTGACAGGCGTGTACCATCGGCATGGGCCCACTTTCTTTCCTCTGCTGGCAACACTTGGCCCATCTCCATACACAGAGCCAATTTCCCTTCCTGGGACGGTGTTGCTCCCTTCATTCCCGAACTCTCTTGCTCCTCTGGGAAGTATGGCTTCAAACGATATGACATACCTGTGTCTTGTTAGGGCGATTCGGCTTACTGATCTCATAACTTACAGGACCCACAAGCCGAACAACTGAGTATGGACCACCAAAGCATGATTCCGTCATTCTACCTCTCCCAGGTAGCAACACCATCACTCTGGCTCCTGCCTCGAACTCCCTTGGGACAGCCTTCTTGTCATACCAGATCGACATCTTCTCTTGAGCTGCCTTCAGGTGATCAGCAGCCAGCTCCTTCGCCATTTTCAGTCGTTCATGGAATCTCCGCACATACTCTTCCACTGTCACGAATGTTTTCTCCGCCGTCATCTGCTCCTTCAGCATCAATAACGGGCTCTTTACCTCGTGCACAAGCATTAGCTGGAATGGAGAGAATCCCAGAGACTCAACTATAGCATCTCGGATCGCGAACAGGGCTGGACAGACAGCCTCATCCCATTCCGCTCCCTGTTCTGCACAATACACTCTTAAGATGGTCTTCAGAGTGGAATGGAACCTCTCAATCGCTCCCTACGATTGAGGTCTATAAGGAGACGATCGTAGTTGGGCTATTCTCCAGCTTGCCATAGCTTTCCTAAACCACCTCGACTGGAACACGCTTCCACAGTCGGACTGGATCTCCTTGGGCACACCTACCCGAGCAAAGAACCGCTGAAGGTGTCCCATGACGCATCTCGATGTCACCTTCCGCACTGAGATCGCCTCTGGAAATCTCGTCGAAGCACACATGATAGTCAATAAGTAATTATTCCCTTTTCTGGTCTTAGGTAGTGGTCCCACGACGTTGATTATTAGGCGTTCAAACGCCTGGCCGAACGCAGGAACTGGAACCAAAGGTGCTTTCGGGATGGCAGGGACATTCTTTCCCGCTCTCTGGCACGGGAAACACGTCTTGCAAATTCTTCTTACATCCGCGTCCATGCCCGGCCAATAAAAATGTTCCCGAAGCCTGCTTAAAGTCTTGGTCACTCCCAAGTGACCCACGGGATCCACTGAGTGTGCAAGCTTCAGTACCGTGTTTCTGTACCGCGCCGGCACCACCACCTGACGCCTCACTCTCAGCATATCATCACCCGCTTCTTCCCTAACCGGTCTCCACTGCCTCATTAGCACTCCCTTCTCCACGAAAAGTGAGTTGGTGACTCGGGTCCGGCGAGACCTCCTTCAGCCTCCCGTACCAACTCAGGAAACTCTTCCCTTTGCAGCTCACCTAGACGGGTGCAGTCAATGCCTAGAGGACTGGTGAGAGTAACTTGGAAACTCCTATTCGACCCTTCCTCACCTGTCGCTTGTCCTCTGGCCTCCTCTCGGAACAAATGATCGAGCCCCAGGTCACCTGGCATGTTCTCTTCGGCGTG
The DNA here is from genome assembly GCA_020271785.1 of Procambarus virginalis. NCBI lineage: Eukaryota > Metazoa > Arthropoda > Malacostraca > Decapoda > Cambaridae > Procambarus > Procambarus virginalis. The sequence continues at coordinate 81,511 of WNGS01159972.1, forward strand.
ACTGGATCTGCTCACATCATCTTCCCTCACGTCTCATCCCAACGTCACCGCGCATACCGGAAATGCCACCCTCGCAATTTCCGTTTCGCCACTGCTGGCGCCCGTCCTGCTGCTCCGTCGATAGGGTTCTATACACTCCTCACCTTTAATCAAATTCGGGAGAACACATCCCCCACAGGAGTCATTCCCTAGGATCACTTGAGCTTCCATCCTGGGCAGTAGAGCACAGACCCCTACTACGAGAGTCTGACAACCATAGTCTGAATTAAGAGTCACCTTATGAAGGGACATCCTCACTTGTCCCCCCAACGTCCTTATCAGGGCTTCCCCTGTACTGGAACTTCTGTAGTCCTCGGGAAGAGGGATTCACTAACAAGGGTGAAGTCGGATCCAGTGTCCCTCAGCATCCTTGCTGGCACAGGATCAGCTCCTCTTATCTTCACCGTCCCCTCACACACAAAGGGGTGAATCCTCTTCTCCCTTATCACTGGCATATCACCTGAATTATCGTTGGCTTCCTCGCTTCCTATCCTCGCGAAAGCCACATTCCCACCGTGCCTTGGGCGGCTGCACTCCCTTGCAAAGTGTCCTCGTCCCCCACAGTTGTAACACCGACCACCTCTCCTGGGCGACCCTCTACTAGTCACCCTGGTAGCACCAACGGTAGAGGTTCCCTGGGTCCTCCTAGGACTCCCCGTCGTCGGTTCCCGGGCAGCGGCAATCGCTCCCGAGCTAGGTCCACTGCTCACAGCTTGGGGCTTCCTTCCCGCGTCCCTTGAGCTCTTGAACCGGGTTACTTCATCGGGCACACTACTCTTGGGAGAGCCCCCACCCGTCCTCGCTCCTCCTGAACTCCTAAAGTTCCCTCCCGACCTGGGGTAAGGCGAGTGTCTGGGCGGCCCCTCCCTCCTGAGATGTAGTGCCTCCTCCAGCATGTCGGCTCGGTCCGCTGCAGCCTTTAGGTCCTTAATACCTGCTTCTCTCACCCTTACTCGCAACTCTGGATGGAGCACTGACATAAACTTCTCCATCACTATCAGTCGTTTGATATCATCCGCCGACTCCGCTTCCTCCGCCTTCAACCACCGTAGGAACTTCCGTTCCATATCCCTGGCGGTCTCGGCGTAAGACTTTCCCGACGCTCTTGTACACTCTCTGAACCGCTTCCGGTACATCTCCGGAGTCAGCCGGAATGAGTGGAGCACCGCATTCTTAATTGCGTCGTAATTAGCACACTCTTCTAGGTCCAGCATGTTGTAGGCTTCCCGGGCCTCACCAGTCAACCTGCCCTGGACCAGAGCAGCCCAATCATCTTCTGGCCACTCCTTCAGAGTTGCTATCCGTTCAAAGTGTTCGAAGAACGCCTCAGCTTCTTGTGGTTCGAACGTAGGTAAGTCACGTTCCCTTACCTTGAAGTCATCCCGCCGTGCAGGTAGTGCGGGCAGACCACGCTCAACGCGACGCAATTCGACTTCTTTCTTTGCCTTTATCTCCTCCAGTCGCAGTTGTCTCTCTCCTTCTTCTCGCTGCAGCCGTGCTTCTCGCTCACGCTCCTCTCGCTGCATTTGCGCTTCTCTTTCCTCTCGCTGCATTTGCGCTTCTCTCTCCTCTCGCTGCATTTCTCTTTCCTCTCGTCTCAGCTGGGCTTCCAGTTGCATCTTCATTATTTCCAGTTGCAGGCTCCTCTTACTACAGCTGGACCTTCCACTGCTCCCATGTTCACTGTGAATTCTCTCCACACTGGTAGGCGCTTGGGGTGGCTCTAGTCGGGACGGTTCACCTTGCGACGGCTCTTCTTGGGACGGCTCTCCTTGAGATGGCCTCTTGAGATGGCTCCTCTCCCGTCGCCTCCTCTCGAGCTGTGAGCTGTGCCATGATCTCTATCCTTCGCTCCGCAACCTTAGTCGTCCTCAACCTGATCCCAAAGTGGTTTGCCACTTGTTGGAGCTGGGCCTTGGTACACTCTTCCAAAATTCTCTCGTCCCTTGTGTCAATAAATTTCTTTACTTTATCCTCCTCCATCTCTATATCATCGAGCATACACGACAGCACAGACAAGTTAGTAGGTACTAATTTCACCGTTTCAGTCCCTTAGCTGGTTGGGTAACAGTACCCTGAATTCACTGGCCACACTGTATTTGTACCCTGGCAACACTGTCTTGAAATTTTGGGCAACACTGTAGCTTGATCAACACACCTTGGCAACACTGTAGCTTGATCCACTCTTCCTGGCGAAGTCTCCAGTTCTTGGCTACTGTGGTTCGAATCCTGGCAAGGTCGCCAGTTCTTGTCACGGGGGGTGGGCCGGGGCTCTGCTAGCACTCGGCTGCTAGGGGCTCAAAAGGCCGAATACTCAGCCCCTCCGACTCCCGGGATTCACCGGAGTCTCCTTGGTCCCACAGGAGAGGACCAGCAATGCCCACCTCCGCAGGTCTTTGCTTCCACCACTGAAGGGGTGCCACTGACTCACCCTGGAAGCCCTTCAGTCAACCACGGGGAAACTGCTATCAGCAATTCCGGCCTAGACCCGTGGAGGAGTGAAGAAGACTCGGGCTTACCTTATAACAATAACCTCCCTGAGTCTTGCCTGCCAGACAAAAAGGTTGCAGGAACTCCTTTCCCGCCTGTCTTCTATATCCTCTTCTTAACAAGGTCGCCAGCTGGGTTATTATATCTGCACCCCAGCAATGCAGTTCAGTGGGTGTATTATATATTGTTTGTTGCCAGAGTGTTGCTACTCCCAAGATCTACTATTGGACTGTCGGCCCAGGGTACTCTCCCCTGAAGGTCCGTGTAGCTTTACCTCTCTCTAGCCACCACGTTACTAGTTGCCACCATTCAGGCACTAGTACTGATCGGATGGCTAAGGGTACACTTTTATATAAGTCTGTGCTGTTTTACCACTCTCCAGGCAATAAGAACTTCCATAGAGAACGTGGTGTCCCTAGGTGGTACTATGATAAACTTCGTGTATGCTCATATAGAAATATTATAATGGAGGCACACTTAAACACAATAATAAAATGTGTGAATTTACTGACACAAATTACATGATCACACATACGATTACAAGTAATACAAGAAAATGAAAATAATAATAATAATCTGGAGATCGTCAGCAACTCTTCTTTCACGTCCTCCAGGCTCCTTCAACTGGGCAGATAGACAGGAGTCACACACTCTCTCACAGAAGGGCCTCTTCACCACGTCGGCACCTCTTCTTCACTGTCCTGCCGTCCACACACACTGTCCTCTCTGACAGTCCTGGACATAAGCTGCCCTGCAGCCTATTCTACTACTAAAGTATTAATGTCCTATTGCCACATATATAAGTGAATATTATGGCCTACCTAGCCTACTCACACAAAGGGGTAATGGGAGGGAAAATGATCTACCTTAACATTCCTGGCTCACGACGCCTGTCCCTCGATGGGTGAGGTTCCACGCTTCCTGAGTCGATCCTTGGTGATCCAGGAACGTTCCCACAGTCCTCAGGTGTCGTGAAGCCTTCGCGTCATCGCCGTTCCAATCCCTGAGATTCAGCTATCCCAATCCTGGTTCGCCAATAGGCGCTGAGCTAATTGCTATATTCACACACTCGTCCCTTCCACAAGGCCTTTAACGATTCTTCGCGGCGGAGATCGTATTCCAGGGACCTGCCCGAAACGTTACGCTACTAGTGGCTGTACAGAATGTAACAACTCTTGTATATCTCAAAAAAAAAAGGCGTGCTCCTCGTCCTAGGAACGGTGTCGTCCCTCCAACACCCTCAGTGGATGTGACCCAGTCACAGCTAGGCCTGCCCGCCACACCTTCCAGGCCCTCAACGTCTAGCGTCGCCGCCGAAAATTTTCCACGTTTGGCACTTCTCTGCTCAATCAACTTGGTTCCTTTTGCTTCCCAGAAGTGCGGGGCCTTCAATATGCAAGGTGGGCTGCGATGGCTAGCTATAATCCACTGAGAAAGGCCTGTAGAGCCCCAATCCTCGAGAGCTGACCGAGATGCGTCCTATCGCTTTCCACTGTCAGGCCAACTCTGACTTTGGCCGCCCAGGGCACTCGGTGACGTCACGGCGGGCTTTGATTGGTCGCCCGTGACCC
>WNGS01159973.1:5102-15599 GCA_020271785.1 Procambarus virginalis
CCTGTCATTATACATTTACAACACACAGGTAGTGGCAGAAGTCACTATATAAGTAGTCACGTGAAAGTATAGAGCTTTTCTGAAAATGTAACCAATCTTGTCAGAGCGCCAACAGCCCCCACAGAGCACCAACAACCTCCACAGAGCGCCAACAACCTCCACAGAGCGCCAACAACCTCCACAGAGCGCCAACGACCTCCACAGAGCGACAACAACCTCCACAGAGCGACAACAACCCCCACAGAGCGACAACAACCTCCACAGAGCGACAACAACCCCCACAGAGCGACAACAATCTCCACAGAGTGACAACAACCTCCACAGAGCGCCAACATTCCCCACAGAGCACCAACAACCCCCACAGAGCGAAAACAACCTCCACAGAGCGCCAACAACCTCCACAGAGCGCCAACAACCTCCACAGAGCACCAACAACCTCCACAGACCACCAACAACCTCCACAGAGCGCCAACAACCTCCACAGAGCGCCAACAACCTCCACAGAGCGCCAACGACCTCCACAGAGCGCCAACAATCCCCACAGAGCGCCAACAATCCCCACAGAGCGACAACAACCTCCACAGAGCGCCCACAAACTTCCACAGAGCGACAACAACCTCCACAGAGCGCCAACAAACTCCACAGAGCACCAACAACCTCCACAGAGCACCAACAACCTCCACAGAGCACTAACAACCTCCACAGACCACCAACAACCTCCACTGAGCGGCAACAAACTCCACAGAGCACCAACAACCTCCACAGAGCACTAACAACCTCCACAGACCACCAACAACCTCCACAGAGCACCAACAACCTCCACAGAGCACCAACAACCTCGACAGAGCACCAGCAACCTCCACAGAGCATCAACAACCCCCACAGAGCACCAATAATCTCCACAGACCACCAACAACCTCTTCAGACCACCAACAACCTCCACAAAGCGCCAACAACCTCCACAGACCACCAACAACCTCCACAGAGCTTCAACAACCTCCACAGAGCGCCAACAACCTCCACAGGCCACCAACAACCTCCACAGAGCACCAACAACCTCCACAGAGCACCAACAACCCCAAAGCGCACCAACAGCCCGAACAGAGCATCAACAGCCCCCCACAGAGCAACAACAACCTCCACATAGCACCAACATCCTCCACAGAGTGCCCACAAACCTCCACAAAGCACCAATAACCTCCACAAAGCACCAATAACCTCCACAGAGCACCAACAATCCCCCTCCCCCCAGTGCACCCCCCCTCACAGAGCCCCACCCCTCTCCCCACAAAACAACAGCGTGACCCACATGAGAGCGGTCTCAACAGGAGTAAACAGGAGGCGCCGGGGATTCCCATCTCGCCCTCGCAATGTTGACGTCTTCCGTTTAGACTCGTCAGATATTCCTGTCACTCTTTCGTCTCTGTTTGTCCACTGTTTCTTGTCACGTCTCTTGCTGTCTTCTCTTTTGTCTGTTACTCTGGTGTCAGGGAGAGGAGGAGAAGGGGTAGCGTTCTGCCGCAAAAGCTGCAAAAGGAGCAGCAGGAGCAGTAGCAGTAGCAGTAGCAGTAGCAGCAGGAGCAGCAGCAGTAGCAGTAGCAGCAGCAGCAGCAGCAGCAGCAGCAGTAGCAGCAGCAGCAGCAGCAGCAGCAGCAGCAGCAGCAGTAGCAGCAGCAGTAGCAGTAGCAGCAGTAGCCGTAGCAGCAGCAGCAGCAGTAGCAGCAGCAGCAGCAGCAGCAGTAGCAGCAGCAGCAGCAGCAGCAGCAGCAGCAGTAGCAGCAGGAGCAGCAGCAGTAGCAGTAGCAGCAGCAGCAGCAGCAGCAGCAGCAGCAGCAGTAGCAGCAGCAGCAGCAGCAGCAGCAGCAGCAGTAGCAGCAGGAGCAGCAGCAGTAGCAGTAGCAGTAGCAGTAGCAGCAGTAGCAGCAGCAGCAGCAGCAGCAGTAGCAGCAGCAGCAGCAGCAGCAGCAGCAGCAGCAGCAGCAGCAGCAGCAGTAGCAGTAGCAGCAGTAGCCGTAGCAGCAGCAGCAGCAGTAGCAGCAGCAGCAGCAGCAGCAGTAGCAGCAGCAGCAGCAGCAGCAGCAGCAGCAGCAGTAGCAGCAGCAGCAACACCAGCAGGCCGTGACACAGACCTCCCCAGTAACCCGGTCCTCGCTCATTACTATTTCCCCCGGATTTTCCCGGCAAATTATGTCGATAACAATAGCACAATGTCCTCATGTGGCCTGTTGGCACTCCTGATGGCCTGTTGGCACTCCTTGATGGCCTGTTGGCACTCCTTGATGGCCTGTTGGCACTCCTTGAAGGCCTGTTGGCACTCCTTGATGGTCTGTTGGCACTCCTTGATGGCCTGTTGGCACTCCTTGATGGCCTGTTGGCACTCCTTGATGGTCTGTTGGCACTCCTTGATGGTCTGTTGGCACTCCTTGATGGCCTGTTGGCACTCCTTGATGGCCTGTTGGCACTCCTTGATGGTCTGTTGGCACTCCTTGATGGTCTGTTGGCACTCCTTGATGGTCTGTTGGCACTCCTTGATGGCCTGTTGGCACTCCTTGATGGCCTGTTGGCACTCCTTGATGGTCTGTTGGCACTCCTTGATGGTCTGTTGGCACTCCTTGGTCTGTTGGCACTCCTTCATGGCCTGTTGGCACTCCTTGATGGCCTGTTGGCACTCCTTGATGGTCTGTTGACACTCCTTCATGGCCTGTTGGCACTCCTTGATGGTCTGTTGACAATCCTTGATGGTCTGTTGGCACTCCTTGATGGTCTGTTGGCACTCCTTGATGGTCTGTTGACACTCCTTCATGGCCTGTTGGCACTCCTTGATGGCCTGTTGGCACTCCTTGATGGTCTGTTGGCACTCCTTGATGGTCTGTTGACACTCCTTCATGGCCAGGTGGCACTCCTTGATGGCCAGGTGACACTCCTTGATGGCCAGGTGACACTCCTTGATGGCCTGTTGGCACTCCTTGTAGGACAAAGGGCTCACCTTGAAAGTCGTGTTCAAGGAAGGAAAAATATACAATGTATGCGGTCCTCAGCACGTTCAACATCGCTACAATTTACATACCATCAACTTATTTATGCTTTGCATCTTACACCACTTGGGCTGGACGGTCGAGCGACGGTCTCGCTTCCTGCAGATCGGCGTTTAATCCCCGACCGTCCAAGTGGTTGGGCAAAATTCCTTCCCCCTGTCCCATCCCAAATCCTTATCCTGACCTCATCCCTGTGCTGTATAGTCGTATTGGCTTGGCGCTTTCCCTCTGATAATTCCCTTCCCTCCCTCAACCCCCACCTCCTCCAAAAAAAAAATACCTAGATGGTGGAAATGTTGTCAGAAAAATACGTGAAAGGTGGAAATGCTTTTATATTTCCAGTGTAAGTAAAGTTCTATGTGAAAATATAATCACATAAAATACCCACCAAATTATTATGTGGTATTTAAAATCACATTTGATATCTGCTATATATATATGCTTAGTGGTCAGAAAATTCTCCAGGGGAAGTTTTGATATCTTTTTTCATCGTCATTTACAATGTGGTCATAATATCCCATCATCGCTCAAGCACACTGAGATGAGGTAGCTATAATGACACAGGTCCTGCTGTTGACGTATAGGTTAATCATTTGAATGATAAAACTCCTGTGTAACTCCTGTGGAAACTCCTGTGTAACTCCTGTGGAAACTCCTGTGTAACTCCAGTGGAAACTCCTGTGTAACTCCTGTGGAAACTCCTATGTAACTCCTGTGGAAACTCCTGTGTAATTCCGGCGAGAACTCTTGTGTAACTCCTGTGAAATAGTTTAATAGACGATGCATTAACATGAAGCTAATACTTCTCTCTTGAATATAAGTTTATGACTATTTAACACGCGCTCATGCAGTCGGTTTTAACAAGACTGAATCATGTTTAAGGTAATCCAGATGCAGAGACGCTTACGATGATGCGTCAGTGGAATAACTAACACATAACACACATCTGACATCATGAGAATGTTTTGGTTCGTTCTTGACCCTTTATCATCTCGTCCTTGCTCCTTATCACGTCGTCCTGATCCCTTATCAAATCATCCTATACCATTATCATACAGTGACACGGCTAAAGAGGGAGAGAATGAGTCTACACATGTGACCTAGACACAGGATAAGACAGCAGGGTTCGAGAATGACAGGAGCCACTAACATGTCGTCACATGTTTGAGGTTATTAATGGTATCGTTGGGCTCTGTGGACAATCTCCTGAGTGTAAATAGCTACACGAAACAGCGCACATACTCCAGATGCTTGCATTACCAATTAGACCACGATGAGCTTAAAAGCAATATATTATATTATATATATATATATTAATATATATATATATAATATATATATATATATATATATAACCGAAAACTCACACCCCAGAAGTGACTCGAACCCATACTGCCAGGAACACTATGCAACACTATGGCGTACAGGACACCTTCATCACTCGACCTTCATTACCCCACCATCCCGACGGCGCTCTGATGATAATCTTGGGCATAGCTTTTTATCAAATCACCTCTTTCGTTGGGGCAACACGTGAGGAACACAAAACATTTTTGTCTGTGACCGAAAGGTCACAGACAAAAATCAGAAAATACAATTGACTATTTCTACAAAAACAGAAAAAACGGCCAACCTACTAATGAAATCTCCCGAGACACCAAACTGAACGCCTTGAAGGAACCAACGTCGTATATGCCTTCACATCTCCACTGGGGACTGTAAGGCCCCAAGAACTCAGTATATAGGCAAGACAACAACGTCTCTTTCTAAACGATTAACAGTGCACAAACAACAGGGCTCCATCAAGGAACATATAATCTCTTCTCACAACTAAACCATCACCAGAGAAATCTTAACAAGCAACACAGAAATCATCGATAGATAGAGCGATTGCAGGAGACTCGACATCAGCGAGGCACTACACATCAAAAAGTCAACACCAGCAATCAACAGCCAATTAATGCACAACTATATTCTATCTACTTCAAGACCCCGAACCAACATAGAAGCAGCAAGAGAAATATGGGCCAATAGGCCTTCTGTAGTTATTTTCATTCATATGTTTTCATACCCAATTTTACCCATTGATTCGTGTTATCACCTAACCCAAAACATTTGTGTCATATCCTCACCCACAACGAATATAGGCATGATATATGTTATGTGTAAATCAGTCTTTGAGAATGTAAGAAGCCCTTACGAAACGCTTTTATGCATCAGACCAAAAATAAGCATGTAAAAAATCAATTATTGAGAGTTAATTTTCAATTACCCTCGACAGTGAAGAAAAACTTAAGAATATTGAGAAGATTCGTGTTAGAATTATTAATCTCATCCTTTCGGTCATATTTAACAACATATGTTACAAGAAAGACTGCTACTAAATATACTAATATATATATTGTATATATATATATATATATATATATATATAATATATATATATATATTATATATATATATATATATATATATATATATGTTATTAAATATGACCGAAAAAAGTAAGATTAATAATTCTAACACGAATTTTCTCAATTTTCCTTATGTTGTTTTTACTGATGACGGTAAATGAAAAATCAATTCTCCAAAATTCGAAAACATCATAAGAAGGAAAGTAAACGCCATGCAACCTCTGAAGAAACAACTATACAACACCTATACCCCCTATTAGACTATTTTACAGGAACTTCTTCTCCACCGCTCATAAACGGAGGAAAGGGTCCTGAAAGATATTGTTAATAGAAATGTTATCCCTACAGACAAAAATCAGAAGATACAACTAACGATTTACTATAAAACCAAAAAAACAGCCAGCCTACTAATGAAAAACTCTCCAGACACGGAGCAGAACGCCCTAAAAGAGACAAACGTCGTCTATGCCTTTAAATGTCCACTTGGGGACTGTAAGCCCCAAAAAACTCAGTATATAGGCAAGACAACAACATCTCTTTCCAGGCGTTTAACGATGCATAAGCAACAGGGCTACATTAAGGAACATATACTCTCTTCCCACAACCAAACCATCACCAGAGAAATCTTAACAAATAACACAGAAATCATCGATAGGTACAGCGATAGCAGGCGGCTTGACATCTGCGAGGCACTACACATCAAGAAGTCAACACCAGCAATCAACAGTCAATTAATGCACAACTATATTCTACCCACTTCAAGACCCCGCTCCAATATAGAAGCATCAAGAAATATGGCCAATAGGCCCTTCCGCAGTTACTTCCATTCATACCTTCAATTTACCCATTAATATCCAGTTAATATCCATTGTTTTCGTGTTCTGTCCTTTGTTGAAAGTTTTGTTCACCTCATTAAAAACTGTTGTAACATATCACCTCACCCAAAACGCGAGTATAAAATGAAAGATGAAAGCTGTTTAAATCATAGCATAGTAAAGAACTGTTTAGTGCTTTCAGGTTATAGTTGTGTGTGAAAACTAAAAGTCTTTGAAAATGTAATTAGTTATTACGAAACGCGTTCAAGTGTCGCGTCAGACTAAGAAATAAAGAATGAATTTTGGAGAATTGATTTTTCATTTACCGTCATCAGTAAAACAAACATAAGGAAAATTGAGAAAATTCGTGTTAGAATTATTAATCTTACTTTTTCGGTCATATTTAATAACATATGTCTACAGGAAAGACTGCTACCAAAATATACTAATATATATATATATATCTATATATATATATATATATATATATATATATATAATATATATATATGTATATATATATATACACATATATATATATAATATATATATATATATATATTATGTATATATTATATATATATATATATAATAATATATATATATATATATATATATATATATATATATATATATATATATATATAATTATATATATATATTCTACTCTACTTACAGGAATCTGGAAGACAACAAACAGGTACGCGAGTTTGGGGAATGTGTGACCCTGAGACGCAAGTTTAATTCCATTGTATAGCTACAAAAGTTGTCATCATTTGAATAGTTTGCTAACCAGCATTTGGCTACTCTGATGCCATTAAGTTGGTCGCCCCTGAGTATTTTGTATGTGGTAATCATGTTTCACAGTTTCTGCTATTAAAGACAATCAAGGGGCACTCCTCAAGATGAAGGCAATAATTGCTGAATCACACAGCACACGACTATGTGGGACAAGTAAATAGAGACCTTGACTACTACTTTCAGTTGACGGCCAGACACGGGCTGGGGAGACGTCGCTCGTCATAAAGAAAGTTCTCAAGGTCTTTCACTGTGGGAACATTTAGAAGTAAACTCATTATTATGGTGATAAATATAAGCTTATGATATATTTAAAAAAATACAATTATGTGTGGATAAAAAGATTAGTTGAAGTTTATATAAAATAAGATACTACAATATTTATTTTGTATAAATATACAATTGTAGATAAAAAGGTTAGTTGTAGTTTATATTCAATAAACTACAGTATTTGTATTGTATAATATACAATTAATTGTAGATAAAAAGGTTAGTTGTAGCTTATATTAATCAAAGGTAAGAGCATGCAATATTGGCTGCTTCCTTGAAGAGTTGGTTATTCAAGCAGTGACATGACTTACCCAAATCATTCTCTCACGAGACTGTCTCTTCAAAGAATTTAATAGGCTGACCTTCACCGTATACTGGCTGAATGTTAGGCGATATACAAGCCTAAATGACTAGGGTACTTCATGTAAGAGAGTATACACCTATCTGGGATAGTTCGTGAGGGGACTCTTGGCCTTGAGGAAGAGAATATGCAGCACCCGGAGAAGCGTCGTGAGCCTCCCTCCCGTACTTATGCGGAAAAACCACAAGCTCCCAAGTCTAAACCAGAACTAAAAACTCGTTGGTATACCATACTTTTATGACTAGTAAATCTTGCCCCAGCCCCGAAAAACCTTATTAATATTATCCCAGTGTTCAAAAATAATAATACAGTTAGGTCCATTTAATTAAGAACTCGCCCTCGTCTGTAGCAGGTTGTGTGTACGCCATCCCTTGTAATGAGTGTACATGTGTTTACATCGGTCACGCAGGTAATATCATTCTAGCGTTTAAATGAACATTCATATGCTATTCCTACAGTCCAGCAATCCAGTGCATTGTATTTACATTTCAGTTTGTGTGATCATTCTATCGACTTCAGAGGGGCGAATTTCATTGTTAAAAGTAAGGGTTTCGTTGAACGATATATATATAATATATATATATATATATATATATATATATATATATATATATATATATCTATTATTGTATATATATATATATATATATATATAATATATATATATATATATATTATATATATATATATATATATATATATATATAATTGTTGTTAAATATGACCGAAAAAGTAAGATTAATACTAACACGAATTTTCTCAATATTTCTTATGTTCTTTTTACTGTTGATGGTAATTGAAAAATCAATTCTCCAAAATTCATTTTAATTTCTAGTCTGACGCGACACTTGAAACGCGTTTCGTAATAACTTATTACATTCAAAGACTTTAGTTTACACACACACACAACTATAACCTGCAAACACTAAACAGAGTTTTACTATGCTATATTTAAACAGCTTTTGTCTTATATACTTGCATTTGGACAGAACACGGTTCAATTGGTATAGATACCCATGAACCCATCTATACCATTAAACCGTGTTCTGTCTTGTGTTGAAAGTTTGTTCACCTCATCCAAACTGTTGTAACATTTCACCTCACCCAAATGCGAGTATATAAGACAAAGCTGTTTAAATATCTAAATTGATAAATCGGTCCATTTCATTATGTATAAGTTAATTTGTTTAAATTTGAGTTAAAACTAACGTAGAATATATGACTGAACCTAACCAACCCTACCTAACCTAACTAACCTATCTTTACCTAACCTTAACTAAACACCTAAGTCAATAAATTATGGTCTAATAAAAATAAAATAATAATTCATTAAACTATTTGGAAAAAAAATTATTGAAAATAAAGAAAATCACTCGGCCTATTAGCAAATCGGGCTTGCATAGTAGGCCGAGTACGACGTTCTGGCTACTAGGTATATATATATATATATATATATATATATATATATATATATATATATATATTATATATATATATATATATAATATTATATATATATATACTAAAACCTTGCAATCACATCTAGACAAATACGCACATTAGACCAAATACAAAGAACATTTAAAAGGTAAAAAAAAAAAAAAAAAATCATCATTGTATAAATTTAAATATATTTTGATGGGTATTCGTAGTGCCCCAGGCGAGGGCGCTCTGTCGGTGCGGCATAGGAAGACCTATTACAACAGGTAATCCGAGAATTCCCAAGAATTGGAAACCTGTCGGGTAGCTCCGCAGACTAATTGCCATCCGTCCCTGTGAAACCTCACAAAGTGCAACTCATGTGCTCTAGAAGATGACTTGCGGAGTTGTGTGTATACTTACCTAGATGTACTCACTCAGATGTACTCACCTAGTGTATCACCCAGATGTTCTCACCCAGATGTTCTCACCTAGATGTACTCACCCAGATGTTCTCACCTAGATGTACTCACCAGATGTACTCACCCAGATGTACTCACCCAGATGTTCTCACCTAGATGTACTCACCCAGAGTACTCACCTAGATGTACTCACCTAGATGTTCTCACCTAGATGTACTCACCTAGATGTTTCACCTAGATGTACTCACCCAGATGTTTCACCTAGATGTAACTCACCCAGATGTCTCACCTAGAGTACTCACCAGATGTTCTCACCTAGATGTACTCACCCAGATGTTCTCACCTAGATGTACTCACCCAGATGTTCTCACCTAGATGTAGTCACCTAGATGTTGTAACCTAGATGTACTCACCCAGATGTACTCACCATATGTTCTCACCAGATGTACTCACCAGATGTACTCACCCAGATGTTCTCACCTAGATGTACTCACCCAGATGTACTCACCCAGATGTACTCACCCAGATGTACTCACCCAGATGTTCTCACCCAGATGTACTCACCAGATGATTCTCTCACCAGATGTTCTCACCAGATGTACTCACCTAGATGTACTCACCCAGATGTACTCACCCATATGTTCTCACCCAGATGTACTCACCCAGATGTTCTCACCTAGATGTACTCACCCAGATGTACTCACCTAGATGTACTCACCCAGATGTTCCCCCCCAGATGTACTCACCTAGATGTACTCACCCAGATGTACTCACCCAGATGTTCTCACCCAGATGTACTCACCTAGATGTACTCACCAGATGTACTCACCTAGATGTAGCACCTAGATGTACTCACCCAGATGTACTCACCTAGATGTACTCACCCAGATGTTCTCACCTAGATGTAGTCACCTAGATGTAGTCACCTAGATGTAGTCACCTAGATGTACTCACCTAGATGTA
>WNGS01159974.1:0-13679 GCA_020271785.1 Procambarus virginalis
GACACTAAAAAGTTCTTTCTAATATCTCTGTGGCTCATTTGGGCACTCAGTTTCCACCTGTGTCCCCTAGTGCGTGTGCCCCTTGTGTTAAACAGCCTGTCTTTATCAACCCTGTCGATTCCCCTGAGAATCTTGAATGTGGTGATCATGTCCCCCTAACTCTTCTGTCTTCCAACGAAGTGAGGTTTAATTCCTGCAGTCGCTCCTCGTAGCTCATACCTCTCAGCTCGGGTACTAGTCTGGTGGCAAACCTTTGAACCTTTTCCAGTTTAGTCTTGTGTGTGTGTGTGTGTCTTTAGTGTGTGTGTGTGTCTTTAGTGTGTGTAGTCTTAGTGTGTGTGTGTGCGTGCGTGCGTGCGTGCGTGTAAGTGCGCATGGAGCAAGTATAACCTAGCCAAAAGTAAAGTTTCAGTATGTTATATGAGTTGTGTGGTATATATGTTTGTTATGCTGTGCTTAGTAGTGTTCCATCACGCTGTGATGACACGACTCCCTCCAGATTGTGAAAGCGTAACCTCAGAGGCAGCCCAGAGCATGGAACTATTTACGTGCTTGCCAAAAACAATCCTGAATTAACTAATAATAGATAACGGCAGAGGGTAATTAATTATCAAGGAAACAAAAACAGCACAAGACAAATCATTTACCATGACAAAGACAGTGCTCAAACGGCCAATAAGAAACAAACACACAGTAACCTGCAAGCAAGAGATTTTAAACAATGAGATGCATGCTTTGTGGAGACCTTTATATATGCAACTTTTACAGCAAGAACTCAGCATTGGCATGCATCGGGCTACAATACTCCTGAGATACATACGCCTCTGCCAGCTTTCCAGAAGTGTCCAATATGTCATGTGTCAACCTTGTGAAAGTGTCCAATATGTCATGTGTCAACCTTGTGAAAGTGTCCAATATGTCATGTGTCAACCTTGTGAAAGTGTGCAATATGTCATGTGTCAACTTTGTGAAAGTGTCCAATATGTCATGTGTCAACCTTGTGAAAGTGTCCAATATGTCATGTGTCAACCTTGTGCAAGTGTCCAATATGTCATGTGTCAACCTTGTGAAAGTGTCCAACATGTCATGTGTCAACCTTGTGAAAGTGTGCAATATGTCATGTGTCAACCTTGTGAAAGTGTCAATATGTCATGTGTCAACCTTGTGAAAGTGTCCAATATGTCATGTGTCAACCTTGTGAAAGCGTCCAAAATAATGCATATCATCTTTTGACAAAGTAGACATGCATTCCTTTGAATATTTCAATGACGAATGTCCCTTCCTGACTAAATTTCTCTCTCATGAGATGAGATTTGGTGAACTCTATAAAGACTATTTGAACACTTTGAAACACTTGAGATACTGGACCGGCACCCAAGATGTACTTTGGAACACAACAGTTATGACAGATGTGAGGCAGTTGTAACTTATCAAAGCATTGTTTTCTCCATTTGTTGTCTAGTGTTCAAAACCTTAATATAAATGCAAACAACTCTCAAACCTGTCTATAGATGACAGACAAATGAGTATGAATAGCAGTACGTATATAAGGGAATGTGTGTGTGTGTCCAACGTTGGCAGAGGGAATGGTCTGGGGTGGAGGATGAACATAGGCTGGTCGAGGTCGCCAGAATTCATAAGGGAACAGCGTGCCAGGGCCACATTCACCCCCCCACCACGAATTTCGACTTTCCTCGCCAGCTACACAACTAAATGTTTTGAATACTAACATATCTAAAATTATTGTATTATAAATATTCATCACTATTCACCCATCTCGGGAAAATTAACACATTTCCAGCAATCGATATATTACCCGTAGTAAATCACATACAACAAACGATCCAGCTTCAAAGTTAAACAATAATCTTGACCAGACCACACACTAGAAGTTGAAGGGACGACGACGTTTCGGTCCGTCCTGGACCATTCTCAAGTCGCTTATAATCTTTCCTGCCTCTACACAGACGCCGTCTTGTTGAATCAGCTCTGATACACAACATGAACCTGAGTCCTGCCTTTGTTGCTGATCACTCTTCCCTTCACAGTTCATACTCAAATGCTCTAACCTAACCTAACCTTCCTAACCTAACCTAACCTAACCTAACCTAACCTAACCTAACCTTCCTAACGAACGTGAATTCACTTAACCCTACCTTTTTTTTATTTTTCTTAACCTCTTATTCTTACGTATCCCATTCTTCCTTCATCTCATTATTACACTCATTCCATTCATACCTTTCATCCTATTGCTTACCTTTTGCCTTACCTTCTAGGAATTACCGTCTTCTCTTACCTGTTCTCCCACCTTATACCTAACCTTCTTCTCTTACCGCTCCTCACGCCATCGACAGACCAACGACAGCGTGACCAATTGATGTCCACGTTCACGGAAACGAGGCCCCGGCTATCATGTCAACAAAAGTGGACCAAGAGAGATCCTGGATCCTGAACGCCGGGCTGCACTACTAGAAACAAACCTCTCGCTCAGTCCTCCCAGACAAATCACGGATGGTAAAACGATTTTCGTCAACAGGCTGAACCACTAGATAGCGGGTGAGGCCTCCGACAATATTGTGCGACAAGTAAATGCCGAAATCCCAACTCTGAAAGCGACGACAGCTCTGCTCATCAAGGCGCCGACAACACCAGAGTTACCATCAAGATGACCTTCGAGACAGAAGAACAGGCCCAGGAAGCAGCGAAGAAAGAATTCAAATGCTTCGGAATCAACCTTCTCACCTAGCTAGATTGCCATGGAAAAGAGCTACAATGAGAGACAGTGCTTCAAGTGCTCCAGTTATGAGCACTTCTCAAACAAATGCCCAGAACAAACGGTTAAATGCGGATCATGCTCTGGTGCTCACAATTACAAACACTGTACCGCGAACACCAAGAAATGCACGAACTGCAGAGAACAGCACGCCACCACCTCCTGCCTCTGCACAAAAAGGAAGGAGGAATATTAAGATTATGTGAATATGAAAGGAAGATTAAGGAGACCACCACCACCACGCCGCCGACCACCCAGAGGCAAGTCGCCGCGACCTTAGACCTGACCAGTCCCCGAGCCTCCCTTCAACAAGCCTGATGCAGATTATGACCGTATGGCCTGCCCGCCCACACAAGCTCCAACAAGACCCTATGACACTGGGAACGACACCACCCACACAGAAGATACATATTCAGGTCATCATCGCCTCGGCGGACAGAGTTGTGAAACAAGATCACACAACCTGTTCCTCAGGACAGTGAAGGAGCTTCTGAAGGCTAACAGCATCACACTAGTACTGCTACAAGAGACGGGACGCGAAAATGCAACCACTGAGACGCTAGACGGACGCTCCATGGCCCCCCCGAGACGGACGCTCCATGGCCCCCCCCAGACGGATGCTCCACGGACCCCCAGACGGACGCTCCACGGACCCTCAGACGGACGCTCCACGGACCCCCCCAGACGGACGCTCCACGGACCCCCAGACGGACGCTCCCCGGACCCCCAGACGGACGCTCCACGGACCCCCAGACGGACGTTCCACGGACCCCCAGACGGACGCTCCACGGACCCCCCAGACGGACGCTCCACGGACCCCCAGACGGACGCTCCATGGACCCCCCCAGACGGACGCTCCATGGACCCCCAGACGGACGCTCCACGGACCCCCCAGACGGACGCTCCACGGACCCCCAGACGGACGCTCCACGGACCCCCAGACGGACGCTCCATGGACCCCCAGACGGACGCTCCATGGACCCCCCCAGACGGACGCTCCACGGACCCCCCCAGACGGACGCTCCACGGACCCCAGACGGACGCTCCACGGACCCCCAGACGGACGCTCCACGGACCCCCAGACGGACGCTCCACGGACCCCCCAGACGGACGCTCCACGGACCCCCAGACGGACGCTCCACGGACCCCCAGACGGACGCTCCATGGACCCCCAGACGGACGCTCCACGGACCCCCCAGACGGACGCTCCACGGACCCCCAGACGGACGCTCCACGGACCCCCAGACGGACGCTCCACGGACCCCCAGACGGACGCTCCACGGACCCCCAGACGGACGCTCCACGGACCCCCAGACGGACGCTCCACGGACCCCCAGACGGACGCTCCACGGACCCCCAGACGGACGCTCCATGGACCCCCCAGACGAACGCTCCATGGACCCTCCAGACGGACGCTCCACGGACCCCCCCAGACGGACGCTCCACGGACCCCCAGACGGACGCTCCATGGACCCCCAGACGGACGCTCCATGGACCCCCAGACGGACGCTCCGTGGACCCCCAGACGGACGCTCCATGGACCCCCCAGACGGACGCTCCATGGACCCCCCAGACGGACGCTCCACGGACCCCCCAGACGGACGCTCCACGGACCCCCAGACGGAGGCTCCACGGACCCCCAGACGGACGCTGACAGCGGTACACAACACAAAGAAAGTAGAAATACTGGCGACAAAGGACGAAGACTACATACATAAATACACATCTTGAGACGAGCATGTAGACATTGAGGATCTCTCCAACGAAGATAAGTGTGGCTCCGAGGATGCAGTACGTCTCAAAGATTACGACCGCCCATGGTTGAGGGCCATGATGCACCTGGCACTGTGGACATAACCACAGGTCGATACACCACTTTCAGAATTGGCCAGACGATCATCATCGACTTACCGCGGAATATCATCAAGGATCTCCCACGATACCCTACACTGTCGCCTGTGAACTTCCAGGTACACACACGAAGCCAACACAAGAAACGGAAGAACATGGAAAATAGAGCCCTGAGGGGCCCCCCCGGGAAGATAGTAATGCTGTAATGAATATCAAACAAGGACTTCTGGCTGCTGCTCGGGCCACTTGCTCACCCCTGTGTTTTGCGCGGTGTGATTGATTCAATCAATCTATCCAGAAATGCTCGCCCTTGCTGGGTTGAGCCCTGGCTCTACTCTGTGACGCCGAAGCTTCCTCTCCACACTATATTTCCACTGTCCCACTCTCCAGACCCCATTCATACACAGATCAACAGTATCAGCTACAGGTAATGGTTTCAAACACCCTCCACTTACGGGCTATTCATGCCCGTGCCACCTCTTGGGTGGCTTAATCTATATCAATCAATCGGCTTCTCATCTCGCAGCTGGACACCCTCATAAAGATTGTGATGCAGTATCCTCCCCCGCGATAACAGCTTGACGATTAAATGCAACCTCAGAATACTGAAAAAAATTGTACCACTTACGGGCTATTCATGCCCGTGCCACCTCTTGGGTGGCTTAATCTTTATCAATCAATCATCAATCTTCTCACCTCACTCTTGCTTTATTTATGGCCGTGCCTCTGTCCACTGCATCACGGGAGACATGTCCTGTCCACGAGGCTAACCATAGCCCGTGCTTCTTGCCCAGCTCCTGTGCCAGGTAAGTTACGGGCTCACCATAGCCCGTGCTTCTTGCCCAGCTCCTGTGCCAGGTAAGTTACGGGCTCACCATAGCCCGTGCTACTTGGAACTTGTTCCGAGTAGCTGAATCTATAACAACAACAACAACTGTCCACTGACGGGAGACATCTCCTGTCCACGAGGCTAACAATAGCCCGTGCTTCTTGCCCAGCTCCTGTGCCAGGTAAGTCCACTACGGGCTCACCATAGCCCGTGCTACTTGCCCTGCTCCTGTGCCAGGTAAGTCCACTACGGGCTCACTATAGCCCGTGCTACTTGGAACTTGTTCCGAGTAGCTGAATCTATAACAACATGTCTCATCGAGACAGAAGATTATCACAACTTGATAATGGTCCAGGACGGACCGAAACGTCGTCGTCTCTTTATCTTGTGGTGTTGTGGTCATCACAGCTGACCCAAGGTGTTCCGCAGAGGGTGATGCGCTAACTCAAGTGCTCTCACCCCCTCCCCTTCACCCCCCCCCCCCGTTATATATGTGTGTTCAGACACGGCGAAAGTCATCAGAGACACAACAAGATAAGGAGTGTAAAGTGTGTAGTGTGCCGCACGCCCACACCTCGGAACACTTTGTATTAGTGTGTGAACATATTGAGAACTATGCGCACCTTGTGGGACTGAAGTAGGGGGGGGTAGAACTAGCCTAAGCTACTCTATCCCTTTGAGATGTATTTTTTTGTCTCAATAAACATACTTGAACATCAAGTGGATTTTGTTCAATTAACACACCACGTGATACAGAGAGAGTGACACTTGGCAAAGTATCACTGAGGATATGACACATTACGTGACACACAGTGACACTTGTCACATTCTGACGGCCGAGGATTGATTTAAATGTTTTGAATATAGACCCCCCAAGACCTTGTATACCATAAACAGTAGATGCAACAAGAACTGAATTGATCTGCCGGCTGTAGTGGATTGTGTGGGCCTGAAGGAGGGCCGTTCCAAGCATCACGACACTGGACGACATAGCTGGTTCCAGTGCCTGAACAATAATAATGTCATAGCTATCTTCAGGAGCTTTGTCTCCGGCACTGCTGTTACATCAGGAATGCTTCTCTTTGTGGTGTCTTGACTTGCACGGGATTGGTGAGAATTGTTTGGCATTTCGTTCGACCTATCAACCCATGGAGGGTTTTCAAGGACAGGAGCGGAGAGAGAGAGAGAGAGAGAGATAAACAAAGGAAGAGAGCGCGAGTTTCCCAGTGTAGTGAGGTACCAGTGAGTGTAAGATCATGTGTGAGGCCCTGACCAGTGAGGGCCCCACACCCCGTCAGCCTCGCTAACTGTGTGAATGGACCAATCACGTCTCCTTGCAAATACCGCTGATAAAACCCCCCATGAAAGACGGCATCAACTAAGGACTAGCATTACACTTGAAACAGACTCCATTCTCGCCCTTGATAACAGAGCTTCAGGTATTCAAGAATGACCAAAATGATATCTGCTCCACCACCCCAAGCCTAACACAGTCATCCCCCCCCCTCCCGTTTATTATGAGAGATGACTGGTGACTGTCTGGACGTGACTGTCTGGTTGCTGGCGGCCCATTCTCTACCCCAGAGTGCCACAATCCAGCTGGAATTGACAAAATTGACATCAATTTACCCTCGTCAGGAGGAGGAGCGGCTCTTGGCCCGTCACAAGCGGAGCACGTGGCCCAAACAAGGTCCCATCTAGCTCAATAATGCTTTCATGTTCAGGTCTCTGTGTGTGACACGGGCCCACTAGCGGGTGACACGGGCCCACTAGGGGTGACACGGGCCCACTAGGGTGTGACACGGGCCCACTAGGGGGTGACACGGGCCCACTAGGGGGTGACACGGGCCCACTAGGTGTGACACGGGCCCACTAGGGGGTGACACGGGCCCACTAGGGTGTGACACGGGCCCACTAGGGGGTGACACGGGCCCACTAGGGTGGACACGGGCCCACTAGGGTGTGACACGGGCCCACTAGGGGGTGACACGGGCCCACTAGGGTGTGACACGGGCCCACTAGGGGGTGACACGGGCCCACTAGGGGGTGACACGGGCCCACTAGGGGGTGACACGGCCCACTAGGGTGTGACACGGGCCTACTAGGGTGTGACACGGGCCCACTAGGGGGTGACACGGGCCCACTAGGGGGTGACACGGGCCCACTAGGGTGGTGACACGGGCCCACTAGGGGGTGACACGGGCCCACTAGGGGTGACACGGGCCCACTAGGGTGTGACACGGCCCACTAGAGGGTGACACGGGCCCACTAGAGGGTGACACGGGCCCACTAGAGGGTGACACGGGCCCACTAGAGGGTGACACGGCCCACTAGAGGGTGACACGGGCCCACTAGCGGGTGACACGGCCCACTAGAGGGTGACACGGGCCCACTAGAGGGTGACACGGGCCCACTAGAGGTGACACGGGCCCACTAGCGTTGACACGGGCCCACTAGGGGTGACACGGGCCCACTAGAGGGTGACACGGCCCACTAAACAAAGAGTAAACCCACCACACAACACGAGCATAAACCAGCCCTCGGCTGCGAGTTGATGGTGGTAGATTACTGAACAGTGAGATCTTCTCTATTTACCATGTCTAGTCTACATGTACCGTGTCTAGTCTACATGTACCGTGACTAGTTTACATGTACCGTGACTAACAGTGTCTAGTTTACATGTACCGTGACCAGTTTAAATGTACCGTGAATAGTCTACATTTACCGTGACTAGTTTACATGTACCGTGTTTAGTCTACATGTACCGTGACTAGTCTACATGTACCGTGACTCTATAGTTTACATGTACCGTGACTAGTCTACATGTACCGTGACTAACAGTGTCTAGTTTAAATGTACCGTGACTAGTTTACGTGTACCGTGTCTAGTTTACATGTACCGTGACTAGTTCATGTACCGTGACTAGTTTACATGTACCGTGACTAGTTTACATGTACCGTGTCTAGTCTACATGTACCGTGACTAGTCTACATGTACCGTGACTAGTCTACATGTACCGTGACTAGTCTACATGTACCGTGACTAGTCTACATGTACCGTGACTATTTACATGTACCGTGACTAGTCTACATGTCCGTGATTAGTCTACATGTACCGTGATTAGTCTACATGTACCGTGACTAGTTTCATGTACCGTGACTAGTTTACATGTACCGTGACTAGTTTACATGTACCGTGAATAGTTTACATGTACCGTGACTAGTTTACATGTACCGTGTTTAGTCTACATGTACCGTGACTAGTCTACATGTACCGTACCTAGTTTACATGTACCGTGACTTTTTTACATGTACTGTGACTAGTCTACATGTACCGTGACTAGTCTACATGTACCGTGACTAGTCTACATGTACTGTGACTAGTCTACATGTACCGTGACTAACAGTGAATAGTCTACATGTACCGTGTCTAGTTTACATGTACCGTGACTAGTTTACATGTACCGTGTTTAGTCTACATGTACCGTGACGACTTTACATGTACTGTGACTAGTTTACATGTACCGTGACTAGTCTACATGTACCGTGACTAGTCACATGTACCGTGTCTAGTTTACATGTACCGTGACTAGTCTACATGTACCGTGACTAACAGTGTCTAGTCTACATGTACCGTGACTAACAGTGTCTAGTCTACATGTTTCCGTGTCTAGTTTACATGTACCGGACTAACAGTGTTTAGTTTACATGTACCGTGTCTAGTCTACATGTACCGTGACTAACAGTGTCTAGTCTACATGTACCGTGACTAACAGTGTCTAGTCTACATGTACCGTGTCTAGTTTACATGTACCGTGTCTAGTTTACATGTACCGTGACTAACAGTGTCTAGTCTACATGTACCGTGACTACACAGTGTCTAGTCTACATGTACCGTGTCTAGTTTACTGTACCGTGACTAGTCTACATGTACCGTGACTAACAGTGTCTAGTCTACATGTACCGTGACTAGTCTACATGTACCGTGACTAGTCTACATGTACCGTGACTAACAGTGTCTAGTTTACATGTACCGTGACTAGTCTACATGTACCGTGACTAGTCTACATGTACCGTGACAAAACAGTGTTTACATGTACCGTGACTAGTCTACATGTACCGTGACTAACAGTGTCTAGTGTACATGTACCGTGACTAGTCTACATGTACCGTGACTATTTTACATGTACCGTGACTAACAGGACTAGTCTACATGTACCGTGACTAGTCTACATGTACCGTGACAAACAGTGTCTAGTTTACATGTACCGTGACTAGTCGACATGTACCGTGACTAACAGTGTCTAGTTTACATGTACCATGTCTAGTCTACATGTACCGTGTCTAGTCTACATGTACCGTGACTAGTTTACATGTACCGTGACTAACAGTGTCTAGTTTACATGTACCGTGACCAGTTTAAATGTACCGTGAATAGTCTACATTTACCGTGACTAGTTTACATGTACCGTGTTTAGTCTACATGTACCGTGACTAGTCTACATGTACCGTGACTCTATAGTTTACATGTACCGTGACTAGTCTACATGTACCGTGACTAACAGTGTCTAGTTTAAATGTACCGTGACTAGTTACGTGTACCGTGTCTAGTTACATGTACCGTGACTAGTTTCATGTACCGTGACTAGTTTACATGTACCGTGACTAGTTTACATGTACCGTGTCTAGTCTACATGTACCGTGACTAGTCTACATGTACCGTGACTAGTCTACATGTACCGTGACTAGTCTACATGTACCGTGACTAGTTTACATGTACCGTGACTAGTCTACATGTTCCGTGATTAGTCTACATGTACCGTGATTAGTCTACATGTACCGTGACTAGTTTCATGTACCGTGACTAGTTTACATGTACCGTGACTAGTTTACATGTACCGTGAATAGTTTACATGTACCGTGACTAGTTTACATGTACCGTGTTTAGTCTACATGTACCGTGACTAGTCTACATGTACCGTAACTAGTTTACATGTACCGTGACTTTTTTACATGTACTGTGACTAGTCTACATGTACCGTGACTAGTCTACATGTACCGTGACTAGTCTACATGTACTGTGACTAGTCTACATGTACCGTGACTAACAGTGAATAGTCTACATGTACCGTGTCTAGTTTACATGTACCGTGACTAGTTTACATGTACCGTGTTTAGTCTACATGTACCGTGACGACTTTACATGTACTGTGACTAGTTTACATGTACCGTGACTAGTCTACATGTACCGTGACTAGTCTACATGTACCGTGTCTAGTTTACATGTACCGTGACTAGTCTACATGTACCGTGACTAACAGTGTCTAGTCTACATGTACCGTGACTAACAGTGTCTAGTCTACATGTTCCGTGTCTAGTTTACATGTACCGTGACTAACAGTGTTTAGTTTACATGTACCGTGTCTAGTCTACATGTACCGTGACTAACAGTGTCTAGTCTACATGTACCGTGACTAACAGTGTCTAGTCTACATGTACCGTGTCTAGTTTACATGTACCGTGTCTAGTTTACATGTACCGTGACTAACAGTGTCTAGTCTACATGTACCGTGACTAACAGTGTCTAGTCTACATGTACCGTGTCTAGTTTACATGTACCGTGACTAGTCTACATGTACCGTGACTAACAGTGTCTAGTCTACATGTACCGTGACTAGTCTACATGTACCGTGACTAGTCTACATGTACCGTGACTAACAGTGTCTAGTTTACATGTACCGTGACTAGTCTACATGTACCGTGACTAGTCTACATGTACCGTGACAAACAGTGTCTAGTTTACATGTACCGTGACTAGTCTACATGTACCGTGACTAACAGTGTCTAGTTTACATGTACCGTGACTAGTCTACATGTACCGTGACTAGTTTACATGTACCGTGACTAACAGTGACTAGTCTACATGTACCGTGACTAGTTTACATGTACCGTGACTAACAGTGTCTAGTCTACATGTACCGTGACTAGTTTACATGTACTGTCTAGTTTACATGTAACGTGACTAGTCTACATGTACTGTCTAGTTTACATGTACCGTGACTAACAGTGTCTAGTTTACATGTACCGTGACTAGTTCACATGTACCGTGACTAGTCTACATGTACCGTGTCTAGTTTACATGTACCGTGACTAGTCTACATGTACCATGTCTAGTTTACATGTACCGTGACTAGTTTACATGTACCGTGACTAGTTTACATGTACCGTGTCTAGTTTACATGTACCGTGACTAGTCTACATGTACCGTGACTAGTTTACATGTACCGTGACTAGTCTACATGTACCGTGACTAGTTTACATGTACCGTGACTAGTCTACATGTACCGTGACTAGTTAACATGTACCGTGTCTAGTTTACATGTACCGTGACTAGTTTACATGTACAGTGACTAGTCTACATGTACCGTGTCTAGTTTACATGTACCGTGACTAGTTTACATGTACCGTGACTAGTTTACATGTACTGTGACTAGTCTACATGTACCGTGACTAGTTTACACGTGTGGGTCATCTTGTTTACAAGCACGTTATCTTGTTTGCAAGTAAACTAGATTATTTAATTGCTCGATATCTTTTTAGATAACCCCTTGGACTTGTTTACACCAAGATAGAGGGTATGTAAGATCTTGTTTACATGTATAGTAACGTGTTTGCAAGCTTGATATCTTCTTTATAAGTAGCCTATTATGTTTGTCAAGAACACTATCTTGTTATCAAGCACGGTGTTGTTTGCAAGCATGCTATCTTTACAAGGAGGCTATCATGCTTATACAAACACGATATCATGTTTACAGCTACGCGATCTTGTTTACAAGCAAGTTATTTTAATACAAAAATTACATGCTATCTTGTTTGTATAAACAGGATAGCGTGTTTGTATATACATGAGTGTGTGATTGCATAAAATAAAGCTCTACCCACAGAGTGAGCTCTACCCACAGAGTGAGTTCTACCCACAGAGTGAGCTCTACCCACAGAGTGAGCTCTACCCACAGAGTGAGCTCTACCTACGGAGTGAGCTCTACCCACAGAGTGAGCTCTACCCACGGGGTGAGCTCTACCCACAGAGTGAGCTCTACCCACAGAGTGAGCTCTACCCACAGAGTGAGCTCTACCCACGGAGAGAGCTCTACCCACAGAGTGAGCTCTACCCACGGGGTGAGCTCTACCCACAGAGTGAGCTCTACCCACAGAGTGAGCTCTACCTACGGAGTGAGCTCTACCCACGGGGTGAGCTCTACCCACAGAGTGAGCTCTACCCACGGGGTGAGCTCTACCCACGGGGTGAGCTCTACCTACGGAGTGAGCTCTACCCACAGAGTGAGCTCTACCCACGGAGTGAGCTCTACCTACGGAGTGAGCTCTACCCACAGAGTGAGCTCTACCCACGGGGTGAGCTCTACCCACAGAGTGAGCTCTACCCAAGGAGTGAGCTCTACCCACGGGGTGAGCTCTACCCACAGGGTGAGCTCTACCCACAGGGTGAGCTCTACCCACAGAGTGAGCTCTACCCACAGTGTGAGCTCTACCCACAGTGTGAGCTCTACCCACGGGGTGAGCTCTACCCACAGAGTGAGTTCTACCCACGGGGTGAGCTCTACCCACGGGGTGAGCTCTACCCACGGGGTGAGCTCTACCCACGGGGTGAGCTCTACCCACGGAGTGAGCTCTACCCACGGGGTGAGCTCTACCCACGGGGTGAGCTCTACCCACGGGGTGAGCTCTACCCACGGGGTGAGCTCTACCCACGGGGTGAGCTCTACCCACGGAGTGAGCTCTACCCACGGGGTGAGCTCTACCCACGGGGTGAGCTCTACCCACGGGGTGAGCTCTACCCACGGGGTGAGCTCTACCCACGGGGTGAGCTCTACCCACGGGGTGAGCTCTACCCACGGGGTGAGCTCTACCCACGGGTGAGCTCTACCCACAGAGTGAGCTCTACCCACAGAGTGAGCTCTACCCACGGGGTGAGCTCTACCCACGGGGTGAGCTCTACCCACATAGTGAGCTCTACCCACATAGTGAGCTCTACCCACAGAGTGAGCTCTACACACAGAGTGAGCTCTACCCACGGGGTGAGCTCTACCCACAGAGTGAGCTCTACCCACGGGGTGAGCTCTACCCACGGGGTGAGCTCTACCTACGGAGTGAGCTCTACCCACAGAGTGAGCTCTACCCACGGGGTGAGCTCTACCCAGAGTGAGCT
>WNGS01159977.1:23783-42803 GCA_020271785.1 Procambarus virginalis
GAGGCCTCAGGAGGACTGTGTAGCGAATAGGCGTCAGGTTACTGTGTGGAGAGGAGGCCTCATCTGACTGTAGTGTGGAGGCCTCAGGTGACTCTGTAGTGAGGAGGCCTCCTGGACTGTAGTGAGGAAGCTTCAGGTGACTATGTAGTGAGGAGGCCTCAGGTAACTGTAGTGAGGAGGCCTCAGGTGACTGTAGTGAGGAGGCCTCAGGTAACTGTAGTGAGTAGGCCTCAGGTGACTGTGTAATGAGGTGGCCTCAGTGACTGTGTAGTAAGGAGGCCTCAGGTGACTGTAGTGACGAGGCCTCAGGTGACTATGTGGAAGGAGGCTACAGGTGACTGTGTTGTTAGGAGTCTTAGGTGACTGTCTAGTAAGGAGGCCTCAGGAAACTGTAGTGAGGGGGCCTCGGGTGACTGTAGAGAGGAGGCCTCAGGTGACTGTATAGCGAGGAGGCCTCCGTGATTGTGTGGTGAGGAGGCCTCAGGTGACAGAGTAGTAAGGAGGCCTCAGGTGACTGTGTAGTGAGGAGGCCTCAGGTGGTTGTAGTGTGGAGGCCTCAGGTAACTGTAGTGAGAGGCCTCAGGTGACTGTTTAGTGAGGAGGCCTCAGTGACTGTGTAGTGAGGAGGCCTCAGTGACTCTGTAGTGAGGAGGCATCAGGATACTGTGTAGCGAATAGGCCTCAGGTTAATGTGTGGAGAGGAGGCCTCATCTGACTGTAGTGTGGAGGCCTCAGGTGACTCTGTAGTGAGGAGGCCTCAGGTGACTCTGTAGTGAGGAGGCCTCCTGTGACTGCAGTGAGGAAGCTTCGGGTGACTATGTAGTGAGGAGGCCTCAGGTAACTGTAGTGAGGAGGCCTCAGGTGACTATGTAGTGAGGAGGCCTCCGGTGACTGTGTAGTGAGGATGCCTCAGGTGAATGTGTAGTGAGGAGGCCTCAGGTAACTGTGTAGTGAGGACGCCTTTGGTGACTGTGTAGTGAGGAGGCCTCACATGAGTGTGTAGTGAGGAGCACAGTGACTGTGTAGTGAGGAGGCTCAAGTGACTGTGTAGTGAGGAGACCTCAGGTGACTGTAGTGAGGAGGCCTCAGGTGACTTTAGTGAGAAGGCCTCAGGTGACTGTGTAGTGAGGAGGCCTCAGGTAAATGTTTAGTGAGGAGGCCTCATGTGACTGTAGTGAGGAGGCCTTAGGTAACTGTGGTGAGTAGGCCTCAGGTGACTGTGTAATGAGGTGGCCTCAGTTGACTGTGTAGTAAGGAGGCCTCAGGTGACTGTAGTGAGGAGGCCTCAGGTGACTATGTGGAGAGGAGCCACAGGTGACTGTGTAGTTAGGAGGTCTTAGGTGACTGTGTAGTAAGGAGGCCTCAGGTGAATGTGTAGTGAGGAGGCCTCAGATAACTGTGCAGTGAGGATGCCTGAGATGATTGTGTAGTGGGGAGGCCTATGTGACTGTAGTAAGGAGGCCTCAGGTGACTGGAGTGAGGAGGCCTCAGGTGACTGTGTAGTGAGGAGGCCTCAGGTGACTGGAGTGAGGAGGCCTCAGGTGACTGTAGTGTGGAGGCCTCGGGTAACTGTAGTGAGTAGGCCTCAGGTGACTATAGTGAGGAGGCCTCAGGAAACTGTGTAGTGAGGAGGCCTCAGGTACTGTGTAGTGAGGAGGCCTCAGGTGAATGTGTAGTGAGGAGGCCTCAGGTAACTGTGTAGTGAGGAGGCCTCAGGTGACTGTGTAGTGAGGAGGTCTCAGATGACTGTGTAGTGAGGTGGTCTCAGGTGACTGCAGTGAGGAGCCTCGGCTGACTTTAGTGAGGTGGCCTCAAGTGACTGTGTAGTGAGGAGGCCTCAGGTGACTGTGTAGTGAGGAGGCCTCAAGTGACTGTGTAGTGAGGAGGCCTCACATGAGTGTGTAGTGAGGAGGCCTCAGGTGAGTGTGTATTAAGGAGGCCTCAGGTGACTGTAGTGAGGAGGCCTCACATGGGTGTGTAGTGAGGAGGCCTCACATGAGTGTGTAGTGAGGAGGCCTCAGGTGACTGTAGTGAGGAGGCCTCGGGTTACTGTGCAGTGAAGAGGCCTCAGGTGACTGTGTAGTGAGGAGGCCTCAGGTAACTGTGTAGTGAGGAGGCCTCAGGTGACTGTGTTGTGAGGAGACCTAAGGTGACTGTGTAGTGAGGAGGCCTCAGGTGACTGTGTAGTGAGGAGGCCTCAGGTGACTCTGTAGTGAGGAGGCCTCAGGTGACTGTGTGGAGAGGAGGCCTCAGGAGACTGTGTAGCGAATAGGCGTCAGGTTACTGTGTGGAGAGGAGGCCTCATCTGACTGTAGTGTGGAGGCCTCAGGTGACTCTGTAGTGAGGAGGCCTCCTGTGACTGTAGTGAGGAAGCTTCAGGTGACTATGTAGTGAGGAGGCCTCAGGTAACTGTAGTGAGGAGGCCTCAGGTGACTGTAGTGAGGAGGCCTCAGGTAACTGTAGTGAGTAGGCCTCAGGTGACTGTGTAATGAGGTGGCCTCAGGTGACTGTGTAGTAAGGAGGCCTCAGGTGACTGTAGTGAGGAGGCCTCAGGTGACTATGTGGAGAGGAGGCTACAGGTGACTGTGTTGTTAGGAGGTCTTAGGTGACTGTCTAGTAAGGAGGCCTCAGGAAACTGTAGTGAGGGGGCCTCGGGTGACTGTAGAGAGGAGGCCTCAGGTGACTGTATAGCGAGGAGGCCTCCGGTGATTGTGTGGTGAGGAGGCCTCAGGTGACTGTGTAGTGAGGAGGCCTCAGGTGACTGTGTAGGCTGGAGGCCTCAGGTGACTGTAGCGAGGAGGCCTCAGGTGACTGTGTAGTGAAGAGGCCTCATGTGACTGTGTAAAGAGGAGGCCTCCGGTGACTGTAGTGAGGAGGCCTCAGGTAACTGTGTAGTGAGGAGGCCTCAGGTGACTGTGTAGTAAGGAGGTCTCAGGTGACTGCAGTGAGAGGGCCTCAGGTGACTGTAGAGAGCAGGCCTCAGGTGACTGTAGTGAGGAGGCCTCAGGTAATTGTAGTGAGGAGGCCTCAGGTAACTGTGTAGTCAGGAGGCCTCAGGTGACTGTGTAGTGAGGAGACCTCAGGTGAGTGTGTAGTAAGAAGGCCTCAGGTGATTGTAGTGAGGAGGCCTCAGGTTACTGTGTAGTGAGGAGGCCTCAGGTGACTGTGTAGTAAGGAGGCCTCAGGAAACTGTAGTGAGAGGGCCTCAGGTGACTGTAGAGAGCAGCCTCAGGTGACTGTAGTGAGGAGGCCTCAGGTAATTGTAGTGAGAGCAGGCCTCAGGTGACTGTAGTGAGGAGGTCTCAGGTGACTGTGTAGTGAGGAGGCCTCAGGTGACTGTGTAGTGAGGAGGCCTCAGGTAACTATGTAGTGAAGGGGCCTCAGGTGACTGTACTGAGGAGGCCTCAGGTGATTGTGTAGTGAGAGGCCTCAGGTGACTGTAGTGAGTAGGCCTCAGGTAGCTGTAGTGAGGAGGACTCAGGTGACTGTGTAGTGAGGAGGCCTCAGGTGACTGTGTAGTGAGGAGGCCTCAGGTAACTATGTAGTGAAGGGGCCTCAGGTGACTGTACTGAGGAGGCCTCAGGTGATTGTGTAGTGAGGAGGCCTCAGGTGACTGTAGTGAGTAGGCCTCAGGTAGCTGTAGTGAGGAGGACTCAGGTGACTGTGTAGTGTGGAGGCTTCAGGTGACTCTGTGGAGAGGAGGCCTCAGGTGACTGTGTAGTGAGGAGGCCTCAGGTGACTGTGTGGAGAGGAGGCCTCAGGAGACTGTGTAACGAATAGGCCTCAGGTTACTGTGTTTAGAGGAGGCCTCATCTGACTGTAGTGTGGAGGCCTCAGGTGACTCTGTAGTGAGGAGGCCTCCTGTGACTGTAGTGAGTAGGCCTCGGGTGACTATGTAGTGAGGAGGCCTCAGGTAACTGTAGTGAGGAGGCCTCAGGTGACTGTGTTGTGAGGAGGCCTCAGGTGACTATGTAGTGAGGAGGCCTCCGGTGATTGTGTATTGAGGTGGCCTCAGGTGACTGCAGTGAGGAGGCCTCAGCTGACTTTAGTGAGGAGGTCTCAGGTGACTGTGTAGTGAGGAGGCCTCAGGTAACTGTGTAGTGAGGAGGCCTCAGGTGACTGTGTTGTGATGAGACCTAAGGTGACTGTGTAGTGAGGAGGCCTCAGGTGACTGTGTAGTGAGGAGGCCTCAGGTGACTCAGTAGTGAGGAGGCCTCAGGTGACTGTGTGGAGAGGAGGCCTCAGGAGACTGTGTAGCGAATAGGCCTCAGGTTACTGTGTGGAGAGGAGGCCTCATCTGACTGTTGTGTGGAGGCCTCAGGTGACTCTGTAGTGAGGAGGCCTCCTGTGACTGTAGTGAGGAAGCTTCGGGTGACTATGTAGTGAGGAGGCCTCAGGTAACTGCAGTGAGGAGGCCTCAGGTGACTGTGTGGTGAGGAGGCCTCAGGTGACTATGTAGTGAGGAGGCCTCCGGTGATTGTGTAGTGTGGTGGCCTCGGGTGACTGCAGTGAGGAGGTCTCAGCTGACTTTAGTGAGGCGGCCTCAGCTGACTTTAGTGAGGAGGCCTCAGGTGACTGTGCAGTGAGGAGGCCTCAGGTAACTGTGTAATGAGGAGGACTCAGGTGACTGTGTAGTGAGGACGCCTCAGGTGACTGTGTAGTGAGGAGGCCTCACATGAGTGTGTAGTGAGGAGGCTCAAGTGACTGTGTAGTGAGGAGGCTCAAGTGACTGTGTAGTGAGGAGACATCAGGTGACTGTAGTGAGGAGGCCTCAGGTGACTTTAGTGAGAAGGCCTCAGGTGACTGTGTAGTGAGGAAGCCTCAGGTAAATGTTTAGTGAGGAGGCCTCAGGTGACTGTAGTGAGGAGGCCTCAGATAACTGTAGTGAGTAGGCCTCAGGTGAATGTGTAATGAGGTGGCCTCAGGTGACAGTGTAGTAAGGAGGCCTCAGGTGACTGTAGTGAGGAGGCCTCAGGTGACTATGTGGAGAGGAGACCTCAGGTGACTGTGTAGTTAGGAGGTCTTAGGTGACTGTGTAGTAAGGAGGCCTCAGGAAACTGTAGTGAGGGGGCCTCAGGTGACTGTAGAGAGGAGGCCTCAGTGACTGTTGTGACGGTGTTCCCACCCTTCTAATTCTCCACGCCCCTGCTGTAAGAGTCATGTCCACTATTCCCGAGTGTTCTCTACATTGCAGGCAACAATTGAACATGTGTGGGAGAGAACAGTATTCTCGAAGAGCCGAGAAATTTGAGAAAATGTAACATTTTGGCCTGTGGGATAGGCCCTTTAGGGATCCAATATGGCGCTGGCGAGTCTGTCTTCCCGCCAAAACTGTGTGACGTCAGTGGCGCCAGATTGGTCACCGTCAGCGACGTGGCACTGGGAGCCAATGAGAACCAACTTTGGGAAAAGTGACGTCACATAGGCATAGGGGGTCCGCCCGTGTTGGCGCCAGGCGACATCAGTCTTTCACGACACGTCCGAGAGGTAGGACGCACGATCGGTCATCCTGTCAGAGTGACGGATTTACCGAACTCCGGTGGATTTAAGCGTCTCCAGTTGTTGGCACGCACTCTGTGAGGTCTTCCTGCAACCCAGTAGTGGCTCAGATAAGGAATTGACAAAATATTGAGCAACAAGTGCTCAGGGACAGGTGCGTTGCAAGAAGTGGGCCGGGCATCGACGTGTGTCGTCGTTGGCAGTTCACCAGTATAAGAGGCAGCTTAGTGGCCGGGCCACCCACCGTGAGGGAACCAGGTTGACAGCCTTGTCAACCAGGTTGAACGTGTGATCGACGATCCTGTCAGTTTGACAGTAANATGTAAGTTCAGGGAGGACACCATGATCATAGAAGATATCATGCCCAACCTAACATTAAATTGAGCCGAGAACCACATCACAACAGGAGTCATGGAACAAGACTCAAGCAGTCACAACGACCCACATCAGAGGGTGTCAACAATAAATGTTACAATTGTGGAGGAGACTACCCACACCAAGATAATGTTTGTCCTGCTCAAGGTAAGAAGTGCTATGAGTGTGGAAAACTAGTCATTTTGGTGCTATGTGTCGTTCCGCACTAAAGAAACCACAGTCAATGAATAAAAGCAATGTACGAGGATCAGGTCATAGGAGTCGAGGTGGCAAACATATTGCACCTCAAATCCAAATGTAATATATACAAGACAACATTTCATTACAACCAGTCTCAGATGACAGTGAATGTGATTAACTTATGGAGTACAATCAATCACAGAATGAATGATCTTCCAAACAACCCAGAGACTATAGTATACATTGCTGGCATTTGTCTCAAAGTTCCATTGACACTGGATCAAACATTGACACCATTGCTGAGTGCCACTATGAAAAATTTAAAAAACAGTTCCCAAGCTTGAAAACTACAATGGCAAAGCCACTGCCTATGCTTCAAAGGTAGCCTTACCAGTGATTGGAACTTTCACTGCAGAGATTAAGTCAAAGAATGCAATGCTCATTACTACATTCCATGTTGTTAGGAATGCAAGGAGTCTTTACTCAGTTACAAGACTTCAACCAAATTGGGGCTACTTCAGCTTTCTAATGCTGTAGCAGTGGAATCTGCAAACAATGTTGATGCTATTGTTGCTGAATTTTCTGATCGATTTAAATCCATAGGTGTTATACTGATAGCAAGGTACATCTGCATATCAACCCAGATGTAATTCCAGTTGCCCAACCACATCGCCGACAACCATTCCATACTCGCAAGAAAGTCGATGCCGAACTGGATAGGCTGATAGAACTAGATATCATTGAACCAGTAACAGGCCCAACACCATGGGTAAGCCCAATTGTCACTCCACCAAAGCCGAAGAATCCAGATGAGATACGCATTTGTGTAGACATGCGTGTTCCCAACAAGGCAATAATGCGTGAACGCCATCCTACACCCACTGTAGATGATATGATTTACCGCTTGAATGGTGCAACTGTATTAGCAAGTTAGATTTAAACAAGGGCTATCATCAGCTTGAACTTGATGATGAGAGTCGATTCATCACAACGTTTACGACACATCGAGGTCTGTATAGGTACAAGCGCCTGAGTTTTGGTATTAACAGTGGGCTGAGAAGTATTCCAGCACATCATCAGCCAGGTATTGCAAGATATACCTAATGCTGGCAACATGTCTGATGACATCATTGTTTATGGCCGTACCCAAGCTGAACACGACAAAGCTCTTCGTGCAACATTGCAACGCTTACGAGAAAAGAATTTGACGCTAAGCCGAGCAAAGTGTGAGTTCAATCAACATAAAATTCAATTCTTTGGACATGTACTTAGTGACAAAGGTCTGTCTCCAGATCCCAAGAAAGTTGCAGATATCAAGAATGCTGCACCTCCTTCAACATCCACTGAAGTACATAGTTTTCTGGGAATGGCAAACTACTGTTCTCGCTTCATTCCAGATTTTGCTACCATTCCGAAGCCTCTACGTGAGCTCCTGAAGAAAAATGCATCATGGTACTGGAGCGATATCGAGCAAAATGCATTTGATGCTGTGAAAGATGCACTAGTAGAAAAGGCGACTGCTGCGTACTTTGATCCATCAATGGACACTGAGTTAACGGTGGATGCTAGTCCTGTTGGTTTAGGTGCTGTGTTAGCCCAACACAAACCTGGTCAACCAGATTCCAGAGTAGTAATTGCCTACGCCAGCCGTTCTCTCACAGATGTTGAGCAACGATACAGTCAGACAGAGAAGGAAGCTCTTGCTCTTGTATGGGGCTGTGAACACTTCAATGTGTATCTGCTTGGTGCACACTTCACCACGATAGTCACCGACCACAAACCGTTGGAGACCATCTTCAATAATCCAAAGTCCAAACCACCAGCTTGCATTGAGAGATGGGCTCTTCGTCTGCAACCATACAACTTTACGGTGAAATACAAGCCGGGTGCAGGCAATCCCGCTGATTACATCAGTCGACATCCTGCCAACAGTTTCACCATCACCAAGCATCAGCAAGTTGCCGAGGAATATGTACACTCTGTAACCTGTGATGCAGTCCCCAAGGCTCTCACTCTTGATGAAATCCGTACTGCAACTCTAGAGGACCCAACTCTGCAAGCAACAGTGGATGCATTGACTAAGAAAAAGTTTCCACGCATCCCACCCTCAGGAGTTGACCAAGATGCATTCAAAGCACTTGAACGCATCCAGACAGAATTAAGTGTTACGCAACAACGCGACACTGTGCTGCGAGGTACTCGTATTGTCATTCCAGCTGTTCTCCAGCAACGTGCTCTGAAGCTTGCGCATGAAGGACACCAAGGTCTTGTAAGGACCAAACAGCTGTTACGAGAAAAGGTGTGGTTTCCTGGCATTGATCGTCAAGCAAAGGACATGCATGATGCCTGTGTCCCTTGCCAAGCTGCAGTGGATACTTCAAGACCAACACCTCTACAACCTTCACCACTACCTGCTGCACCATGGATGGAAGAATCGATGGATTTCTGTGGACCGCTACCAACTGGAGAGTACTTGATGGTAGTCATTGATGATCACTCACGTTATCCAGAAGTAGAAATCATCACTTCCACATCTGCAAAGGCCGTCATTCCGAAACTCGACAAGATCTTTTCAAACTTTGGCATTCCTGAAGTTGTCAAGACGGACAATGGACCGCCATTTAATGGACAAGACTTCGTCAACTTTGCTGAGCATATTGGATTCAAACATCGCCGTGTGATGCCACTACATCCTCAAGCAAATGGAGAAGTAGAGAGATTCATGCAACCTCTCATGAAAGCGGTACGCTGTGCTCATGCCGAAGGACGATCCTGGAAACAATCTATGTATGCTTTTCTCAGGAACTACCGTGCAACACCGCATGGAACACTGGGCAAGTCGCCTGGCGAACTTTTATTTGGACGTCCTATGAGAATCGCACTGCCTGTCATGCCAGCCAAGGTTACGGATAAACGTCTCGCTCAGAAGGATGCACTAGCCAAGGGCAAAATGAAAATTGCTCGTGATCAACGTGCAAAGGAACAATTCATAAAGGTT
This sequence comes from Procambarus virginalis, assembly GCA_020271785.1. NCBI lineage: Eukaryota > Metazoa > Arthropoda > Malacostraca > Decapoda > Cambaridae > Procambarus > Procambarus virginalis. Next base: position 32,836 of record WNGS01159977.1, read on the forward strand.
GGAGACACTGTTCTTGTTAAAAAGAAAAAAAGAGGGAAAGTTAGATATGCCGTATGATACAAAACCATATAAATTGATTAGTGTAAAAAGAACTATGGTAACAGTGAGTAATAGAGATCATAGTATAACACGTAATATGGCTTATTTCAAAGTGATTCCAACTAGTGTAGAAAATGATGAAGTGCAAAGTCGTGCAAAAGAAAAAGAAAAAATGAGTTATAACAAGATAAACAATTCATCGAAGGATATTCTTGTACTTAAGGACTCTCGTCCTAAACGTCATGTTAAATGCCCTACACGATTTGATGATTAATTGTGTTTGTATGTAATGCAAAGTATTTACTTATTATGCTAAACTAAATTTAATATTGTTTGAATAATGCAGATCTCTCATTCAATATTTTGTAACTTTGTATTACAATTTCTTTCATGTTTAACATTGCATATGTATTTTTAACATTGAAATCCTTTGTGGTAAAGATTAAGTTGTTTAAATTCTTTGTGTGCTTAATTAATGTTAAATGTATGCAATATCTCTTGATATGTTAATAACTTACTTTGTGTCAATAACTTTGCTTTGTGCTACAAGCATGGTAGACATCCTGTATTCATTCTTTTTAAAGAAAAGGAGGGATGTCATGTTCATAGAAAACGGTACCACCCGTTTGTTTGTCTTGCGGCTGGGACGCCAGTAGAGAAGGTAAACAGAACGTACAGGACGCCTACCAGCTTGGGAGCTACTCTAGTCATGTAATCGTTTATAAGTAGTAAAGTCAGTAACCAAGTCATGATTTTATATCAACCTTACAACCAAGACTGTCTCAGCTATACACAGACACCACAGAGTGCAAATGGGCTGCAGGTTTGTCTTTGGGGAAGAAGTTGCTGAGAACTTCGAAGCCAGCACAGAAGGAGTAATTGATGACACTCCAAGGCAGTGGAGGAGAGGACCTCGAGCTGTGAGGAGAAGCAGTGAGGAGGAGTGTCACGTGCTTCTGTAGAGGTGGTGAAGCACCACAGTTGTTCGAGAAAACTTTATGGTGCAGCAGCCAGGAGAGCTGTGGAGGACCCTAGTGGGAGTAGAGAAGCACCATAATTGTTCAAGGAAACTTCATGGTAGCAGCCTGGAGGAGCTGCAGAGGATCCTGGTGGTTAAGCCCGGAGGAACCTGAATATATCAGGGTAGTGAAATAGTTCTAAATGATTACTTGTAGAGAGGCGATAGAGTGTTTGTCATGAGTGTGCAAGACGCAGTGAGAGGAGAGTGAGCGTTTGCCATTTTTGTACCACGAAGTTTATACTGAAGTTTAGAGTATATATATATATATATATATATATATATATATATATATATATATATATATATATATATATATATATATATATATATATATATATATATATATGTGTGTGTGTTCACTTGCAGAAAGTGCAGCATTATATTGTAAGACTTGGTCTACTTGAGAAGGTTGATAATATTAGGTAATACCAGGAGAGAGGATGCCATTTGACAAGCTGATGACAAGAGTTCTGATGGTGTTGGAGTGCAACCTGACTGTAATAGTGCAGAGTATAGGATTCATTTTTATTATTATATGTGTGTGTATTGTGTATATGCTTCATCCAGTAAATGTATGCAAATTTGCTGGTGTTTGCCCTTGTCCTAGTGAGGCTTCCCAGGAAATAGTACAGAAGGAGGGAGAGAGAGAAGAAGGAACCACTGGGGTGGACAGGGTCAGACGGAAATCTAATAAGTATAAGGGGATTGGGGAGATCATATCGCATAAGGAGAGAGTGGGGAGTCACAGCGACTCGAGTGGGTGTGTGCATGTGACAACGAGGCTGCATGTTGGAGCCGCATCCCCTAAACGTGTGAGGTTGAGCCCCTCTTCAAGAGCCAGAAGCGCCTAGTGTGATCTCCTAGTGAAATATAAGCATTTGTCGAGTTCTGGGTCGGGTGGTCCGTAAAGGAGGAACAACAGCGATAACACCGCCAATCCACTACTATCGCGACATAAGGAGGCCTCAGGTGACTGTGTAGTAAGGAGGCCTCAGGTGACTGCAGTGAGGAGGCTTCAGGTAACTCTAGTGAGGAGGCCTCAGGTGACTGTGTAGTGAGGTGGCCTCAGGTGACTGTGTAGTGAGGTGGCCTCAGGTGACTGTGTGGAGAGGAGGCCTCAGTTGACTGTAGTGAGGAGGCCTCAGGTGACTGTGTAGTGAGGCGGCCTCAGGTGACTGCAGTGAGGAGGCCTCAGGTGACTGTAGTGAAGAGGCCTCAGGTGATTGTAGTGAGGAGGCCTAAGGTGACTGTGTAGTAAGGAGGCCTCAGGTGACTATGTAGTGAGGAGGCCACAGGTGACTCTGTGGAGGGGAAGCCTCAGGTGACTGTGTAGTGAGGAGACCTCAGGTGACTGTATAGTGAGGAGGCCTCAGGTGACTGTAGTGAGGAGGCCTCAGGTAACTGTGTAGTGAGGAGGCCTCAGGCAACTGTAGTGAGGAGGCCTCAGGTAACTGTGTAGTGAGGAGTCCTCAGGTGATTGTGTAGTGGGGAGGCCTCGGGTGACTGTGTAGTGAGGAGGCCTCAGGTGGCTGTAGTGAGGAGGCCTCAGGTGAATGTGTAGTGAGGAGGCCTCAGGCAACTGTAGTGAGGAGGCTTCAGTAGACTGTGTAATGAGGAGGCATCAAGTGACTGTGTAGTGAGGAGCCCTCAGGTGACTGTAGTGAGGAGGACTCAGGTAACTGTGTGAAGAGGAATCTTTAGGTGACTGTAGTGAGGAGGCCTCAGTTGACTGTGTAGTGAGGAGGCCTCAGGTAAGTATGTTGTGAGGAGGCCACAGGTTACTGTGTAGTGAGGAGGCCTCAGGTGACTGTGTAGTGAGTAGGCCTCAGGTGACTGTATAGTGAGGTGGCCTCAGGTGACTGTGTAGTAAGGAGGATTCGGGTGACTGTAGTGAGGAGGCCTCAGTTGACTGTATTGAGGAGGCCTCAGGTAGCTGTGTAGTGAGGAGGCCTCAGCTGACTGTAGCGAGGAGGCCTCAGGTGACTGTGTGGAGAGGAGGCCTCAGGTGTCTGAGTAGTGAGGAGGCCTCAGGTGACTTTGTATTAAGGAGGCCTCAGGTGACTGTAGTGAGGAGGCCTCAGTTGACACTGCAGTGAGGAGGCCTCAGGTAAGTATGTTGTGAGGAGGCCACAGGTTACTGTGTAGTGAGGGGGCCTCAAGAGACTGTGTAGTGAGGTGTTGGGAATCTGGGGCTTGAACTCAGAAATTAAAATTATTTAATTATTGTATTGAAATAACTCGAAGGACCACCCGCTTTTGAGAAAAGAGGGAAAACAAATAAAAGTGATCATTTGAATGACACTAGAGAACCAGTGTCTATGGAAACTCATTTAATGAATAATCACTTGAAAATAATGAAGACTGTAATTATTAATTAAAGCCAAAGCCTCAAATATCAACATTGGGGGTTATTTCTAGAAGTTCATATATATCTAGGAACCAGTGTGGTTCGTCACTAGTTCATTGTGGTATTAATAACATGGTAAATCTAACTACAATATATTCAAATATATGGTAATCAAATTATATTATCATTATGATCATTAATCATCATTAATCACTGAGCATAATACTGAGCACAGTTAGAGCATAACATTAATTACCAAATCTGGCAATAATTATTCAATAGAAATTGAATGAATTATATAGAATCAATAATCAAATTGAATAAATTTGTACGAAAAATGTGTCTTAGCTGTAAGACGATTTCTAACGCCAGTTCATCATTCGTCCTCGTGGTTACGGAATCCCCATAGAGAAAGAACTCGAGGTAAATAACACGATTGATGAGAATCTTGCTGGCACCTCAAATACACGCTGTAAGCAAAGGAATATAAAGCAGCGGTTGACTAGGCTACAAATTATGTTCCGATATTCATGAAACTGAGATGAGTGATAAACATTACTAACATGTTATTTTTGATGTTCATTCTTCCTGACGACAAACAACTCACAAATGTACTACCTACTTTGATGCACCAAAACTAGGAAAATACTTATGTGAGCGTAACAGAGTACTGAGGTCTGCCGAAATTCGCGTCTGCCAGTCTCAATGTTCACTGCTGTGCACACTTAATTACGAGTCCTGGTTCTAATTGTTGACGCGTTATTAACTGACGAGGCACTAGAGAACACATAGGCAAGTAAATTTCACTTATTAACTGGGTATCAACGTAATTCTTGTCGATAAGAATTCCCAGCAACTGCCATGTGCCTCACCCACACTGCCTCGTGACCAAGCCTTGTTGAGTAATGGCGTCGCCGCCTCCCTCCTGCCCGCTCTCGCATTCACCACGGAAATTATTAAACACGAATTATTCTTTTCCCCGCAATTATGGATGAAATGCGATAATATGAACTGGGTTGGAATTATAGGGATTTAATAATTATAATATTCTCGATAAATGATCTCTGGCGAGAAATGGAGATAATATTTACACTTCTCCAGAGCATTCGATCTTAACAGAATAAAAACTGTTACTAAATAATTTCAATTAATAACTCTCGATTTACATTATCAGGAGTCATATTATCAGCAATATGCTCAGATTAAATTATATTAACACTACTGTTAGTGGTGTTAAGAACTACTGAAATTAGTAAGGAAATGGTAATTTATTATAATATAATAATGGATGAAAAGTGTTGGAAATTTCCAACATGAGGAGGCCCCAGGGGAATGTGTAGTGAGGAGGCCTCAGGTGAGTGTGTAGTAAGGAGGCCTCAGGTGACTGTAGTGAGGAGGCCTCAGGTGACTGGAGTGAGGAGGCCTCAGGTAACTGTAGTGAGGAGGCCTCAGATGAGTGAGTAGTAAGGAGGCCTCATGTGACTGTAGTGTTGAGGCCTCAGGTAACTGAGGAGGCCTCAGGTGACTGAGTAGTAAGGAGGCCTCAGCTGACTTTAGTGAGGAGGCCTCAGGTGACTGTTGTGAGGAGGCCTCAGCTGACTTTACTGAGGAGGCCTCAGGTGACTGAGTAGTGAGGAGGCCTCAGGTGACTGTGCAGTGGGGAGGCCTCAGGTGACTCTGTTGTGAGGAGGCCCCAGGTGAGTGTGTAGTAAGGAGGCCTCAGATGACTAGTGAGGAGGCCTCAGGTGACTGGAGTGAGAAGGCCTCAGGTTACTGTGTAGTGAGGAGGCCTCAGGTGAATGTGTAGTAAGCAGGCCCCCGGAAACCTTAGTGAGGAGGCCTCAGGTGACTGTAGTGAGGAGGCCTCTGGTAACTGTAGTGAGGAGTCCTCAGGTAACTGTGTAGTAAGGAGGCCTCAGGTGACTGTGTAGTAGGGTGGCCTCAGGTGACTGCAGTGAGGAGGCCTCGGGTTACTGTAGTGAAGAGACCTCAGGTGACTGAAGTGAGGAGGCCTCGCGTGACTGTGTGGAGAGGAGGCCTCAGGTGACTGTAGTGAGGAGGATTCAGGTGACTGTGTAGTGAGGTGGCCTTAGGTGACTGCAATGAGGAGGCCTCAGGTAACGGTAGTGAAGAAGCCTCAGGTGACTGTGTAATAAGGAGGCCTCAGGTGACTCTGTAGTGAGGTGGCCTCAGGTGACTGTGTGGAGAGGAGGCCTCAGGAGACTGTAGTGAGGAGGCCTCAGGCGACTGTAGTGAGGAGGCCTCAGGTGACTGTGTAGTAAGGAGCCCTCAGGTGACTGTAGTGAGGAGGCCTAAGGTGACTGTGTAGTGAGGAGGCCTCAGGTGACTGTGTAGTGAGCAGGCCTCAGGTGACTGTGTAGTGATGAGGCCTCAGGTGACTGTAGTGAGTAGGCCTCAGGAAGCTGTAGTGAGGAGGACTCAGGTGACTGTGTTGTGTGGAGGCTTCAGGTGACTCTGTGGAGAGGAGGCCTCAGGTGACTGTGTAGGGAGGAGGCCTCTGGTGACTGTGTAGTGAGGAGGCCTCAGGTGACTGTGTGGAAAAGAGGCCTCAGGAGACTGTGTAGTGAATAGGCCTCAGGTGACTGTGTAGTGAGGAGGCCTCAGGGGACTGTGTGGAGAGGAGGTCTCAGCTGACTGTAGTGTGGAGGCCTCAGGTGACTGTGTAGTGAGGAGGCTTCAGGTAACTGTGTAATGAGGAGGCCTCAGGTGACTGTGTAGTGAGGAGGCCTCAGGTGATTGTGTAGTGAGGTGGCCTCAGATAACTGTATGGAGAGGAGGCCTCATGTAACTGTGTAGTGAGGAGGCCTAAGGTGACTGTTGTGAGAAGGCCTCAGGTGACTGTGTGGAGGGGAGGCCTCAGGTGACTGAAGTGAGGAGGCCTCGGGTGACTGTATAGTTAGGAAGCCTCAGGTGACTGTGTAGTGAAGAGGCTTCAGGTAACTGTTTAGTGAGGAGGCCACAGGTGACTGTAGTGTGGATGCCTCAGGTGACTGTGTACTGAGGAGGCAGCAGGTGACTTAAATAAGAAAGCCTCAGGTCACTGTATTGAGGAGGCCTCAGGTAACTGTGGGGAGAGGAGGCCTCAGGTGACTGTAGTGAGAAGGCCTCGGGTGACTGTGTACTGAGGAGGCAGCAGGTGACTTAAATAAGGAGGCCTCAGGTGACTGTAGTGAGGAGGCCTCAGGTAACTGTGTGGTAAGGAGGCCTCAGGTGACTGTGTAGTGAGGAGGCCTCCGGTGACTGTAGTGAGGAGGCCTCAGGTGAATGTAGAGAGGAGGCCTCAGGTGGCTGTGTAGTGAGGAGGCCCCAGGTGACTGTGTAGTGAGGAGGCCTCAGGTAACTGTGTGGTGAGGACGCCTCAGGTGACTGTGTAGTGAAGAGGCCTCCTGTGACTGTAGTGACTAGGCCTCGGGTGACTATGTAGTGAGGAGGCCTCAGGTGACTGTGTAGTGAGGTGGCCTCAGGTAACTGTGTGGAGAGGAGGCCTCAGGTGACTGTAGTGAGGAAGACTCAGGTAACTGTGTGAAGAGGAGTCTTCAGGTGACTGTAGTGAGGAGGCCTCAGTTGACTGTGTAGTGAGAAGGCCTCAGGTAAGTATGTTGTGAGGTGGCCACAGGTTACTGTGAAGTGAGGAGGCCTCAGGTGACTGTTTAGTGAGGAGGCCTCAGGTGACTGTGTAGGTTGGAGGCCTCAGGTGACTGTAGTGAGGAGGCCTCAGGTGAATGTGTAGTGAGGAGGCCTCAGGTAACTGAAGTGAGGAGGCCTCAGTAGACTGTGTAATGAGGAGGCCTCAGGTGACTGTGTAGTGAGGTGGCCTCAGGTAACTGTGTGGAGAGGAGGCCTAAGGAAACTGTGTAGTGAGAAGGCCTCAGGTGACTGTAGTGAGGAAGACTCAGGTAACTGTGTGAAGAGGAGTCTTCAGGTGACTGTAGTGAGGAGGCCTCAGTTGACTGTGTAGTGAGAAGGCCTCAGGTAAGTATGTTGTGAGGAGGCCACAGGATACTGTGAAGTGAGGAGGCCTCAGGTGACTGTTTAGTGAGGTGGTCTCAGGTGACTGTGTAGTAAGGAGGATTCAGGTGACTGTAGTGAGGAGGCCTTAGTTGACTGTATTGAGGAGGCCTCTGGTAGCTATGTAGTGAGGAGGCCTCAGGTGAGTGTGTAGTAAGGAGGCCTCAGGTGACTGTAGTGAGGAGGCCTCAGGTGACTGGAGAGATGAGGCCTCAGGTAACTGTAGTGAGGAGGCCTCAGGTGACAGAGTAGTAAGGAGGCCTCAGGTGACTGTGTAGTGAGGAGGCCTCAGGTGGTTGTAGTGTGGAGGCCTCAGGTAACTGTAGTGAGGAGGCCTCAGGTGACTGTTTAGTGAGGAGGCCTCAGGTGACTGTGTAGTGAGGAGGCCTCAGGTGACTCTGTAGTGAGGAGGCATCAGGAGACTGTGTAGCGAATAGGCCTCAGGTTAATGTGTGGAGAGGAGGCCTCATCTGACTGTAGTGTGGAGGCCTCAGGTGACTCTGTAGTGAGGAGGCCTCAGGTGACTCTGTAGTGAGGAGGCCTCCTGTGACTGCAGTGAGGAAGCTTCGGGTGACTATGTAGTGAGGAGGCCTCAGGTAACTGTAGTGAGGAGGCCTCAGGTGACTATGTAGTGAGGAGGCCTCCGGTGACTGTGTAGTGAGGAGGCCTCAGGTGAATGTGTAGTGAGGAGGCCTCAGGTAACTGTGTAGTGAGGACGCCTTTGGTGACTGTGTAGTGAGGAGGCCTCACATGAGTGTGTAGTGAGGAGGCACAAGTGACTGTGTAGTGAGGAGGCTCAAGTGACTGTGTAGTGAGGCGACCTCAGGTGACTGTAGTGAGGAGGCCTCAGGTGACTTTAGTGAGAAGGCCTCAGGTGACTGTGTAGTGAGGAGGCCTCAGGTAAATGTTTAGTGAGGAGGCCTCATGTGACTGTAGTGAGGAGGCCTTAGGTAACTGTGGTGAGTAGGCCTCAGGTGACTGTGTAATGAGGTGGCCTCAGTTGACTGTGTAGTAAGGAGGCCTCAGGTGACTGTAGTGAGGAGGCCTCAGGTGACTATGTGGAGAGGAGGCCACAGGTGACTGTGTAGTTAGGAGGTCTTAGGTGACTGTGTAGTAAGGAGGCCTCAGGTGAATGTGTAGTGAGGAGGCCTCAGATAACTGTGCAGTGAGGATGCCTGAGATGATTGTGTAGTGGGGAGGCCTATGTGACTGTAGTAAGGAGGCCTCAGGTGACTGGAGTGAGGAGGCCTCAGGTGACTGTGTAGTGAGGAGGCCTCAGGTGACTGGAGTGAGGAGGCCTCAGGTGACTGTAGTGTGGAGGCCTCGGGTAACTGTAGTGAGTAGGCCTCAGGTGACTATAGTGAGGAGGCCTCAGGAAACTGTGTAGTGAGGAGGCCTCAGGTAACTGTGTAGTGAGGAGGCCTCAGGTGAATGTGTAGTGAGGAGGCCTCAGGTAACTGTGTAGTGAGGAGGCCTCAGGTGACTGTGTAGTGAGGAGGTCTCAGATGACTGTGTAGTGAGGTGGTCTCAGGTGACTGCAGTGAGGAGGCCTCGGCTGACTTTAGTGAGGTGGCCTCAAGTGACTGTGTAGTGAGGAGGCCTCAGGTGACTGTGTAGTGAGGAGGCCTCAGGTGACTGTGTAGTGAGGAGGCCTCTCATGAGTGTGTAGTGAGGAGGCCTCAGGTGAGTGTGTATTAAGGAGGCCTCAGGTGACTGTAGTGAGGAGGCCTCACATGGGTGTGTAGTGAGGAGGCCTCACATGAGTGTGTAGTGAGGAGGCCTCAGGTGACTGTATTGAGGAGGCCTCGGGTTACTGTGCAGTGAAGAGGCCTCAGGTGACTGTGTAGTGAGGAGGCCTCAGGTAACTGTGTAGTGAGGAGGCCTCAGGTGACTGTGTTGTGAGGAGACCTAAGGTGACTGTGTAGTGAGGAGGCCTCAGGTGACTGTGTAGTGAGGAGGCCTCAGGTGACTCTGTAGTGAGGAGGCCTCAGGTGACTGTGTGGAGAGGAGGCCTCAGGAGACTGTGTAGCGAATAGGCGTCAGGTTACTGTGTGGAGAGGAGGCCTCATCTGACTGTAGTGTGGAGGCCTCAGGTGACTCTGTAGTGAGGAGGCCTCCTGTGACTGTAGTGAGGAAGCTTCAGGTGACTATGTAGTGAGGAGGCCTCAGGTAACTGTAGTGAGGAGGCCTCAGGTGACTGTAGTGAGGAGGCCTCAGGTAACTGTAGTGAGTAGGCCTCAGGTGACTGTGTAATGAGGTGGCCTCAGGTGACTGTGTAGTAAGGAGGCCTCAGGTGACTGTAGTGACGAGGCCTCAGGTGACTATGTGGAGAGGAGGCTACAGGTGACTGTGTTGTTAGGAGGTCTTAGGTGACTGTCTAGTAAGGAGGCCTCAGGAAACTGTAGTGAGGGGGGCCTCGGGTGACTGTAGAGAGGAGGCCTCAGGTGACTGTATAGCGAGGAGGCCTCCGTGATTGTGTGGTGAGGAGGCCTCAGGTGACAGAGTAGTAGGAGGCCTCAGGTGACTGTGTAG
>WNGS01159977.1:43803-56152 GCA_020271785.1 Procambarus virginalis
AATCTTCTATGATCATGGTGTCCTCCTGAACCTTACATACCTCATGACTGTTAGTAACAGTGGCATAACCGTTGTTGGCACTGCACTCCATGACACGAGCATCTCATGCAGCATCTTCCATTCGACGAGCCATGTCCAGTATCTGGTAAAAGAACTTTCATTATCAACAAGTTCTAGAGCTCTTCGACGGAGATGTGTAGATGTACATGTTACAATTATTTGCTGTTTGATTTCTTTGTCAACATCAGCAAACTCACAATGGGCTGCTAAACCCTGCAGACGTGTATGGTATTGATCAACAGTTTCATTAGAGAGTTGTCTCGCTCTCCTGAAATGCATAATTTCCATAGCAGTATTTTGCCTTGGTTTGAAATGCTCGGTTAATTTGGCTTTGGCAGTGTCATAATCTTTGGCACAACCAGTGTCTTTCAGTGTATCAAAGATGTCACAAACTCTATCACCTGCATAATGAAGTAGAAAGGAACGCTTTCTTTCAGCACTTTTGATGTCAGAAACTATCAACAAATTTTCAAACCTTTTAAGCCATTTGGTCCACCTCTGTGACAAGTTTGTCTGGTCACAGTCAGGATCAAATGCAGGAAACTGTGGTATATTTGCCATTTTTACTGAATAAATGTAAACTTATCACTTAAAATGTTCCTCAGAATATATAACACTTACTGCACTGAATATGTTAGTTAAGAATTCACTGTAATTACTTTAGTTTTGCAAAGCACACAAACATTTTAATGCAAAAGTTCACAACAGTGCACAATACAGCAGCAACTGACTTCTTACCTAGCCCTGTATACATGTGGTGTTACACCTACTCACAGCAACACAGCAGTTGTCAGCAGTTGGCACAGCAGTTGTCAGCAGTTGGCACAGCAGTAGTCAGCAGTTGGCACAGCAGTTGTTAGCAGTTGGGACAGCAGTTGTCAGCAGTTGGCACAGCAGTTGGTTCACAGCGTGAAGAATTTTGTAGCACGAAGCGTCGTTTCGTAACCAAAACATCAGGTTTTGTACATATCAAAGCGTCGTTTCGTACACAGCGTCGGCAGATATTCAGATTCAGTACACAGCTTCAGTCAGCACAGCTTGGGGTAGCACACAGCTTGGGGTAGCACATAGCTTGGGGTAGCACATAGCTTGGGGTAGCACATAGCTTGGGGTAGCACATAGCTTGGGTATGGTGCTCAGACAGCACGACTTCTCCTTCCTCCTCCGGGGGCGAGGCAGCATGCTCCTTCCTTGTGTTTTAAGAACAAATACCTGCGTTCCCAGTTCATCCTCGTCGCCAATGTGGTGTCTGTGTATAGCTGAGATAGTCTTGGTTGTAAGGTTGATATAAAGTCATGACTTGGTTACTGACTTTACTACTTATAAACGATTACATGACTAGAGTAGCTCCCAAGCTGGTAGGCGTCCTGTACGCTCTGTTTACCTTCTCTACTGGCGTCTCAGCCGCAAGACAAACAAACGGGTGGTACCGTTTTCTATGAACATGACACACTCCAATAAAATGTTTCCCCTTTTACACATAAACAAAGTTAATCACACAATATCTTTGCCTCCAACCTCTATCTGTCTTCTACATATAGTGAGAGTGGACTCCCCCGTTGGGGCAGGTCCATGCTCCACCTCGCCCGGCGGGCTTCCTCACTCTGTTAGGGTCTCCCGCCGCCACGCCCTCTATCGCCTGTCAGCGCCCAGAGGAGACGGACGTCGCTCCACGCTCCTCCCACTCTACTCTCTTATTTCAGGCTTTCTGCCTTTCCAAAACATGTTTAGCTTAACAATAAACATTGCTACTGTCGCTGGGCACACGACCAGTTACAACTAATCACTATGAACTGGTTTAAACCGTGCTTACCACAGATTATCTGGTCGAGGGCGCCCCTCCCTCTGACAGCGAGTGACCAGGGCGTTTCCACAGCCCATGAAAATGTCTCTGGGCGGCTTAATACTCTCTCCCCGCCGTCCAGGACTTGAGACCACAACGTTCCCAGCTCGATTCCACAGCTGGAACGTCTGCACCTTCTCTTCTCTTGGAGATAATATCACTAGGGGTTCCCTTCTGACGGGAGCACAACGAAGCGCGGCTTTCCCCCTGCGATGTCTGGCCTCAAGTGAGGTCATCGCCCTCCAGAAGCGAGCCTCACGCCTTCAGCAAATTGTCCACATCTCCTAACCAGTCATTTATCTGTTTTCTTGTTCATCGCCCATAATCTCAAACTGTTATTTAAATCTAACAAACTACCTTGCATCTGTGTTATCACATCCAAATTTCCTGGTTTTTCCAGCTAAATTAGGCTTGCTGAATAACTCTCAAAGGGGGAGACTCGTTTCTCCTGCAGGCTGAGATCATAACACTTACTCAGCCCGTCCTCCAAAAATGGGGTGGTAAATGTAAGGAGACAAATAAGTGCAATAATGTTCTATTCATAGCAGTTAGGAATTGTACTTATTTTCACTAAGTATTAAATCGTACTGTCAAATATATTGTGAATATTTGAGTTTACCTGAAAATCTGAATAGAAAACCACAACCTCACCTAACCGTCTTAGTTTTTGAAGATAATAATTTTATTGCTCCTTAATTACAATTAGTACTTAACCTATAGCTATATTGATATCACAGTTTTATAAAACAAATAAAACAAAGCTAAAATATGTCAATAAATTATAAAAAAACTCAGGATATTTTAAATTTTGTATAAAATCTATATTGTGTAATAAACCTGAAAAAGAAATTCCTGATATTTAAAACGTGTGTATTGCAAACTGAAGTTGAAAATTCATCCTAAAATTCTGAGTGTTTTAACAGAAAACGAGGAGAATTAAATCGGGGGAGGGAGTTGGGTAAATGTAACAGCCCCATAAGTGCAATTATGTACTGTTTATGACAGTAAGAAAGTGTGCTTATTACACTTAGTATTAAATCGTACTGTCAATTCGGAGGACGGGTTGCACTTACTAACCAGTTACCTGAGGCCTCCTCAATGCAGTCACCTGAGGCCTCCTCACTACTGTCACCTGAGACCTCCTCACTAAAGTTTCCTGATGCCTCCTTACTACACAGTCACCTGAGGCCTCCTCACTAAACAGTAACCTGAGGCCTCCTCACTACACAGTAACCTGAGGCCTCCTCACTACAGTCACCTGAGGCCTCCTCTCCACATTTTCACCTGAGGCCTCCTCACTACACAGTCACCTGAGGCCTCCTCACTACACAGTTACCTGAGGCCTCCTCACTACACAGTCACCTGAGGCTTCTCACTAAAGTCAGCTGAGGCCTCCTCACTACAGTCACCTGAGGCCTCCTCTCCACACAGTTACCTGAGGCCTCCTCACTACAGTCACCTGAGGCCTCATCACTACACAGTAACCTGAGGCTTCCTCACTATACAGTCACCCGAGGCCTCCTCACTTCAGTCACCTGAGGCCTCCGCTCCACACAGTTACCTGAGGCCTCCTCACAACAGTCACCTTAGGCCTCCTCACTACACAGTTACCTGAGGCCTCCTCTCCCCACAGTTACCTGAGGCCACCTCACTACACAATCACCTGAGGCCTCCTCACTACACAGTCACCTGAGGCCTCCTCACTACACAGTTACCTGAAGCCTCCTCACTACACAGTCACCTGAGGCCTCCACACTACAGTCAGCTGAGGCCTCCTCTCCACACAGTCCCCTAAGGCCTCCTCACTACACAGTCACCTGAGGCCTCCTCACTACACAGTCACCTGAGGCCTCCTCACTACACAGTCACCTGAGTCCTCCTCACTACAGCTACCTGAGGCCTCATCACTACACAATCACCTGCGGCCCCCTCACTACACAGTTACCTGAGGCCTCCTCACTACACAGTTATCTGAGGCCTCCTCACTACACAGTTATCTGAGGCCTCCTCACTACACAGTTATCTGAGGCCTCCTCACTAAAGCCACCTGAGGCCTCCTCACTTCAGTCACCAGAGGCCTCCTCACTACACAGTCACCTGAGGCCTCCTCACTACACAGTCACCTTAGGCCTCCTCACTACAGTCACCTAAGGGCTCCTTTCTACACAGTCACCTGAGGACTCCTCACTACAGTCGCCTGAGGCCTCCTCACTACAGTCACCTGAGGCCTCCTCTCCACACAGTCACCTGAATCCTCCTCACTACACAGTCACCTGAGGCCTCCTTACTACTCAGTCACCTGAGGCCTCTTCACTACAGTTACCTGAGGCCTCCTCATTGCAGTCACCTGAGGCCACCTTACTACAGTCACCAGAGGCCTCCTCACTACACAGTAACCTGAAGCCTCCTCACTACACAGTAACCTGAGGCCTCCTCACTACACAGTAACCTGAGGCCTCCTCACTCCAGTCACCTGAGGCCTCCTCACAACAGAGTTACCTGAGGCCTCCTCACTGCACAGTCACCTGAGGCCTCCTCACTACAGTTACCTGAGGCCTCCTCACAACACAGTCACCTGAGGCCTCCTCACTACGCACTCACCTGAGGCCTCCTCACTACACACTCACCTGAGGCCTCCTCACTGCACAGTCACCTGAGGCCTCCTCAGTAAAGTCAGCTGAGGCCTCCTCACTACAGTCACCCGAGGCCTCCTCACTTCAGTCACCTGAGGCCTCCGCTCCACACAGTTACCTGAGGCCTCCTCACAACAGTCACCTTAGGCCTCCTCACTACACAGTTACCTGAGGCCTCCTCTCCCCACAGTTACCTGAGGCCACCTCACTACACAATCACCTGAGGCCTCCTCACTACACAGTCACCTGAGGCCTCCTCACTACACAGTTACCTGAAGCCTCCTCACTACACAGTCACCTGAGGCCTCCACACTACAGTCAGCTGAGGCCTCCTCTCCACACAGTCCCCTAAGGCCTCCTCACTACACAGTCACCTGAGGCCTCCTCACTACACAGTCACCTGAGGCCTCCTCACTACACAGTCACCTGAGTCCTCCTCACTACAGCTACCTGAGGCCTCATCACTACACAATCACCTGAGGCCCCCTCACTACAGAGTTACCTGAGGCCTCCTCACTACACAGTTATCTGAGGCCTCCTCACTACACAGTTATCTGAGGCCTCCTCACTACACAGTTATCTGAGGCCTCCTCACAACACAGTTATCTGAGGCCTCCTCACTACACAGTTATCTGAGGCCTCCTCACTAAAGCCACCTGAGGCCTCCTCACTACAGTCACCAGAGGCCTCCTCACTACACAGTCACCTGAGGCCTCCTCACTACACAGTCACCTTAGGCCTCCTCACTACAGTCACCTAAGGGCTCCTTTCTACACAGTCACCTGAGGACTCCTCATTACAGTCGCCTGAGGCCTCCTCACTACAGTCACCTGAGGCCTCCTCTCCACACAGTCACCTGAATCCTCCTCACTACACAGTCACCTGAGGCCTCCTTACTACTCAGTCACCTGAGGCCTCTTCACTACAGTTACCTGAGGCCTCCTCATTGCAGTCACCTGAGGCCACCTTACTACAGTCACCAGAGGCCTCCTCACTACACAGTAACCTGAAGCCTCCTCACTACACAGTAACCTGAGGCCTCCTCACTACACAGTAACCTGAGGCCTCCTCACTCCAGTCACCTGAGGCCTCCTCACAACAGAGTCACCTGAGGCCTCCTCACTGCACAGTCACCTGAGGCCTCCTCACTACAGTTACCTGAGGCCTCCTCACAACACAGTCACCTGAGGCCTCCTCACTACACACTCACCTGAGGCCTCCTCACTACACACTCACCTGAGGCCTCCTCACTGCACAGTCACCTGAGGCCTCCTCAGTAAAGTCAGCTGAGGCCTCCTCACTACAGTCACCTGAGGCCTCCTCACTACACAGTCACCTGAGGCCTCTTTAGTACTCAGTCACCTGAGGCCTCTTCACTACAGTTACCTGAGGCCTCCTCACTCCAGTCACCTGAGGCCTCCTCACTACAGTCACCTGAGGCCTCCTTACTACACACTCACCTGAGGCCTCCTCACTACACATTCACCTGGGGCCTCATCACTCCCATGTCACCTGAGGCCTCCTCACTACAGTCACCTGAGGCCTCCTTAATACACAGTCACCTGAGGCCTCCTTACTATACAGTCACCTGAGGCCTCCTCACCACAGTCACCTGAGGTCTCCTCACTACACAGTCACCTGAGGCCTCCTTAATACACAGTCACCTGAGGCCTCCTTACTATACAGTCACCTGAGGCCTCCTCACTACAGTCACCTGAGGTCTCCTCACTACACAGTCACCTGAGGCTTCCCTTCCACAGAGTCACCTGAGGCCTCCTTACTACACAGTCACCTGAGGCCTCCTTACTACACAGTCACCTTAGGCCTCCTCACTACAATCACCTGAGGCCTCCTCACTACAGTCACCTGAGGCCTCCTCACTACACAGACACCTGAGGCCTCCTCACTACACAGTCACCTGAGGCCTCCTCACTACACAGTTACCTGAGGCCTCCTCACTACACAGACACCTGAGGCCTCCTCACTACACAGTCACCTGAGGCCTCCTCACTACACAGTCACCTGAGGCCTCCTCACTACAGTCACTTGAGGCCTCCTCTCCACACAGTCACCTTGAGGCCTCCTCTCCACACAGTCACCTTGAGGCCACCTCACTACAGTCACCTTGAGGCCACCTCACTACAGTCACCTTGAGGCCACCTCACTACACAGTCATTATCTTAAAAACATGCTTTTCATCTCGGTCGAAAACTAATGATAAAGAAATTATTTGTTCAACTTCCACTTGTCCCATCAGCCGACAATTTTACACTTAAGTTCCGTAGCTTGGAAAGAGAAGAGCAGCAATTAGAGTACTAGCAAAGCGTCAATAAGAACCAAGGTTTCTATAACATAGACTGCTATGTATTGCCATCATCTTGGCAGGTTTTCCTAAACACCTCAGTCACCAATATGGTGTGTGTGACCTCACCAATATGCGTCTTACTCAACTGTCTCACTTTAGTATATTATATATCATGTAAAATGTTTAAACTAAACAATATATCTCCAGTTGATATCATTTTACTGTCATTGTAATAGTTTCATGAATATATTAACTCGTGAGAGAAGTGTTTGAGGCAACTCAGCTTGATGACGTTGCAGTGAGGGAGGCATATAAGTAGTAGTGTCGTTAGTGACAGTGAGAGACTCCAGGTCTGACCACAGGTAACACTGTCCCAGCGCACGCTCCACAATCCCACACTCTCAGCAGCGGTCTACACTCTCAGCAGCGGTCTACACTCTCAGCAGCGGTCTACACTCTCAGCAGCGGTCCACACTCAGCAGTGGTCTATACCACTCTTCCAGCCAAGGTAAAACTCTATCGACTTGAGAATGGTCCAGGACGGACCGAAACGTCGTTGTCCCTTCACTTTCTAGTGTGTGGTTTGGTTAACATACTTCAGCCACGTTATTGTGACTCCTCGTCTGTAAAACTCTAAACTCTTGCTAATGTTATCTTCGACTCTACAGTTCAGTGAGGATACGCGATGCATCTTTATTATTTTGAAGTAAAGATTTTACTGAACGTTTTTATGGAATTAACATATCCATTGGAACTCATCTCGAAATGTAAAGCATTAGGACGTCAATAAATTTATAACAATATTATGTTTAATATTCGTTGAACATTATCTATATTAATAATTCCTAGAGCGTCAAGTGAGATTGTCTGTCCCTTATTCATGCGAGAGCCATTCAACGGAATTCAACATTATTGGCATGATGATAGAGGGAGTCATACAAGAAGTCAAAACCTATAAGCGGATGCAACATGGCCACTGGAAACAGAAGGAGGTCTGCTAACCCACACAAGGTCAGGTTAGGGCGGCACCCCGTTGGTCTAAAGTGGTAAGGGGAAGGTAATTATACTGAGAAAGCGCTAAGCCAGCATGATTATAGCACATAGAAGGGATATGAGGACAAGAGTATACGACTTTACGAATAAAAAGAACGTACCCAGCCACTTGGACCATTGGGATTCGAACGCCGACCTTCAAGAAGCAAGGTCATCGTGGTACCAAGAAGTCAAATTGGTTGGTGGTCTAAAATGGGCTACCACCCCCTCCCCTTCACAGCCCCAGAAATCCACCTTTCAGTGAGAACCTTGAATGTCTGCTACTTTAGTTACCAAGTGTTCTCAAAATTGTG
The DNA here is from genome assembly GCA_020271785.1 of Procambarus virginalis. Classification (NCBI taxonomy): domain Eukaryota; kingdom Metazoa; phylum Arthropoda; class Malacostraca; order Decapoda; family Cambaridae; genus Procambarus; species Procambarus virginalis. The sequence continues at coordinate 51,991 of WNGS01159977.1, forward strand.
TGAAATGATGATCGTGTTTAATTGTAATCGAGTGTTGACGATCTCCCACTGTAGTAGATATTGTTTATAGAGATGATCATATGCAGTTAAAATCTTCAGTGTTCACAAAAGTGGGCAGCTGTGCCCACCCCGTCATTACCATGTACCTCAAGATTATAGTAATATAAGGTCCCATTATAGTTATAAGAACAGTAACGGTCATTTAAACAAAATGTATATGGCCTATGTATTTAATGACTTGCTTCCCTACTCCAACAGATGAAGGTGGCAATACTGCTTCTGTGTGGCTTGGCTCTGGCTGCAGCCTATCATACCTGGGACGATTTCAAGGTAAGGCAATTATCATTTACAATATACTTGGTACTGAACGTCACTATGATTTCCAAAAATTCAAATTCAACAAATTCAAATGTTTATTCATGTAAAGTACATACATACAAGGGGTAATACAAATATTGATGAATTTATAGATAGAGCTAGTACATACAATGCCTAAAGCCACTATTACGCAAAGCGTTTCGGGCAGGAAAAACACTAAAAACTAAAACTTAATACTAATTGAGATTAATTAAAGTATAAAATGTGTTGAGAAAATAAAAAAAATAAGAAAGGGGGGAACATCGCATGAAAACAGCAAAAATACAATTAGGTCGACAAACAGGATTTTTTTCAAAATAACAGACATGGGTTGACATTATAGGGGTAAGGTAGGTTACAGGAATTAATTAGGTAGTGCTTAGTTTTTATCTTAAACTGGTTGAGAGAGGTACAGTCCTTAACATGATTGGGAAGGTCATTCCACATTCTGGGTCCCTTGATTTGAAGAGCATTTCTAGTTTGATTAAGTCGTACTCTTGGAATATCAAAAAGGTATTTGTTTCTGGTGTGGTGCTCATGGTTTCTGTTAGAACCTTCAATGAAGCTTTGAAGGTCAGGATTGGCATTACAGTTCAGCGTTTAATATATATATATATATATATATATATATATATATATATATATATATATATATATATATATATATATATATATATATATATATATATATATATGAATGAAAACTCACACCCCAGAAGTGACTCAAACCCATACTCCCAGGAGCAACGCAACTGGTATGTACAAGACGCCTTAAACCACTTGACCATCACGACCGGACAAAATGAGGTGATAGCCGAAGCTATTTGAACCACCCCACCGCCGGCACTCGGATGGTTATCTTGGGCATAGCATTTTACCAAATCACCTCATTCTTTGGGGCACACGTGAGGAACACAAATGCGAACAAGCCTGAATGGTCCCCAGGACTATATGCGAATGAAAACTCACACCCCAGAAGTGACTCGAACCCATACTCCCAGGAGCAACGCAACTGGTATGTACAAGACGCCTTAAACCACTTGACCATCACGACCGGACAAATGAGGTGATAGCCGAAGCTATTTGAACCACCCCACCGCCGGCACTCGGATGGTTATCTTGGGCATAGCATTTTACCAAATCACCTCATTCTTGGGGCACACGTGAGGAACACAAATGCGAACAAGCCTGAATGGTCCCCAGGACTATATGCGAATGAAAACTCACACCCCAGAAGTGACTCGAACCCATACTCCCAGGAGCAACGCAACTGGTATGTACAAGACGCCTTAAACCACTTGACCATCACGACCGGACAAAATGAGGTGATAGCCGAAGCTATTTGAACCACCCCACCGCCGGCACTCGGATGGTTATCTTGGGCATAGCATTTTACCAAATCACCTCATTCTTTGGGGCACACGTGAGGAACACAAATGCGAACAAGCCTGAATGGTCCCCAGGACTATATGCGAATGAAAACTCACACCCCAGAAGTGACTCGAACCCATACTCCCAGGAGCAACGCAACTGGTATGTACAAGACGCCTTAACCACTTGACCATCACGACCGGACAAAATGAGGTGATAGCCGAAGCTATTTGAACCACCCCACCGCCGGCACTCGGATGGTTATCTTGGGCATAGCATTTTACCAAATCACCTCATTCTTTGGGGCACACGTGAGGAACACAAATGCGAACAAGCCTGAATGGTCCCCAGGACTATATGCGAATGAAAACTCACACCCCAGAAGTGACTCGAACCCATACTCCCAGGAGCAACGCAACTGGTATGTACAAGACGCCTTAAACCACTTGACCATCACGACCGGACAAAATGAGGTGATAGCCGAAGCTATTTGAACCACCCCACCGCCGGCACTCGGATGGTTATCTTGGGCATAGCATTTTACCAAATCACCTCCTCATTCTTGGGGCACACGTGAGGAACACAAATGCGAACAAGCCTGAATGGTCCCCAGGACTATATGCGAATGAAACTCACACCCCAGAAGTGACTCGAACCCATACTCCCAGGAGCAACGCAACTGGTATGTACAAGACGCCTTAAACCACTTGACCATCACGACCGGACAAAATGAGGTGATAGCCGAAGCTATTTGAACCACCCCACCGCCGGCACTCGGAGGGTTATCTTTGGCATAGCATTTTACCAAATCACCTCATTCTTTGGGCACACGTGAGGAACACAAATGCGAACAAGCCTGAATGGTCCCCAGCTTATGCGAATGAAAACCACCATCCAGTGCCGCGGTGGGGTGGTTCAAATAGCTTCGGCTATCACCTCATTTTGTCCGGTCGTGATGGTCAAGTGGTTTAAGGCTCTTGTACATACCAGTTGCGTTGCTCCTGGGAGTATGGGTTTCGAGTCACTTCTGGGGTGTGAGTTTTCATTCGCATATAGTCCTGGGGACCATCAGGCTTGTTCGCATATTATATATATATATATATACTATATATATATATATATATATATTACTATATATATATACTATATATATAAATATATATACTATATAATATATATAATACTATATATACTATATATATATCATATACACATATACACTATATATATATATATATATATACTATATATTATATATATGTATATATATATATATCATATATATATATTTATATATCTATAATACACATGAGAAAGATGTGAAGTGCACTTAATATCTAACATATTCAGAGGTTTGAGTAGGGGTACCGAGTTACTGTCTGGGGCCAGAGTTGGATATTGTCCTAATAGCAGTTTGTGTTGAGTAATTAGAAGACGTAAATGATTTGGGTAGTATAGAACCCCAAGCACAAATGCCATAGATGAGATAAGGATTGATGAGGGAGTAATAGAGCAGTCAGGAGGGCAGGGGCGAGGTACATAATATCTGATCTTAGAAAAAATGCCGAGAGTTTTTGAAACTTTTTTGATATATTTAGAAGTGTCCCTGGAAATTCAGCTTGTGGTCAATGAGAACGCCAAGAAATTTGCCATCTATTTTGTTAAAAATTTGGGTATTATTTATCCTGAGATTTATTTGATTTGAGGATTTATTGCCAAACACAAATATAGAAACTTTTGTCAATGTTGAGGTTGAGTTTGTTGGCAGTTAACCAAAGATGGACTTTATTTAGCTCAGTATTCACTTGAATTTAGCGCAAGGGGGTCAGGACTGGAGTAAATGTAGGTTGTGTCGTCAGCAAATAGAATGTTTTGAGGTGTTGGGGGGGATTCGAAATCTGGGGAAGGCATAGAGGATGTAGACGAGGATAAGAGGAGAGAGGCGAATATAGGAGCAGCTAAGATCGGATACAGCAAAAATCAGGGTGAGTCGGGGGGCTCGGGAGGTCCGGGGAGAAATGTGAGAATTATATCGGACGATGGAAAAGGAATACTAATTGGAGCCTGGTAAGTAAGAGGAAAGATTTGAGGTGGATTGAAGGGAGTGACCTCTGATCCATCTCATGTGATTTAAGAAGAAGGTTTTGGTTTGACAGTGTCAAAGCCTTACGCAGGTTTCCACAATAACCAACAAAGGGGAACTCACTTTTTATCAAGAGCTGCATTGTTCAAGTTAATCATACTAATAAGTACATCATTAGTGCTCTCTTTGGGTCTGAAGCCAATATTGACAAGAGATATGTAGTATATTGTGCTTGGCTAGATAAAGTAAGCTGCTTGTAGATTAGTTTTTCACAATATTTGACAAGTTTGGCAGGATTGATATAGGATCTGTTAGTTGTTAACATCAGTGAGATACACCACATTTGTGGAT
>WNGS01159982.1:0-22170 GCA_020271785.1 Procambarus virginalis
CCACCCCCTCCCTCTCTTCTCCAAACTGATCAATCCGCGGTGCCAATCGCTCTCCATGACGTCCTCTTGGCACTCACGGTGGCACTGGTTTGAAAGGGGAGGGCGAAGATGGAGAGAGGATTGTTAGACTATAAAACAGTAACCCCACACTGAACTATTTATCCTTGACTGAGTACATTATCTTCCCCGATTGGAGAGCGAGAACAGTGCATCTGTAGAGTCCAGCATGGCTCCTATCAGTTATACTAATGAGGGCTTAAATGTCTGTAAGAGGTATATATATATATATATATATATATATATATATATATATATATATATATATATATATATATATATATATATCCGTACACAGCCTATGTAAATATATTTGTGTGACATTACAGTGGTGTTCACAGTTTGCTGGAACAAGAGTCACAAATCCCGTAGGCACATTCACTTCTCTGTGAACTATGACCATCGTATGGGCCTTGGCAGGGAGAGCACAAGGACTTTTCTTTCTCCAGTTTCTAGGAGTCCATTCTCGGGGTGGAAGTGGGCGTTCTTCGGCCTCACGCCACCGCCATCTTGTCCAGCTTAAAGGGGACCTGTAGCGCTGGATCAACGACTGGCTGGAACGAAGCACGCTCGTCTGGAAAGCTGCTTCCAGGGGGGGGGGGGGAGAAGGCTATTCCAGCATGTGGTTTCTCGTTATATTTACTTCTATGCCTATATGAATGAACGGTAGACAGTCGGAAACAAATATACGATTTCGCAGTTTTCCAGACTGCTGGTATTATCAGCCCTGACAATAATGGCAGCATCAACTTCCTCACTCTGGCAAGTTCTAAACGAGATGAANATTTTACTCTTTCCATGCAGTTTGACAGAAAACGTAATATCTATCTAGTCCTCGTGATCTCACTTTATAAAGGAACGTAAATAAAAAAAAAAATAAAAAAAAATTAAGTTCAGTTATAAATTCTAGATGACTCCAGTACCGTAGTTAGAGGAGAGGTTTAACAAGTTTTTTTTTGTTTACACGTGTAAAAACCCAAGGTAATAGAGGGCTCATAGAGTGAGCCCGGCCACCACCTCCAGTTATGGGACCACTGTGGGAGTCACAACACCCTCCATGCGTCCCACGCACAAACATCCCTCCCCATGCGCGCGCACACGACATTGACGGTTTGAGCACATTGAGCACACACGCACTGACGGTTGAGAGGCGGGACCAAAGAGCCAGAGCTCACCCCGCAAGCACAACTAGGTGAGTACAACTAGTGAGTACACGCTAAAACACACAAGCGTGAATAATGGAGTACAATTGCAAGTATTTTAATAAACACATACACGGCCAAGAAATGTATGTCAGTCTAGCACACAATCCCAGCGAATGTGGCACAGCGAACGTGGCCACAGTGAACATGGCCACAGTGAGCGTGGCCACAGCAACTGGCCATAGCGAACCCAACCACAGCGAACCCGACCACAGTAAATGAACCTGGGCCATCATTTATCAAGCATTTATGCAACTACTTACGAAACCTATACAACTTCCTCAATCCTCGGAGGTTTTATTTACATTTAGTAAACAGTTTATGAGCTCCGAGGCGCAACGAGCTTCGTTTATAACAACAATAAAAACCTTGGGTTATGAAGTTCCCAAGCATGGTAAATTGCTTCAATAAATGTAAACCATGACACCACGACTGAGGAAAGATGTACAGGTTTCGCAAGGAGTGGCGCTGAATACTTGATTTTCAATCGTGGTCCCAGCGAAGGTATACGGCATGACTTCGATCTTGAAGCAGCTGCGAGGACAGAAAATGGGGTGACCACGGGTGACTGAAGCATCACCACCACCAACCACAACCAACCACCATCAACCATCACCACCACCTTGGTACTGGCAACAGCGAGCGGCCAGTCTTCACCAAATAGCGAGCCCCACGTCTGCATCGCGGCCTCTACCATCTTGTCCAACAAGCTCCATTTATCGTTTTATGATACTTGTGGCCTGGTTTAGGATCGCAGCGATCTCAAGAGGGCATTTTTTTTTTAAGGTTATGAACTCTGAAGTACTGTATTTTGGTCCGGGGGCGGTCTCAGGGTCACCTACCTACCTCCTCCACCTCCTTCGAGGCCTCTTAATCTTACCTCTCGTGGGAAAAGCCACGAGAGGTAGTGAGATGTACGAGCTGAGGGGGCGACAGCCGGTATAGGCTGACTGGGTCTTCCAGCAAAACTCGAACATGTTTCATCAGGGCAAATGGGGAAGGGAGAGCTGGGAACCTTTGACCAAGCCGCCGGCTTCCTGTCCTTGTTGAGGCCTCTAGTATTAGTGGCCCTCAGGTAAACTCAGGAAAAATGTTGCTATTGCGAGATGTTCACTCACAGGATGAGTGACGCACTCACAGGATGAGTGACGCCGTTCACTAGCGTCACTACAGCGGGATGTTCAACCCAGGATGAGTGACGCCGTCACTAGCGTCATACAGCGGGATGTTCAACCCCAGGATGAGTGACGCTACCCAATTAAATCGCGCTTCTGGGCAAATGAAAAAAAACAATTAAAATGTCAAAACAACCAATTTTTAATCAACTAAATACTGAACAATAATACATGCAAAAAAAATCAATCTTGATCCAAAGAGACCGAGGTTGTCGTCGGTGTGACTCAATCCCCCCCCCCCCGACCGTCGAGGTGGTTGGGCACCATTCCCCTCCCCCCACCTCATCCCAATCCCAAAATCCTTATCCTGGCCTCCTTCCCAGTGCTATAGTCCTAATGGCTTGGCGGTTTCTCCTGATACTTCCCCTTCCCTTGACCGTTCATTATAATTTGGAGAACACCATCTCCAGAGGGACACGACCCGGGCGTCTCTAAACGACCGGGTCCTCTAAACGCACCACAAACACCAACGAATTCTCAACGGTTCAGCCAATTTTTTTGGTGGAAGGGAAGGGAGAACGGGGGGGGGGGGGTGTTGCGACAGTTTGCGGCATGACCGAGATGTGAACATGACCGAGGATGTGAATATGACCGAGGATGTGAACATGACCGAGGATGTGAACATGACCGAGGATGTGAACATGACCGAGGATGTGAACATGACCGAGGATGTGAAGACTCGACGCCCTGCAGGTAACTAGTGATCAAGAAGAGGTCACACCTCAGCAGCCAGCCCCAGCACCCAGCAGCCCCAGCACCCAGCAGCCCCAGCAGCCCCAGCCCCCAGCAGCCCCAGCAGCCCCGCACCCAGCAGCCCCAGCACCCAGCAGCCCCAGCACCAGCCCCAGCCCAACCCAGCAGCCCCAGCACCCAGCAGCCCCAGCCCAGCAGCCAGCAGCCACAGCACCCAGCAGCCCCAGCAGCCCCAGCACCAGCAGCCCCACCCAGCAGCCCCAGCACCAGCAGCCCCAGCAGCCCCAGCACCCAGCACCCCAGCAGCCCGAGCCCCAGCACCTCACACATCATGGCCAAAGCACTAACAGTCTTGTGCCTAAATTCATTCTTGTTCATTATTCGCGCTATGATAGGGAGTGTGGGTGTGGTGTGGCAAGTGTGGGGGGGGAAGAGGTGGCGTGGTGGGGGAGATGGCGGGGGGTGTGGCGTGGGGTGTTGTGTGGTGGGGGGTGTGGCGCTGGGGTGTTGTGTGGTGGGGGGTGTGGCGGGGGTTGTTGTGTGGTGGGGGAGTGGCGGGTAGTGTAGTGGTGTGTGAGAGGCTGTTAGTGAGGTGTCTGCGAGTCCTGCCTGGGAGGCCCAGCCCGCCATCACCGTCTCCTCCAGGTTATCAGGGCAGCATCTGCGACCAAGGCCCCGGACCACATGTCTGACCAGACCACGATACTCCACTACCTTGTGGCGGCGCTACGGGCGGGCCCACTGCCAGTGTACCTGTGGGTGGTGGGGGGACGGAGACCGACCAGCAGGTGGTGGGGGACGGAGACCGACCAGCAGGTGGTGGGAGACGGTCCCCGTTGGGTGTAACAACGCCTAGGACACCACACAGCAACAAAATAACATCAGGAGGACAATGGGTAGACAGTGAAACAGAAGTGATTTAACAAATTATCATCAATCGTTCAAAACTTCTTCAAACAGCCCAAAACTTCCCAAACCTTTCAAAATGACAGTGAGGTGGAACTTGATTGACTGAAGTTACATTTTTCTTAAATAATCCCTCCTCCCTTTTAAAGATAGGAGACGACATACCAAACAGTTCAGAGGCCTATATCCAAATAACGCATATCCCCATAGGCCTATGTAATGTAATGCCAATTCCAGGTTAGGTTTATAGTTCGTATATAGCTTTAATTTGGAGAACTAGTTGGACCCAAACTTGCGCGTTGTTGAGAGATGTGTCAAGAGGCGGCTTTGACGTCATTGGGGGAGCCCACCCGTAGGTGGGTGGTTGTGGGTGGGGGGGGGGGGGTCCTACTGTAGAGGGTGAGGAATGTGCTGGGTCTCTGGAGGAGGGATGTACTCAGCCGGTGTGATGTGCAACTGGAGGGAACGGCAGCAGCAGCACGGTAATCCACCAGTTGATAGGTCACCATAAACAAGAATGTAGTTCAGGGCCTAAATTCAAATTCCATTAAGAATCCTGGTGGGAGGAAAATCGACCAGAGGGAACCCTTGAGGGGAGGCAGTGCGATGTCCGGTTATCTTGAGGTTATCTTGAGATGATTTCGGGGCTTTTAGTGTCCCCGCGGCCCGGTCCTCGACCAGGCCTCCACCCCCAGGAAGCAGCCCGTGACAGCTGACTAACACCCAGATACCTATTTTACTGCTAGGTAACAGGGATATAGGGTGAAAGAAACACTGCCCATTGTTTCTCGCCGGCGCCTGGGATCGAACCCAGGACCACAGGATCACAAGTCCAGCGTGCTGTCCGCTCGGCCGACCGGCTCTCTATCTTTGGGCTGTCGGGCAAAAATCACCCGCGAAATGTATTCGGGCCGTCCATCATACGGGAAAATGATGGACCTTGCCCGTATGATGGAGCTTGCTTTAGGTCCATCATACGGGAGGCCCTCGAGCAAGAGGTAGAACACAGCAGGAGGGATGTAGTCACCAGAGAGCTTTCTCCATATGTCAAACGCCTCGGGGCCTCGGTGTGGACGCTCTTGTATATTCTTTTACAAGGGGAAGAACACGGGACTATAAATGTAAGGATGTAACAGAACATAGCTTAAAGCAAAACTTTATTAGTAATAAAACTAATGGGAACAACATCTTGATTACACGCGGTTACGGGAATGTGTTGCGTCACACGCCCACACCCGCGTCACACGCCCCACCCGCGTCACACGCCCACACCCGCGTCACACGCCCACACCTGCGTCACACGCCCACACCCGCGTCACACGCCCACACCCGCGTCACACGCCCACACCTGCGTCACACGCCCACACCCGCGTCACACGCCCACACCTGCGTCACACGCCCACACCCGCGTCACACCAGCGTCAATAAATAAAATTCTCAGGGGAACTGACGCGGTGGACAAAGCACGGGTGGAACACGCACAAGGGGACACAGGTGGAAACTGAGTACCCAAATGAGCCACAGAGACATTACAAAGAATTTTTTTCGGTGTCGGAGTAGTTAATAGATGGAATGCATTAGGCAGTGATGTGGTGGAGGCTGACTCCATACACAGTTTCAAATGTAGATATGATAGAGCCCAGTAGGCTCAGGAATCTGTACACCAGTTGATTGACAGTTGAGAGGCGGGACCAGAAAGCCAGAGCTCAACCCCTGCAAGCCCAACTAGGTGAGTATGCCCACACCAGCGTCAAACTTTGTTATAAGTACGACGAACGAGGAGTCAAGACTTTATACAGTAGGCGACACTTCCAAAGGACACCTGATCAACGAGACTGTAACTCACTCGTCGGACTGCGAGTACCGGCGTCTAACAGCCTGGTAGACCACACCACCAATCATGAGGCCTCGTCAGAGACCGAGCCGCGCGGACAGTGATTCCCGGAACGAGAAGTAACCTTATCACGGCGAAGCGTGTTAGAAGCAAAAACTGTTCACAATCTCAGGTTGAGAGTTACGGGGCCTCTGTGCCCACTCTCGCTTTTGTCGTGAAGGTTTCTGCCCGGGCCGCCTTGGTGGCCAGCGGCCCGGCCCGCCTTGGTGGCCAGCGGCCCGGCCCGCCTTGGTGGCCAGCGGCCCGGGCCGCCTTGGTGGCCAGCGGCCCGGCCCGCCTTGGTGGCCAGTGGCCAGCGGCCCGGCCCGCCTTGGTGGCCAGTGGCCAGCGGCCCGGCACGGCACGGCCCGGCCCGGCCCGGCCCGGCCTGCTTGACGGACCAGGATAAGGAGAAATTCAGGCTGAAACCGGGCTGAGAGGATCACCTGCCGATGAGAAGAACCAGACTGAGGCTGTCTGGCCACACTGATGGGAGAGGTGGGGGGAGGGAGGGAGGGGAGAGGTGGGGTTAGGGGTGGGGGTGTGAGGTGACGGAGGGAAGGGGGGCGGGGTAGAGGTGAGGGCGGTGAGGATAAAAGGCGCCCCCCAGAGCGTGGTCGTGACCCCCCCTGGATCCCCGTCCATCCACTCTTTACAAACCCTCGTTTCTCTGCCTTCAACCTCCACAAATCAAGATTCATATTCCGATTTTTTAAGTTAATATAATTTCCCACACCATATTAAAATAATATATATATATATATATATATATATATATATATATATATATATATATATTATATATATGTATATATATATATATATATATATATTAGGGATACCCCCCCCCCCACACACACACACTCGGGTGGTTTTGAAGTAAAATTCGTAGTAGAAACAAATAATGGTTTTCTCTAGTAGAGTACTTTTTGTTATTGTTTAAGATTCAGCTACTGTGAACAAAACAGTTGCACGCAGTAGAGTGTTGCATCACAAGGAACTGTGACGAGCCCGTCGTGCTCACCCGCCACAGGAGATGTGCCTTCTCTAGTTACTTAAAAGATGTTTATGTAGGACTTATAACGTAAAATCGGAACCATATATGTATGGCTGAGATTGGCTGGATCTAAATACGAGCTGCCACGTATGGCCCAAGAGTCCTTCTGAGGTTTCCTTTTTTGCTGTTGTTTTATGTTCTAAGCTACCAAGGTAAAATGCTCTAGTCGGAAGAGCGTCAATACTGCGGCGGTTTTGAATATCTCGTCGTGTTTCGATAGCGTCAAAATGTGTACGCATTAAGTGTGAAGATAGGTGGGGCTTGCGGGCGGCGCTGGACGCTGCTGTCAGCTCCTGCCATAAACCCCACCACTTTAATTCCTTCCTCTAAAAATGGGTGGCGGAGTAGGGGTCAGCGGGCGAGTCGTGCCGCCGCCCGCTGGGCTCCGTGTACGCGCTGGTGTCGCCTCCACCTTCCCTGCGCGCCGCCCACCCCGGCCGCCCACCGCCCACACCGCCCTGCTGGGCATTTCCCGCTACTCCAAAAATGCAGCCTCGCCTCCAAGAGGTCTATATAGATATACATCTAGTGATACTGCACAAGAGTTGCTCGGAGGCTGTATTATGAGAGCGGAAAGTGGTAGGCCGGTGCGTCCACCTCCGCTGGCCTCCGCGCTAACCAACTGCTTCACACACTATTCTATCACACACATGCCAAAAAAACTGATAAATTTAAAATATTCTCACTGTTTCCTGTTTACTTTTGTTATTATAAAATTCTTGATTTTTGTATAAAGTATTATATAAAAAGTATTATATATGTATAACATATGTATATAAAAGTATATTTTAATATATATAAATATACATAATAGTGAGTGTGTGTATTCGCCTATTTCTGCCTGCAGGATTAAGCTCCAGCTCTTGGCCCCTGCTTTTCTAGCCTCCGGTTGTCTACTACAACAACTCCCGATTTATATCCCTCTCATGTCTACTTTTGTAAAGTTATGAATGGAGCATGACTCTACAATCTGCTCCTTTACTTATTTACCTTTACCGATTATTCTTGCGGTAAAATAAAACTTTCTAGCATCTCTATGACTCGTCTGAGCCTAAAGCTTCCGTCCGTGCCCTCGTGTTTGATTGGTATTCATTGTGAACATTTCCTCTTTTTCCACCCTGTCAATTCCCGTAAGTATTTCATACGTCCCTATCATGTCTTCCTTATCTCCTCCTATCTAGCTTCGTCAGGTTTAGTTCCTTCAGTCTTTCTTCATACCTCATCCCTCGCAATTCTGGGACGAGTCTCGCTGTAAACTTCTGCACCTTCTCGAGCTTCCTTATATGTGTTTTAGACTGGAGGCTCAAGGATGGGGCGGCACACACTAACACTGGTCTCTCCTCATTATTAAGGTTCCTGAAGAATGTTTTGACTTTCGCTAGTGTAGGGGATGCAGCTAATGTTACCTAATTTATATCAGTCTCTGGTGTTAGGTTTAGTGTTATGTCCACTCCCAGGTCTCTTTCTCTTTTAATCGTTATTGGGAGGTAGTTTTCCTTAATCGTGCCCATAGTCATTACCTTACACTTGCTGGTGTTGAATTCCAGAAGCCATTTCTCGGAGAAATTGTGCTTAAATAGTCATTTAAATTTAAGACTATTTAAGTCATCTTGACTTAAATAGTCAAGATGTTGACAATCTCGACTCGTGCAGATAGGTCATTTATATAAACGAGGCATAGTATGGGACCCAGCACCGACCCTTGGGGTATTCCGCTTCTCACTCCTCACTGTCACTTCTTTCCGTTAGGAAATTCCTTACCCACGTTAGTGCTTTTCCTTTTACCCCCCCCCCCCTTGTCTCTCGAGTTTGTATAGTAATATCCTGTGTGGTACTGTTTCTAAGGCTTTCTGGCAGTCCAGAAATACGCAATTTGCCGAACCTTATGTGACTTGCCTTATTTTTGCTACTTTAAAATAAAACCCTAGTAGGTTCGTCAGGCATGATTTCCCTTCCTTAGAGCCATGCTGATGTTTGCTTACATGTCTAATTCTCTCCAGGTGTGTAATTAGTCTTAACCTTACTATTCTTTCGAGTACTTTGCTTGGGATTCTTCCGGTTGACACTGGTCTGAAGTGCCCTCTTCTCTATCTCCTTTCTTGTAGTCTCTCACAACTCCCTTTCTATATAACGTTTGTTCTACAGCCAGAAGATTGGGCGGAGCTCTGTGTGTGTGTGTGTGTGTGTGTGTGTGTGTGTGTGTGTGTGTGTGTGTGTGTGTGTGTGTGTGTGTGTATGTGTGTATGTGTGTATGTGTGTGTATGTGTGTGTGTGTGTGTGTGTATGTGTATGTGTGTGTGTGTGTGTGTGTGTGTGTGTGTGTGTGTGTGTGTGTGTGTGTGTGTGTGTGTGTGTGTGTGTGTGTGTGTTGGATGTATTAAAGACACGTGTGCGTACTCATCTAGTTGGGCTTCAGCTCCTTGGTCTCGCCACTGAACTATCAAATGACAGATGAGACTCCGAACGCCTTCACTTCACACTTTGTCTCAGTTCGTATTACATCCTAATTCCTTTCTACTCTGACGTTGAGCAAAAATGATAATGATAATGTCCCTCTGGCTTGATTGGGTCCAACCCAAACCCAGTCCCCTTGGTCACAAACCATACCCCATACACCAATTACGCACACTGGGACGAATTACCCCATATTTATTGAAAAATAAATACTTGATACCGACAAGACTGTATGCATTGTGGGGGAGAGGAATATGCGGGAAGACTGCCACCCCCCCCCCACCTCTCTCTCTCTCTGACACACACACAACCACCTCCCAATATAACGTTTGTCCTACAGTGAGGAAACCCAGCACCGCTCCTGTGCCAGGTAAGTCCACTACGGGCTCACCATAGCCCGTGCTACTTGCCCCGCTCCTGTGCCAGGTAAGTTACGGGCTCACCATAGCCCGTGCTACTTGGAACTTGTTTCGAGTAGCTGAATCTATAAGGACAACAACACCGAGGAAAGTGCCCGGAGGAGATGGGGAGGGGACGGTCCCAGCCTCGCCGGACAGCGTCGCTGCCTCCATCAACCACATTACCGGGATCTGTAGTCTCATTACCTGGCCATTGTCACCTCACTCACCCTCACACCACACTCCCACAACCACAAAAATGGAAGTTTAGCGTTTCCGCCATTTTACGGTCGAATCAATCTGGGAATAATAAAGGTGTGTTATTAGTTATGGTGTGTGTGTGGGGGGGGGGGGGGGGGGAGGGGTGCCGGGGCTGGCGGTGAGCGGACCTCGCGCGCCATCTATGGACAGCTAACACACTCTTCACACCAGAAACAACTCTTATACGCTCAAGGTTTTGTATGCAACTATACCTATGACTCATATTCTTCATATTTATGCTTACTAACCCAAGGCGTTTCGATAAATCCATCTATATTCCCTTTTCTGGATGTGGATTAATGTTAGAATATGCAAATGAGCGATCGTCAGGCTCCGCCCAGCAGGTGTGGTGTGCTCTTGCATGCTAAACTTCAAACTTCCCAGAGAAATGTCTATAAACATATTGCAGCCGTGGCAGAGGCGGTCAATATTATGGCCCAGCGCATGACAGCCTCCCCCCCCCCAACCCCCACACTCGCGCTTTGAAACCTAATCAAAGTCTTAAAAGGTCAGAGTGCAGGTAACTAGGTCTACAGTTCCTATACGCGGCGTCAACCTCCGCCGGGACGAGGGGTTAATGCGGCCCTCCACCTAACTACCAGGTAACAATCATAAGCACCTGTTAATGACTCATTGGCTGTCATTGACATCATACGGGGGAAGGAGCCGGGCGGGCGGCCGCTGTACAACGATAACCTGCAGGGCCGGATATCATTAATCAACTACCGTCAACCCCCGTTATTTCTTGACAGTTTTCTCACACGCTCACCAACACACACGCATAAACTAATACGCCTGAAACCTGATATATTTAAATATTTCCCCTCCTCCCCCCCCCCCCTCCTCCCACCTCAAATAACCATAAACATAGAATGGATATATGGCGTGTGAGGTGAAAAATAAAGTGGAGTAGCGGGTGGCAACGGGTGGCCAAGAAGCCTCACGGGCAGCAAGGAGGTCACACCTAGGCGGCTAAATTGACTCGAGTCTGTTATCAGCTGAACAAAATGAAGTCAGAACACCTATGATCAGTCCATTAGAGTAAAATAATGAAGCATAGTGGGTCCCTGGGGAGGAGAGGAGGGGAGAGGAAACAGCGGCGAGGAGTTGAGGAGTCTAGCCGCATGTGGTAACCGCGCGCCTCTCACTTGCCCACCCCGCCATAAATCACCCCGCGTGACGTCACCAGACAGTTTCACAACAAACATGGCCGCCGCGCGAACATGGCTGCGCTGAGAACCACGTGACAAGACTTGTTTCGCATTTTTTTTTACCAGGTTTACTCACTGGACATTTTTGCTTGTTTTTAGTCGCGATGAATTCGCAAGAGTTCTTTAATGGGAGGTCAGGAAAGGGGTTCCACTAACAATATATTAGAAAGTTACGGCCTCGCGCCTACCTGCTTGGCCGAGCACCTACCTGCTTGGCCGAGTACCTACCTGCTTGCCGAGCACCTACCTGCTTGGCCGAGCACCTACCTGCTTGGCCGAGTACCTACCTGCTTGGCCGAGCGCCTACCTGCTTGGCCGAGCACCTACCTGTTTAAGATCCCGAGGGTAACAAATTTATAATATCCTCACCCCTCCTAAATTTATGAATGAACAGGCACATTACAAGACGTTAATCTCCAAAGCGGAAAACTATGTAATGTTTCAAGGGTACATTTACATATAACGTAATAAACACATTAACAGCCTTTCAGGCCTACAAATTACTCCTAAATATTATCCGGTATGAATGCTCAGAGAGGATGATTTAACTGTGGGCTGTCTAACAATGGTGGGGGTAAATAGAGTCGCAGACGACAAGTGACAGTTCTTATCACAGGCTCTGTGGTATGTTGGTCAGCCCGGTGCGCCCCAATCTGGCCCACGGAGTGGACCGCTATTTGTCCCTCGGTGTGGTCTACTTCATACACAGTGGGCCCACTGCAAGTCCAAACAGTGGCCCACTACAGAAGGCATATTGTTGTAAGAGCAAGATTTGGCTCTTGGGCTTATCATCTACGTTTAAATTGTCAATTGTAGTTGCTCTTGAAACTATGTAAAAAAAACTTAGACTCCATAACCTCGCGTATGATCATCTTATTCATCACACGTACTGCACACGAAGTGTTCTTAAACTATCCCTTGGGTTTTTGTTTATTTAAACTCCAGTGCCATATATAATCATGTTTTCCCACCGTTAAAAAAANAAAAACAGATAATCCTCCTCTTTAACAAAAACAAATCTTGAAGACAAGAGTGAACAAAAACACGCCAATGTTAAGTTACCTGCCTCAGGTGGGGGAAAAAAACTTAAGGAGGGTTTTAATTAAATGACAAGAGCGGTGTTTTCAACTCATTAGGCCGCCGTGTACGGACCCTCGGCATTCCTTCGGCAAGGCCTCCCGCTCTGTTTAATCGGTACACGGCACCCCCCCCCCACCCCCCCGGTGTAGACCGGTACAAGGCCACATGTGAAGAACCTCTCACACACTCACAGCTCCCTGACAAGAGGGAGCCAGCTTAGCTTAGCTGCCAACACCCACACATCGTGTGTAGGCCGACAGCCCGCCTGCTTCATACCTCTCACTGTATTTCCCACTTCTATACTTCCCTTCACCTATGCCTCTCCTTCCTCTTTACTCCCCCCCAAAAAAAAAAGCCTCCCCCTCCCCCGCGTGCAGCCCGCACGATGGCTTCAGTGTTTACCTGTAGTTTACCTGTGTTCGGTTCCGAGAGTTGTGGCCGTGGGGCCATATCTTATGGGGTTAACCTGATCGAAAAGGCTGTAAGTAACTTGGAGCGGCCCGCAGGCGCACTTATCCACTACAACCTGGTTGGTCCGGCACTCCTTGAAGAAAACTGTCTAGTTGCCTTTTTTTTTACACCACTTGTGTTCGGCCAATATTTCTTGTATTTGTTGAGAGGAGGTTCAAGAGCCCGGGAACTCTCATGTTAATAGTGTTCTCTGACTGTACCTTGAGGTTACCTTGAGATGGTTTCGGGGCTTAGCGTCTCGCGGCCCGGTCCTCGACCAGGCCTCCACTATACCTGTAACTCCACTCTTGTACTCGCCCGATTTTTCGACTGCCTGTATCTTCCACGTATATGTGAGCTCTCTCGTCTCCTTCCTAGAGAGTACACACTTTGGAGTGCTCTGAGACGGTCCCAATGAACACTAGTTGACAGCACCCTCACCTAAAGTGTGCACCTCCCTTACCTCCACCCCACACTCCCTCTCCCTTCTACCCCCCACACCCCACCTCTACCCCCCTCCCTGCCTCTCCTTAATTACTCCGCTCCCTCATCACACAGGAGCCAGATGAAAACATTAACTATTATTTTTTTAACTCGAGAAAACAGTCATTAACCTCTGGGATTTTCTCCCCTTTAGTCCATCAACAGATTTTCCTGCATTACATAACACTATGAAACAATAATATATAAAACGATAACACATGAAATAAACAGCGGGTCCCATACGCGCGTCATCATACTTTGAGATTACCTTGATTTTGTTTTGACTTGACGATTTCCAGAGTTTTTCTACTATTCCAGCAGCCTGAGGCCAGCCTTCCCTGGTGATTGTCTGGTCTGAGGCCAGCCTTCCCCTGGTGATTGTCTGGTCTGAGGCCAGCCTTCCCTGGTGATTGTCTGGTCTGTGGCCAGCCTTCCCCTGGTGATTGTCTGGTCTGAGGCCAGCCTTCCCCTGGTGATTGTCTGGTCTGAGGCCAGCCTTCCCCGGTGATTGTCTGGTCTGTGGCCAGCCTTCCCCTGGTGATTGTCTGGTCTGAGGCCAGCCTTCCCCTGGTGATTGTCTGGTCTGAGGCCAGCCTTCCCCTGGTGATTGTCTGGTCTGAGGCCAGCCTTCCCCTGGTGATTGTCTGTGATGCTGCTTTTGTAGTCCGCCATTCCGGTGTCCAGCAGAAACTTGTCCAGTTCTCTTTAGAAAGCTTCCGCCGAATTGGTTCCAAGGATCAATGATCCCGCGGCCCGGTCAATGCCCCAGCTTCACAGTTGGTGTGCTCAACCAGGCTCTTAAAGACGCCTGTACATGCAGTCTGATTCACAGCCTGGTTGATCAAGTACCCTCTTATCAAAGCTTTGCAATGACCTGACTCACAGGCGTTGTCTTGAGAATATCCTCATCAAGGCATGCAAAGCTGACCATGATATGCTAACTGATCACCAGGAGCCAGATTCACGAAGCAGTTATGCAAGTACTTACGAATGTGCGCATCTTTCCTCAATCTTTGATGGCTTTGGTTACATTTATTAAACAGTTTACAAGCATGAAAACTTCACAATCAACTGTTGTTATTGTTATAAACAGCCTCCTGGTGCTTCGGAGCTCATTAACTGTTTAATAATTGTAAACATATCCGCCAAAGATTGAGAAAAGATGTACAGGTTCGTAAGTGCTTGCGTAACTGCTTCGTGAATCTGGCCCCAGCTTTTGCCTGTATCCATAGAAAATGTAAGCCAACATGACTATACTGCACAAGGAAGGGCTACCCCCTTCTCTCCCCTGAGGAGAGAGGAGGAGCTGGGAGAGAAGGGATGGAGCGTGGCCCAACCAACCCCTTGGGACAGCCAGGGATGGAACGTCACGGGACAGCTCGTAACAGTCATGTGACCAACCAAACCTCACGGATACACCAATAGAATTTAAAGCCTGGGCAGGGATAACATTATGACGTAATAGTGACGTCACAACTTGTACATAAACTTGTCACAACTTGTGCTTGTCTTAAACACCTTTTATCTCTTTTTTTTTTTTTTTGGTCAGGTCACGGTAGGGTAGATTAAAGCTCGACCTTTCAAGCGTCAATTCCTTAATGTAAATTTCTCAAGAATATTAATGCGTTTATAGTGTGGCGGTGTGTTCCCTCACAGCTTACCTCGTGATGATTTCGGGGCTCAACGTCCCCGCGGCCCGGTCCTCGAGCAGGCCTCGACCCAGCATGAGTGACGCTGCCCAATGAATTGGCTGTTTGGGATTTTGTTAACAGCAACAATTTCTGAAATGCCCTAGTTAATTTTGTATTTGATTGCCTTGTTTGCTCTCACTGGTTAACAACCCTAGTGATTGCCATTAAATCCCATCTCTCTCATCACACTCACCCTCCCCCCCCCCCCTCGGCAACTCAAGAACCTCTTGTCTCCAAACCACCATTACCATATCAAGAGGTCGACCCGACCAAGGGAAGAGTCTTCGGTAATTTGCCTAGTTGTTGGACAAGCGGTTGAGTTAAGTCTTATCGGGGACTCATCTCCAAGGGAGCGGGTCCGTCAGGGTCGCCTTGAGGGACCTCCCACTGGTAGCACCACAAACACCAAGAAACTCCACCTTATCTCCCATACTGTCTTGGAGACACTGGGTGGGGGGAGGGGGGGGTTGGGGGTGGCGGAACGGGGAAAAAAAATTCCAGTGACAGTTCCAAGTGGTTGTATATAGTTTTACGTGTGTGTGTTTTTACCCATTACGCTATAAAAGATTGTTGATATATATAAGTTAAACTGTGTAACTGGTTTATCAAGACTTGTGTGCTTGCTTAGCTAAAATGATTTTTTTTTGAGTTCAGTTCCTGAGCCCATTATGTGCCTCTGTAACCTTGAAACACTGCCACTCACAGTATGAGTTTATGGTCCCCAACCGCTCACAAGATGAATATATAGTCACCTACCACTCACAGGATGAGTGTAGAGGGATCACTACCACTCACAGGATGAGTGTAGAGGGATCACTACCACACACAGGATGAGTGTGGGGTCCAGTACCACATACAGGATGAGTGTGGGGTCCAGTACCACACACAGGATGAGTGTGGGGGTCCAGTACCACACACAGGATGAGTGTGGGGTCCAGTACCACACACAGGATGAGTGTGGGGGTCCAGTACCACACACAGGATGAGTGTGGGGTCCAGTACCACACACAGGATGAGTGTGGGGGTCCAGTACCACACACAGGATGAGTGTGGGGTCCAGTACCACACACAGGATGAGTGTGGGGGTCCAGTACCACACACAGGATGAGTGTGGGGTCCAGTACCATACACAGGATGAGTGTGGGGGTCCAGTACCACACACAGGATGAGTGTGGGGTCCAGTACCACACACAGGATGAGTGTGGGGTCCAGTACCACACACAGGATGAGTGTGGGGTCCAGTACCACACACAGGATGAGTGTGGGGGTCCAGTACCACACACAGAATGAGTGTGGGGTCCAGTACCACACACAGGATGAGTGTGGGGTCCAGTACCACACACAGGATGAGTATGGGGTCCAGTACCACACACAGGATGAGTGTGGGGGTCCAGTACCACACACAGGATGAGTGTGGGGTCCAGTACCACACACAGGATGAGTGTGGGGTCCAGTACCACACACAGGATGAGTGTGGGGTCCAGTACCACACACAGGATGAGTGTGGGGTCCAGTACCACACACAGGATGAGTGTGGGGTCCAGTACCACACACAGGATGAGTGTGGGGTCCAGTACCACACACAGGATGAGTGTGGGGGTCCAGTACCACACACAGGATGAGTGTGGGGTCCAGTACCACACACAGGATGAGTGTGGGGTCCAGTACCACACACACAGGATGAGTGTGGGGTCCAGTACCACACACAGGATGAGTGTGGGGTCCAGTACCACACACACAGGATGAGTGTGGGGTCCAGTACCACACACACAGGATAAGTGTGGGGTCCAGTACCACACACAGGATGAGTGTGGGGATCCAGTACCACACACAGGACGAGTGTGGGGTCCAGTACCACACACAGGATGAGTGTGGGGGTCCAGTACCACACACAGGATGAGTGTGGGGTCCAGTACCACACACACAGGATGAGTGTGGGGTCCAGTACCACACACACAGGATAAGTGTGGGGTCCAGTACCACACACAGGATGAGTGTGGGGGTCCAGTACCACACACACAGGATGAGTGTGGGGTCCAGTACCACACACAGGACGAGTGTGGGGTCCAGTACCACACACAGGATGAGTGTGGGGGTCCAGTACCACACACAGGACGAGTGTGGGGTCCAGTACCACACACAGGACGAGTGTGGGGTCCAGTACCACACACAGGATGAGTGTGGGGGTCCAGTACCACACACAGGATGAGTGTGGGGGTCCAGTACCACACACAGGATGAGTGGAGGGGCCTTACAATAAATGGACAAATCAAAAACTCTGGAAGAAGCACAATACCACACAATTAACTTTACAGCAATACACAACTCTTCATAACAAACCCTTCAACAATAAAGACACATTAATCCAAACTTAAGTGGGACAAAGGTCAGTCTCAAAAGTCCAGGATTAATGAGACGATGCCAGGAGGGGGGGGGGTCATTCACTAACCTACTTGTTAGAATCGTAAGTGAGAGAACAAACCGGTTCTCTCGCCAAATGCGTTGCATTTTGTACGATATGGATCAATCCCTTGCAAATGCGACGCATTAGTCAAAATTTAAAGCCCCGAAATATTGACGTTGTCTAGACATCGTTAGGTCAGGCTCAGTTAGGTTAGGTTCCTTGGGGGTGTAGTTTTCTCGCTGGTAAAAATCGATGCTTTTTTAAGCTAGTTTTTTTTTTACAGAGTGGTGAATTAAGAGTATATGTACAGGAAGGGTTCTGTGAGGTTTCCCGGGACCAGGCTTGACTTGTGAGAGCTTGGTCCAACAGGCTGTTCCTTGGAGAGGCCCGCAGGCCCACATATCCACCATAACCCAGTTGGTCAGGCACTTCTTGAAGGAAGCTGTCATTAAACTGTTTCTTGACGAAGTCCACTTTTATTCCGGCAATGTTTCTTATACTTGCTGGGAGGATATTAAACAATTGTGGACCTCCGATGTTCATAGTGTTCTCTGAGTGTGCTTATGGCCCTTCTGTTCTTTACTCGCTCTATTCTGAATTTCCTATGTCGTTCACTCCAGTATATTGTTATTTTACTGCGTAAATTTGGGACATTGACCTCCAGTATTTTCCATGAATATATTATTTTGTACCTCTCTCGTCTCCTTTCTAGAGAGTACATTTTGAGAGGGTCCCCCATAATGTAGGTGCCTTATCGTGTCAATGTAGGTGCCTTATCGTGTCTATGTATCTCTCTTGAGTTATCTTGAGATGATTTCGGGGCTTTATTGTCCCCACGGCCCGGTCCTCGACCAGGCCTCCACCCCCCAGGAAGCAACCCGTGACAGCTGACTAACACCCAGGTACCTATTTTACTGCTAGGTAACAGGGGCATAGGGTGAAAGAAACTCTGCCCATTGTTTCTGTCCGGCGCCCGGGATCGAACCCGGGACCACAGGATCACAAGTCCAGCGTGCTGTCCGCTCGGCCGACCGGCTCCCATACGGCATATGTATGCCGTATACGTTCTCTGTATTCCCCCCCCCCCATTTCAGCAGTCTCTCATGCTATGAAGGGGTAAGTGAGTATCGAGGAGTACTCAAGGCGGGACAGCACCAGTGAGAGGAATAATATGATCACTGTGATGGGATTCCTGGATTTGAAGGTTCTCATAATCCATCCCATCATTTTTCTACTATTATAAGTAGGTCTGATTGTGTCCTGTACCCTGTATTGTGTTGGTCTTTATATTTCCATACCTAAGGACCTGGAATTTATCACTCTTCAACATCATGTAATTTTCCGTTGCCCAATCGAAAACTGATTAGTATCAGCTTGTGGTTTTTGCAATGTCTTCTACACACAGCATTTTTCATACTGATTTGTGTGTCATCTGCAAAAACAAAAGCAAAAAATGCCACGAAGCCGTGATTTGTATTTGTGTCCATATGAGTAAGAAAACAAGCAGTGGAACAAGGATCGATACCCCGAGGTACAGAGCTTTTTAACGGTGCTTGGGCGAGATTTTGTCTGATGGACAAAATCCGTGAAACATTTTACTCTTTCCATGCAGTTTGACAGAAAACGTAATATCTATCTAGTCCTCGTGATCTCACTTTATAAAGGAACGTAAATAAAAAAATTAAAAAAATTAAGTTCAGTTATAAATTCTAGATGACTCCAGTACCGTAGTTAGAGGAGAGGTTTAACAAGTTTTTTTTTGTTTACACGTGTAAAAACCCAAGGTAATAGAGGGCTCATAGAGTGAGCCCGGCCACACACCTCCAGTTATGGGACCACTGTGGGAGTCACAACACCCCTCCCATGCGTCCCACGCACAAACATCCCTCCCCCATGCGCGCGCACACGCACACACGCTAAAACACACAAGCGTGAATAATGGAGTACACATTGCAAGTATTTTAATAAACACATACACGGCCAAGAAATGTATGTCAGCTCTAGCACACAATCCCAGCGAACGTGGCCACAGCGAACGTGGCCACAGTGAACGTGGCCACAGTGAGCGTGGCCACAGCGAACTTGGCCATAGCGAACCCGACCACAGCGAACCCGACCACAGTAAATGAACCTGGGCCATCATTTATCAAGCATTTATGCAACTACTTACGAAACCTATACAACTTTCCTCAATCCTCGGAGGTTTTATTTACATTTAGTAAACAGTTTATGAGCTCCGAGGCGCAACGAGCTTCGTTTATAACAACAATAAACCTTGGGTTATGAAGTTCCCAAGCATGGTAAATTGCTTCAATAAATGTAAACCATGACACCACGACTGAGGAAAGATGTACAGGTTTCGCAAGGAGTGGCGCTGAATACTGGATTTTCAATCGTGGTCCCAGCGAAGGTATACTGCATGACTTCGATCTTGAAGCAGCTGCGGAAGGACAGAAAATGGGGTGACCACGGGTGACTGAAGCATCACCACCACCAACCACCACCAACCACCATCAACCTCCACCACCAACCATCACCACCACCTTGGTACTGGCAACAGCGAGCGGCCAGTCTTCACCAAATAGCGAGCCCCACGTCTGGCATCGCGGCCTCTACCATCTTGTCCAACAAAGCTCCATTTATCGTTTTATGATACTTGTGGCCTGGTTTAGGATCGCAGCGATCTCAAGAGGGGCATTTTTTTTTTAAGGTTATGAACTCTGAAGTACTGTATTTTGGTCCGGCGGGCGGTCTCAGGGTCACCTACCTACCTCCTCCACCTCCTTCGAGGCCTCTTAATCTTACCTCTCGTGGGAAAAGCCACGAGAGGTAGTGAGATGTTACGAGGCTGAGGGCGACCAGCCGGTATAGGCTGACTGGGTCTTCCAGCAAAACTCGAACATGTTTCATCAGGGCAAATGGGGAAGGGAGAGCTGGGGAACCTTTGACAAGCCGCCGGCTTCCTGTCCTTGTTGAGGCCTCTAGTATTAGTGGCCCTCAGGTAAACTCAGGGAAAATGTTGCTATTGCGAGATGTTCACTCACAGGATGAGTGACGCACTCACAGGATGAGTGACGCCGTTCACTAGCGTCACTACAGCGGGATGTTCAACCCCAGGATGAGTGACGCCGTTCACTAGCGTCACTACAGCGGGATGTTCAACCCCAGGATGAGTGACGCCGTTCACTAGCGTCACTACAGCGGGATGTTCAACCCCAGGATGAGTGACGCCGTTCACTAGCGTCACTACAGCGGGATGTTCAACCCCAGGATGAGTGACGCCGTTCACTAGCGTCACTACAGCGGGATGTTCAACCCCAGGATGAGTGACGCCGTTCACTAGCGTCACTACAGCGGGATGTTCAACCCCAGGATGAGTGACGCCGTTCACTAGCGTCACTACAGCGGGATGTTCAACCCCAGGATGAGTGACGCCGTTCACTAGCGTCACTACAGCGGGATGTTCAACCCCAGGATGAGTGACGCCGTTCACTAGCGTCACTACAGCGGGATGTTCAACCCCAGGATGAGTGACGCCGTTCACTAGCGTCACTACAGCGGGATGTTCAACCCCAGGATGAGTGACGCCGTTCACTAGCGTCACTACAGCGGGATGTTCAACCCCAGGATGAGTGACGCCGTTCACTAGCGTCACTACAGCGGGATGTTCAACCCCAGGATGAGTGACGCCGTTCACTAGCGTCACTACAGCGGGATGTTCAACCCCAGGATGAGTGACGCCGTTCACTAGCGTCACTACAGCGGATGTTCAACCCCAGGATGAGTGACGCCGTTCACTAGCGTCACTACAGCGGGATGTTCAACCCCAGGATGAGTGACGCCGTTCACTAGCGTCACTACAGCGGGATGTTCAACCCCAGGATGAGTGACGCCGTTCACTAGCGTCGTCTACAGCGGGACGTTCAACCCCAGGATGAGTGACGCTACCCAATAAATCGCGCTTCTGGGCAAATGAAAAAAAACAATTAAAAACGTCAAAACAACCAATTTTTAATCAACTAAATACTGACATAAATACATGCAAAAAAAAATCAATCTTGATCCAAAGAGATCGAGGTTGTCGTCGGTGTGACTCAATCCCCCCCCCCCCGACCGTCGAGGTGGTTGGGCACCATTCCCTCCCCCCACCTCATCCCATATCCCAAAATCCTATCCTGGCCTCCTTCCAGTGCTATATAGTCCTAATGGCTTGGCGGTTTCTCTCCTGATACTTCCCCTTCCCTTGACCGTTCATTATAATTTGGAGAACACCATCTCCAGAGGGACACGACCCGGGGCGTCTCTAAACGACCGGGTCGTCTCTAACGACACCACAAACACCAACGAATTCTCAACGGTTCAGCCAACTTTTTTTGGTGGAAGGGAAGGGAGACCGGGGGGGGGGGGGTTGCGGCATGACCGAGGATGTGAACATGACCGAGATGTGAACATGACCGAGGATGTGAAGACTCGACGCCCTTGCAGGTAACTAGTGATCAAGAAGAGGTCACACCTCCAGCAGCACCAGCAGCCCGAGCACCCAGCACCTCACACATCATGGCCACTAACACTAACAGTCTTGTGCCTAAATTCATCTCTTGTTCATTATTCGCGCTATGATAGGGGGAGTGTGGGTGTGGTGTGGCAAGGTCTGGCGGGGAAGAGGTGGCGTGGGGGGAGATGGCGTGGGGTGTGGCGTGGGGTGTTGTGTGGTGGGGGAGGTGGCGTGGGGTGTTGTGTGGTGGGGAGGTGGCGTGGGGTGTTGTGTGGTGGGG